>JAVSCE010001262.1:0-87500 GCA_032199065.1 Smutsia gigantea
ATTTCTGTATACTAGCAACAAATACATGGCAAATAAAAATGTAAATGCCATTTGTAATAACACCAAAAATAGAAAATACTTAGGAATGAATTTACATGTGCAGAACCTATATGTTAAAAACTACAAAAACCTTTTGGAAGAAATTAAATAAGACCTAAAGAAATGGAGAGACAGACGATGTTTGTGAATTGGAAAACTTAATATTGTTAAGCTGTCAATTCTCCACATATCAATCTATCAATTCAATGAAATCCCAATCAAAATCCCAGCAGGATTTTTTTTTAGCAATTGTTATACTGAATCAGTAATCAAGATATATTGCCTATGGCCGCTTTCTCATTGTAATGGCAGAGTTGAGTAGATGTGACAGGGACCATAAGGCCCACAAAGCCTAAAGTGTTTGCTCTGTGGCCTTTTGTAGAAAGAGATTTCTGATCCCTGTGATAGATGTTTATATATAAGATATACTATAATATATAATTCCTGGCCCACTGGGTACCATTCCTTCACTTTCTTTGCTACTCATTATAGCATATTAGAATGCAAGTAAGTGAATGTAATTTTAGAAATAATCTTTAATCCTTTCTAATTTATTTAAAAATATAAATTGTTCATAAATATGGCACTTTATAATTAATAATATATTGTTTGTAATATCCCTTACAGCTGTTCACAAAGCCATGGTCAAAAACTGTACCTAAAAGGATGAAAATAATTGAACATTAAATTTGTATAGTAGATAAATATGTCAATTAGGTATAATTTTACTATTTATTATACTTATTATGTAGAATTAGACCTATTCTACAAATTTATAAATGAATACCTACAAGGATGGGAATAATTGAACATTAAATTTGTATAGTATGTAAATATGTCAGTTAGGCATAATTTTATTATTTATTATACTTATTATGTAGAATTAGACCTATTCTACAAATTTATAAATGAAGAGGCAGACTGGCAAATGATAAGGGCGTTTAGGAAGAGCAGACCAATGGAATAATGGGAGTAACAGGTATGAATTGGTGATGGATTTGATGTAGATAATGAAGACAAGAAAATATTGAAAAAAATAATTCTAAGGGTTATTGTGAGTCTGGGTATTTAGACGTTGTTTTTGACTTAAGGGGAAAACTATGAACAAATCTTTAGGCATTGATAGCAGAAAGGTTATGAGCTATTTGCAACTGCTTAATGTATTTCAAATTAATACAACTATCTGGTCATCTTGTTAGAGTGTAAACAGATTCAGCAGTTTAGGGACAAGTCCCAGGTTTCTGCAGTTCCAGTTAGTTTCCAGGTGATTCTGATATGACTGATTCAGGGACCACATTTTGACTAGGAAGGCATGAAAAGTGGCTAATGGATATTCAAGCATAGATTTCTTCCAGAAGGTAAGGGGAGAGTCCTGCAGGACGTGCTTTGTATGCGTTTGGAAGGAGGGATTCTGTGGCCTTTTCCATAGGCAGGATGGCAAAGTAATCTTGAGGTGACCCTCAATGCAGAGGAGATTATCATCCAAGAAGACCATCAAGGAGAAAGAGTAAGAGCTGTCAGAAAAAGAAGAAGATACAGGAGAATTTAGTATCATTAAGGAATCCTATGGAATAGTGAGTTTTAAGGAGGAAGTCAGTGGAATTCCAACATGCAACTCATTTACGACACCATAATCCCTGGCCCATTTTCACTGCTTTATTTGCTCTATTTTTCCAGCCTCCTCTTGGCGGTAATAGATGGTTATTGGATTGTCTGTCCAAAGCTTCCCCACCCTTTTTGCTAGGAAGGCCTCCCCTTACCAATATGATGATGACCTTAAGAGCTGCCCTATTTTTACATAACCCCCAACCCCCTCCCTACAGTTGATTGGTCTGGGCATGGACACCTGATCCCAGCTGGGCCACTCCTAGTTCTCCCCTGAAATTATTTAAAATACAACTGGATGGGGGTAAAAGTTGTTGGGTACAAAACAGTTTCTGTACTGGTAAATGGTGTTTGGTACAAAATATGCTAGTTGTGGCCAGCCACGTTTGAAACCAGCACAGAGAAAAATCAAAGACCAGGAATGGAAGAGAGCCCTGGCAGTGTTCCAGTCTGTTCCAGCTGTCCCCAAGCCCAGCTACATCCCTTCCTTCCCCATGATTTGGTTATTTAGTGCTCCCCTTCTGTGACCCAGAAAAGCCCCCTATTGCCTCACTGAGTTTGAGTCACTTGCAGCAGAATCCTGACTAATATCCAACAAACCCTTTTCCCAACACAGTTCTTCTTACACACCACCTCCCTCAGGCCTCTGCACCCTGCTGACTGTAGCCACCCCCAGGTGCTTGCGCAGGGTGACATCAGCCCAGAACCAGCTGCTGGGCAAGGACCATAACACCCAGTGCTGGTCTTGGTGGATGTTAATGTGTCGCTGAGCACCACTGTACCGAATCCATGTGTTCATGGCAACAGCTGAAAAGAACCCGCAAATGTCTAATCTTCAGGCGCCAGGGCTCCCCCTGGCAGACTGTGAAGACGCTGGGGGCAGAGCTTAATGGGCCTAGGTATTTGCACTGCACAATTTCCTTCTCACACAGTGAGACCAAATTAAATTCACTTTGGAATTCTCAAAGTTACTGTCGCTGACTTCACCCGCCTTTTTTCACGTCCGTTTCCCAAAAGCTGAAAGCCACTCCCATCTCCAGCTCCTGGGATGCCTCAGATCTCTGGAGAGAGCATATCCTTCCACATTGTGTCAGGATTAGCCGAATAACTTAACTCCTTAACTGCGGGGAAAGTAAAAACAAAAACAAAAAATATAATCCGCTGTACTGCAAAAAGGCAAATATTGTTAGACCTTCCCATTCCCCCTCACCTCCAACAAGCAGGCAAGCACGCACACACACACGCAAACCACAGGCCTGGCTGAGAGGGAGAAGCCTGCCTCCCACCACCTCTTCTGCACACAGAAATGCTGGCATTCATAAGCTGTCAACTCTGAGGAAGACAGCAGCTGTGTTATTCTATGATTTATAGAACAGATTTGCATTTCCTTGCCTTTGAAGCTTGCCTATAATCTGCCACATAAATATTTGAAAGAAAGGATGGTGGAAACAGACCTAAGCAGCTTAATCGAACACTTGGCAGGTAGAGGGCTTGGACTGGTGTTCATTTCAAATGCCCCCATTGCCCCGGGGCCTCTTGCTTGTGTGTACAAAATTGAAATTCAATGTTTAAACCCAATCCTACAGTCAAAATCCCCCTTGAAGGAAAAGCCAAAAGAATGCCTGTCAGAAGGTCTCATTTCATGTCTTGTCTCCCAGGTCAAAAGCCCAGCTGGCTTCCTTAAACTGCTCCAGGAAGTGGATCAGGGGAGAACTAGAAGCACCGCAGCCTCTCCAGAATGCTCATCTGCACAGATGGGGTCATCTGAGCTCTGCCCTGCCCCACGGCAGCCCTGAGGACACGGAGGGGCAACTTCACCTGGGAGCAGGGACAGTCGTCTGCCTGAGACTTATCCGAGCTTGGCTGTCCCCAGGATGGGGGCCCTGGCGAAGGAGCACGGAGGCCTCAGGTTGTCCACACCCGCGCCCCAGGCAGCATGTCCCGAAATGTGGTGCAGAGCAGACTTGCTGGCGTTATTGTAGGTTCATATTAGGTGGCTGTAGTCACGAAGCTCTTTAGCCTTGTATAAGCTCTAAGTCCTGCAGTAAAAACAACAATCCAATAAGTTTGTTTAACCTAATTGTTTGAGCAGAAAATATGCCCTTTTATTGCCACAGTCGTCGTATTAATAATATACGACAGAATAAGTAGAAAGTGGGACGTGGTGTCCTCATCTGTTGCAGTAAACACACGTTGGTTTGACTCTCTGTGCTAGAAACGGGAGCACCAAAGGTGCTCTGCATCCCCGGGGCCAGCCAGCAGGGCTGCCCCTGGCCTAGGCCCCGCGTCAGGTACTGGACAAGGTTGTGGGGATGTGGGCTGAAGGACGAGGTGCCCCAGTTGAAAGAGACCTTTTGTAGAGAACTCTGAAGGGAAGAGGGCAGAAGATCCGGTGAGCAGAGACCCAGACCAAAAGTCAGGAGTCATGGCTAGCAGCCCCGCCATCTCTGTGCTGCATGTCCTGAGTTCAGCTGCTTCTGGGCCTCTGTTTTCTCATCTGCACAGTGAGACAGTTGATCTTGATGACCTGCACTCCCTTTGCTGCCAATATTCTAAAGCAGGCTGGGGCTGGAATCGGGATTTAGATATGTCTGGATGGTGGAGTGGCTTCTCCTCCCACCCCTTCCCACCGGCATTTCCAGAGCTCCAGAGAGGGAACCCCACTGTGCCCACAGTAAGGGTTGCCTGCAGACTCGGGACAGGGAAAGGAGGGAAGCAGGGAGGTCTGTGACAAAAATCAAACGTGGAGCTCCCAGGAGGTGATTCAGCCCCAAGGAGAAAGGAGCCTGGGGGTCGGCAGCACAGTCCCCGTCAGGAGGAGGCACTGGTTCCAGGTCTGCAGTCCTGGTCTCTACTGCAGCCAGGCACCTTGGAGGCCAGTACACAGCGGGGGTGTCTCAGCAACCTCCCGGACCCCGGATGCCAAGCAACGGTGGTGTAGGGCCCTCATATTGTCACAGTAGGAGCAGGGAGCAGTTTTCCTTCTCTGGCTCCCAAGCCAAGAGCGAAAGGTACAGGAAGGCCAAGCAATTTGCAGACATGGGTGAGACATCCCCAGGGGCTTCCAAAGCAGCCGTCAGCATGAGAAACACTGAGCAGGTCAGTGTCCTGGGGTAGCGAGCCAGGGACAGGGTCCTGAGGTTATTGGGGACACTCCATGAATGTACAGTAGTTTCACAAAAGCTTCAAAGGAAAACAAGACTTAAAATCAGTCTGGTGACTACATTCTGGGCAAGTGGCTGCCTGGAAGAGGGAGGAAAAGAGAGCCGTCTCTAGAGGAAGCCCAGTGAGCATGCCTGATATCCCTGCTGCTAGAGGAAGGACAGAAGTGACCTCAGTGTTCCCTGGCCTCACCTGCCTGTGATGGGCATGACTGGCTTGCACCTGGCAGGGGCAGGTAAAAACCCTGGGAGAGGTTTCCACTACAGGCCAGGGGAGGGAAAAAGGGACATAGAGAGACCAGTCTTTGAAATGGAGTAAGATTTGGGGACCCAGTCCATGAGTCAATCCTGTGCCCACACAGAAACCAGGCTGCCAAACGGTGGCAGAGATCACTGCACAAGAATCCAGAACGCCGGCCCTACCTGCTCAGGTCCCAGCAAGGCTGCCTCACTCACATGCAACATGCCTGGCCTCTCCCTGAGGTCGGAGCAGCTGGGCCTCTGCCGCCCTGGGGGAGCTCTGAGGCATGTAAGACATAAAGACACACTCGGGAAGTAGTTCCATGGTCGTCTTACACCTGTCTTTCTATACTCCCAGGTACATGTGGCTGAGGACATCTTGGCTACATAAATCAGGCAGTGCCCAAAGAAGCCTCTGACCCCATTCAAGAATTCTTTGCCAAGAACTCTTCACAGGGCTGAGCCTGCAGTGCAGCACATGTCCTGTGGTCTCTGCCGCTGCGCTGTGACCTGGGTGAGGCTGCAAGTCTGGGCAGGAGAGGCTCTGGTAAGCTGGAGCTGCTGCTGGTGATCTGTTTCCAGCCTGGGGTGACAGTTGGGCTGGCTTGCCAGGAGCAGCTTCTGATCAGTCATTAAGCATAGACTTTGCTCTCATTCCTGCCTCAGGGCCTTTGCACTTGCTATTCCTTCTGCCTCTGAATCTTCGTCTAATTATGCTCCCTACTCCATCAAGTGTCACCTTCTCCAAGAGGCCTTCCTTCACCACCCAGGCTAGTGTAGCCCCTATTTAGTCTCTGCTATACTGCCCTGTTTATTTCCTTTTCAGTCTTTACAATAATCCACAATTATCTTGTTTATCCATTTACATGTTCACTGCCTCTTTCCCCACTGGAATGTTAGCTCCTTTTGGGGCGGAGTCTTTTGTTTCTTGTTCAGGCCTGTCCACAGCTTCTATTAGCACAATGCCTAGCGTGTGGGAGGTGCTAAATAGGTGTCTGTTAAATGAACAAATGAATGAGTGGATGTCACTGCAGTAAGTTGGGTGGTTGCTTATCCAAGACAAGCCTACCTGCATGCTTCTCCCTTCCCAACAGAGCCCCAAATTCTGTGTGGCGACCTGTCCTACTTATGAGCAGGTGTCTCACTGAGTTGTCATGGCATCGCCTTTCCCTGCGCTAGTAACTGGCTTCAGAAAGGGCCCTGGACAGGATTCTGGCCAGAACCAGAACTACGAGCAGAAAAGTCTACTGGGTCAGGGTAGGGGGCTCTAAGAGAGTCTTCCCCTTCATAAAAAAGAGAAGCAGACACGGCGTTTGCAGCTGCATACGATGCCAAGTATGGCTGAAGACACGGGGTCCTCTCTGACATTGCAGGAGAAGAATACTTCTTGTTATGGGGCGTCATGAATGTTCTCATTATGAAGCCATTGGGGGTTGCATATTTGTTACTTGCAGCCAAAGGCATTTGAACCATAAAGAGTAGGGCATATGCTGCCCCTTAGTCCTAGTAGTTGCCATTGAGCCTCAGAAGAGTGTCAAGTAAACATGAGTCAATGAAACAGTTCCTTCTTTACTTCACCCATACATCCAACAAACTTCACTGAAAACCTCTGTGTAGGGGGCGCTACGCTCATTGACGAGAGATTGATGAGGCAAGGTCCCGCTCTGAAAGGGCCAGAGTTCCTCCCCCAGGAGGGACACCTGTAAGCAGAGACTGACAGTCTAGAGCATTCCCAAACAACAGAGAGGTACGTGAGCTGCCCAGGGGAGCACGAGGAACAAGTGTCTGAAAGCGCGGGGCTGGGAGGGGGGCTGAGAAGAGTTCACAAAGGAGGCTGTAGCTGAGCTGAGTCTTGAACAAAAAAGCAGGAGCTGCCCAGATGAACACGTTGGCCAAGAGTGTCTCAGGCAGAGGGAACGGCAACATCCTGTGGCCAGCAAAGGACGAGTGAGCAGGACCACCTTTGAAGCACCTGCAGTGGGCCAGGCAGCGTGCCGAGTGGCTTAGCATACGTTTTCCCCTCTAAGCCTTATGATGTGCAAGCAAGTAAGTACTGTTACCCCATTGCTATACGGAAACGGAGGGTCCAAATAGCTGTGACTTGTCCCAGGTCACACAGCCAGAAAGCACCAGATTCCGGCTTTGAATGTAGACCGACTGGCTTCAGAGCCCATATTCTTTCCACCAACCCAGCCCTGCTCCTACAGAAGTGGACCCTGTTTGGGAACCACACACTTAAGAGACTGACCCAGTGACCTACATGTAAAGAGAGCCCAGCTCTGTGAGCAGGAAAGAGAAGCAACTGAGCACACAGTTAGGAGAAGGTGTGATCTGGGTGGGGGAGTGGAGGTGGGTGGGTGATGGAGACAGAGGGCAGAGCAGAGAGAATGTAAGTGACTTGAAAATACCAGTCACTTTTATACTGAGTTTATTTTAAAATGAATGACTATACTCAGGGTTGCCATCTCCTAACCATTTCCTTTTAAACCACCCTTACAGCTAAATATTATCCTAAAAATTTACCAGCCCACAAAATCCTAAAAATTTACCAGCCCACAAATTTTTGTTAACCAGCCCACTATGAATGTCATACTGATGGCAAAATAAATAAAACCCGTCAGTGGTTATGACTAGCCTCCTGAAATGGTAACTGGCCTCAGGGTCCCAGGGACTCGGCTTCGAGAAGACTGCCTTAAATAATGAACAGGAAGATGAAACAAACGTTCGGTCTCCAGGCGCTATGTGGTACCAGAAGTAGGCACCCCAGATCCCGCGGACACTCTTGGGGCTGCAGGCTCCTTTTCACCAACTATGGCATGGCAGACACCCATCACCATAATAAAATAAAGGCCCCAGCTAATTTCCCGAGGCTTTAGTCTCAGCAGGGAGGGATATAATCTTGCAAGCCAGCAGAAGCCAACCGAGGGCTGATACAGTAGTTCTGTTTTACATTACATTAAATGTTACTATTTCTGAAGGGACTATCTGTGGACTGCTGGTGTAACCCCTAGCAACCAGCTAATAAATTGTAACTTACACTGCCTCGGCTTATTGGAGGGGTGGAGAACAGCAGGGAAAAAAAGACCAAAAAAAAAAGCAAATGCTGGCAAAACCACCACAATTTCCCCCTTACTACCTCCTCAACACACACACACACACACACACACACACACACACACACACACACACACAGGTGCTTTGAGAACTCTTGACCTTCGTGTTTACATATATGATGCCTCTTTTAGAGCTCAGAAGGTGCACTTTAAATGTTTCTGACTCTGGGCCCTGTCCTCCACAAGGATGACCCTCTGCATCGTTTCACCGCCTCTACTGAGAATGACAGTTGTCCGAGTCAGGTCTGCAAATAGCTCATGCCTAACTGCCCCCATACTTCAGATTCACAGCAGGCTGGTGAGCCTTGCTCTTTGTCACACAGAACCCATGCTGGGGCCCGACTCGCACAGACAGATTCCTCCCATTGGTTAGCTGTGTCGCTGAGCCATTCTGTCTTTTACACAGTCTCTCTGAACCTCAGACATTTAATCTGTATTTACAGGGCATCATTCTTGGCACACTTTGTGGCCTTCAGACAAGACGTTCCATCTTTTTGGGCTGAATGATTGTGTATACGTCCTATCTGTCCAAGGGAACAGAGTTGAACTTAATGAAATTGCTCCCTGTTCTGAAATGCCCATCACTCAGCCATCTGGGAGGAAGTGACCAAAGTTAATATATCCCACCTGGACGAATATCCCTGGGCATTTTCCTTCTGCCTCGCCATCCCTGCTCCGTGTATGGAAGAGCGGAGTCAGGGGTGCACGATGGCTCAGACTAGAGGGGATCGCTTTGCCTCTCCTCTGGGAGACCCGGCATAAGGTGTAGAGGCTCGTGGGGCTTGGAACACTCAGGACCAGGAGCGACCCCAGGCACTCAGTAGCTGAGTGTCATTTGGCAAAATCATTTTGCCTCTGGGAGCTTAATTTCCTCAGCGACAATGTGAGGACACTGTGAATATAAGTTAGGTTGCATTTGGCTGCAGTGATGGAAAATCCAACCGACAATGGTTTAAATAGGAGGGAATATATTTTCTCACATGCCACTGGGGTAGGGCCGTTGTCTCCACATAATAATCCCCACGTTCTCCAAGCCAGAGGGTGTCTCTTTCCTGCAGTGCTTGTTGCTGTTTGTGTGTTTGTCTCCTCACCTAGATCTGATCCCCTGACTCCTCTCTGACAGCCCCCTGCCTCTAGCTCAGTGCCTGGCATGTGGTCAGGATGAATGGATGGGTGAATGAATGTGTGAATGATTCTAAGCAGTCCTACTCCTTATAGAAGGAAGCGGAGAGGTGGAGAAAATAAGCTGTACTATGTGTGAAAATGCTTTGTAAACTGTAAGATGCTATAAAAACAGTAAGAACTGAGGATTATTAATTATCACAATCATGAACCTTCCTGCCATAGAAGCTACCTCTTAGAGGCTGGTGTGGGCTCTCAGGCACACAATACCATCAGTGGGGTTTTTGATGGGACAGTGGAAGAAAGATGGTATTTCCAGGAAAAGCACATGACTCTTGCTCCCTTAAAATTTTTTTCACACCCACCGTGTAATTATTAATTAGAGATGTCAAAACGTATCTTTACAATGGAGAGATCTGGCGGACATCCCCTTAACTAAATAATTAAACGTGACATCACAAACAATGAGGGCAGCTGGCCTAATGGCCTCTTGATTCACTCATTGGAAAGCATACAATTTACCTGTGTAGTATTCTTGTCTCAAACACTCAGCTTGAATATAATCATAAAGAAACATCAGCAAAACCCAGATGGTAGGGCATTCAACAGGACAATGAATTAAACTCTTAGATGTCATTGTTATTAAAACAAAGAAATCAAAAGGTGGGGGTAGGGGAGGCGGGGGTGGGGTGGGGGGTGGGTGGGGGGGAGGCTTCTTGATTACTGGAGACTAGATAGAGCAATCAAATTGCAATGTATGAATTTGATTGGATCCTGGATTATAAAAATGCTATAAATACATTTTTTAGATAATTGCACTACATACTGGATAAAACTGTTGCATTGATATTAAATTTCTTCTGTGTGATAATGATATTTTAGGAGAATGTCTTTATTCTTAATAGTTACATAGTGAAGTATCATGTCTATGATTTACTTGGAAGTGGTTTAGAAAAAAATACAAACACATACACCAAAATACCCCCATGTATACACACACACCTCACACAGGACTCAGACACACATGTACAGAGAAAAAATGCAAACGTAGCAAAATAATTACTCGTGAGTCTAGGGAAGGGGTGCATACACATTCGTTGCATTATTCTTTCAAGCACTCTGTAGCTTTGAACTCTTTCACTATAAAACATTGGCGGGAAAACACTTCTAGTTAGACACCGGCATTTTGCCCCTTTTGATTCTTTCTGTTTTTATTATTATGCCTGTCTTTGGATTCCTTCACCCAGGCTAAATTAGAAAAGTCAGGGTAACATATCAGAGTACACATATTGTAAGGACGCATCACTCTTTCAAAAACATGAGCTGAATGCGTGTTATTCCTACTGCTTCTCTTTCCTTTCTGTCTTTCCTAGATAAGACTTCCTTTGAGCAGAAACAACAAAAAAAGCACCACTCCCAGCCCCCTGACACCCGCATCCCATGAACACACCCCTGAGACTTGGACAGAAAGGACAGTGGATCAAAATTTAGCTTTAGTTTATCAAGTCTACCATAAAGGCTTGGTCTTGTTCTGGCCACTAAAATGTGGATCAGGCCAATCCCAGGATGGTAGGCCATCTGGTAGAGTCTCTAGCAAGAGCAGGTCCCTGCTGCTTCCTGTCCCTGAAACCGGAGGAGGCCCACCTGTCCTATTGACCATTGGCAAGTGGGTCTGTAACTCTGGGGAGAAGAAACCCCGGGGCAAAATACCTTTAAAACCGAAATCAGTCAAAGGTAGAAATAAAGTTGAAAACCCATTTATTGCTTACAAACTGCGGTCCGGGCCGTTTCTCTCTCCTGCTCCGGCAGAAGTAAGTGAGACCTCCCCCAAACCTCTCAGGTTCAGATAAGGCCTCTGTCGTCCAGGTAATAACCCACTGACATGGAGGTGAACTACTTCTTTCCGCCCCTGAGGAACACCTGTTAATATGGAAAGGTACTAAAGCCAGGTGAGAGATTCTGGAAATCCTTCCATTTTACCCACAGGGCCTCTTGGGTATCCAGCCCTGGCCATGCTCATGTACCATGTACACACCTCTGTGGGATTTGGCCATCTTGAGACGTTATTCCTCAACTTTCCTCTTGTGCATTCCTTGCTCCCTTAAAGAAGCCAGACTTTCCCATAAGCAGAATCAGTGGTGACACAGAGGCCCTCTGGGACCCACCCCACCCCCAGCCAGCCGCCTCACTGGACGCTGCCCACATTTTAGGACTGACTTATTCATTAGGCAAAGCACCTGAGGCCTGCAGTACTTTTGGGGCCCATAAAAATGTGTTCATTTCTTTTGAAATCGGAAGAAAAAATTGAACTTTTAAGGTCAAAGATTATATTGTTCTTTAAACCAACAGTCATGAATCTAATTTGTAATATTTTTATAAAGGAGGCCCCACTCCACACCACCAAGGGAAATGGGCCTGGAGCCCGGAAGGTTGTGATGCAGCCCTGGGGTCCGGTTGGCTTTACCCCCGTCCCCCCCACCGGCACCCAGGGTGCTCGGGAGGACGCCTCGGAACCTCCCCCCTGGGCCCTTCTTTCTGCCTGTGGCACCTTCTGCAGCTTCTCTCCCCAACTGGACCTCCATGGCTCATGTTTTTGTGAATCTGCAGCAAAATGAGACAAGTAAGGACAATGTGATGATTTCTTCAGAAAGCCTCATTTATACCCATTAAAGGATAATCCTGTTTTCTGGAATTAGGTACTTCTTATTCCTTTTCCTTTCTCTCTTTTTGATACTGAAATGTCCTCTTGTCTATAAAATTATAGTTAACAGCAGATGCTATTTTGAATGACCATTATTTCACAAATTGTTAAAGTTGGTAACCCTCTGTTGGTCCTGCCCCTCCTCTGTTCTATGAACACTGGACTAGTCTGTGGAATTGCACACCTCTCGCACCTCACCCTCTGGGAAGCCCTCTCGGGCCCCAGATCTGGGTTCCACAGGTCCCAGTTCATTTCTTCCATAGCACTCCCTCTTGCCCTGCTAATATTTTCCCATCCATCTCCCTTACTAGCATCTTCTGGGAGGCAGGACCGCACTTACTTCTCTGTGTCTCCTCTGCTTGGCCTGGGGCCTGGTCAATCAATCTTTGTTGAATGAATGAAGAAATTTGCTAATTCCCAGAAAAATCAAGCTAATGGATAGAATTTCTCCAGTTTTTAGTTTTTTTCTCTCTACATTTTTATTAAATCTTTGGCACTTGCTATTCCTTGTCCACTGGCCAGTGCTAGCAGATGACAGAAAGAATTAGTAAGTAGCAAATGAATATTAATGGGCTCAGACATAGCCCCTGGTGCTCACTTTGACAGCTTGTTTTTCCTATGGACAGGTGTTTGGGCTTATGGTTGTGGTTTTATATTGTGTGTTAGTGTCTGTAAATTTAATTAAATTTAACATTTCTAAGCAACTTTAGTATACAGTAACTAAATATGTAATTTTGTGCTAAGTCATAGGCTATATTTTGGACTTAAATATGTCAATATTTCATGGTGTTCTGCAAAGGGTACCATGACTGATGGGAGCTCTACTGTATGAAAATACTAGAGACTAGAGAATAGAAACCCACTGTCCTGGGGCAAATCTGGGCTCCAGGGGCAGATTTTAAGTGGAATGGGGATCTTTGGCTATAAGGAGTCTAAAATAAAGGGCTATGATACAGGAAGAAGGGTTGGAGAGGTTTGCACCAGCCCAAGGCAAATGATCTGTGCCTGTTCCTCCATCGAAGTGCTTGAGTCTGAGAATGTAATTCTCTCTTGGTTGTCCTTGCTGCGTCTTTAGGTGTATCTATATTAATGTCTGTGAATCTTGGGGGCATGTCAATTGACTAAAACAATTAGTTATTGTTGGGTATGAAGGGAATGCCTTTGGTCTCTGTGCTAAATATTTATGTCCCTACTCTCTGCTCAGATGGTGTTACTTGCTTATTGAGAAAATCTCCAGGGGCTGCCACTGCCAACCTAAGCAAACTCATTTTTTGGCCTGGCATTTAATACCATTCAAATTCTGAGCCCGTGCAACTTTCCAACATTATTTCCACGACGCCTCTCAGCACACTCTGCAAGCCAGCTGAATTGAACTTACCATGTGGCTTTCCAGATCAGTCCTCTTTCTGGCCTTGACCTTTGCTATTACACTTGCTGATTTTCTAGATGGGCAGTCCTCCACTCCTTCTCTGTCTCTGAAAATCTTGCCTGTTTTTTAAGCTCCAGCTTACATTCTATGTCCTTGATGGAGACTACCCCACAGAGATGGTCT
Source organism: Smutsia gigantea (assembly GCA_032199065.1). NCBI lineage: Eukaryota > Metazoa > Chordata > Mammalia > Pholidota > Manidae > Smutsia > Smutsia gigantea. The sequence goes on from JAVSCE010001262.1 coordinate 13,534, forward strand.
CACTCTCTTCCTTGACCGCCTATATCTCTTTCAAGCCACTTAACATATTCTGCTCCCTCAAATAGTAATTTCTATATTTCATTATCCCCAGCTGACAATCCAGACACACATAAATTTGTTATAAGATATTCATGGTAAAGGAGTTCTATTCACCTGTGTCTAATACCATGCCTGGCACATTGTTTTCACTTTATGTATATTGCATCGAATCAAATTCATGTCCTCGATAAGACCAGACTTAGTTCTACATCTATTTCGCTGGTATTCTGTGTATTAGAATTCTTCTCATTGAAAATCAGAGATGAATCAACACAAAAGGGTGCAGTCAATAAGAAAAATATATAACAATATCTCACATACAAGAAGTCTGGCGATAAGGAGGCTCTGTCATTGAATTCAGTGGTTCGGTGACATCATTTACCTCTTCAGTTTGCGGGCTGCTCTTAGACCTGGTCACCGTACGGCTGCTGCTTATCCAGGTTCCACACACAGACACAACACTAGGGAGCAAAGAAAAGAAGTCCTTTCTTCTGTGATTCTCTTTTTGTCATAAGGGTAAGCCCTTTGTAAGAGTCTGCTCACATATGTCTCACTTATTATTGATCAGATTTACAATACATGTCCACGCCTAACACAACTGCTGGCAAAGGGAACAAAATTATCTTGAGCGGCTCAGACTAATCAAGATCCACAGCCTTGGTCAGGGAAAAGATTTAGACTCCTCTAAGCACACGGCCACCGCATAGCTGAACAAAATTGGGTTCAGTGTCAAGGAGAAAGGAAGAAACGGCCTTTTCCAGGCAGCCAAAGCCACTGCATATTATAGGCTATATAAGACCTGCACCTACCAGAACAGAAATCTCGAGCTCTTGGGTAGTAATGGGTAGGATGGGGGCCATCACATCCTACAGGGAAAAATAACAGTGGCTACCACTTGTTTCTATCTCTTTCCTCCTCGGCCTTTTGACACTCCCTTTCCCATATTCAAGCTCAGCCAAGGACCTTGCTGAGAAAACATAAGCGAAGAAATTCCATATTCTTCTATCTATATCTACCCAACTTACATCATTGCCCACATATTCTGCCTTTCCTCCTACGGTGTGTATGGTCCATCCCTGTTCCCAGCCAAGGCCAGTGTCTACACGTACATCCTAGGACCCATTCCCACTTGTGTACTCAAGGACATCACCCAGCAAATCTCCTTTCTGTCTCCTGCTTCATTTGATTTTCCTCTCTCCTAGATCATTTCCATCCATAAACAAAATGCTTTCAACCTTAAAACAATCTATCTTGACTGCACATCCCTCCACCAGGATAGATCCATTTCTTTATTTGCCTTTATATCAGAAACCCTCAGAAGGGTTGTCCAGGGCCATGGTTCCAGTTCCTCTCCTCTCATTCTCTCCTTAACTCTTTAACAGGCTTCCACACTCCACTAAAACTGTTCCTTTCCAAAGTAACCAGATCTTCGTTGGCTTAGTGCGGTGATCGGTTCTCAGCCCTCTGGTGACTGGCTCAGTTTGCCACATTCAGCACAGGAACTTCCTGTCTACCAGTGATGCACTCCGCTACTTGCTTCCCAGGATACCACACATGACTGGTTTTCCTCCTATCGCACCAGCTGGTCCTTCTCTGTCACATTTGTCATTATTTCTCCCTTCTAAATGTTATGGTGTCTTCGGACTTCTCTTAAACACACTTCCCTGGGGCTTTCATCCATCTTGAGACTTTCATCATCTATAGGCTGATGACTCCCAAGATGTGTTTTCAGCTTGGACTTCTCCACTGGATTCTAGACTCAGACAGCCAACTGCCTACTTGACACACTAATTTGAATGTCCATAAGGCATCTCCGATTTTACAGGATTGTACCAGTTATCTCTTACAGTACAGCAAACCCTAAAGCATCCTGGCAATTTGGGCTGGGCTCAGCTGGGTGATTCACCCGCTGGACTTACCTGGGTCACTCACGCAGCTGAAGTCCTCTAGAGGCTTCCCTGGGATGGGATGGTTTCAGATGCTCTGGCTTGTGTGTCTGGTTATTAGCTAGAGCTATTGACTAGGACGCTTCGGTTGTCCTCCGTACGACTCTCCAGCAGGCTAGCCCGGTTTTCTGACATTCTAAGAGGGTACACATCCCAGTGTATGATTTACTGGGGGCTATGAAGACAACAGTCTCTTACAATGTCCAAAGCCAAATTCATAGCATCTATTGCTCCACTTATTGTCTTTCCCACCTCAGTACAAGGCCATTCCGTCCTTTCAGTCGCTCGAGACAACCTCGGAGACATGTTAGAACTCCTCTTTTGTTTTCACACTCCTCATCAAATCCGTCATCAAATTCTGTCAGCTTTTCTTTAAAAAAAAAAAAGCATATCCTGAATCCAACCACTTCTCAACACCTCCTTTTTAGCCACCGGTCAAAACCACTACCCTCTCTCACCTGGTTTATTGCACTGGCCTTTGGCTGGTTTCCCTACTACCACTCTTGACCTCTGCAGTCTAATTTCAACACATCAGCCTGAGCAATCATGTTAAAATACTAATCAGATTATATCACTCCTTTTCTTAAAACTCTCCAGAGTTTTTACAGTGGTCAACAAGTCCCTGCATGGCTGTATTCTCTGCTACTACACTGCTCCCTGCTCTACCCACCATTATCTCTCTGACCTGATTGCTGGCTTAGTCTCCCTCCCTCCCTCATCTGCAGCCGCACGGCCTCCAAGGTGTTCCTCCGTCATACCTGCTGCATTCCTGCCTCAGGATCTTTGCACTTGCCACCCTCTTCCCAGAAGTTTCTTCCCCCTGACAACTTCATGCTGGACTCCATTGCCTTTCTCAGTTCTTTATTCAAATGCCACTGTCTCAGAGACTGACTCCTCCATTTCAATTGTCCCCCTCTCCTCCAGCATCCTTTATGCCTTTCCTAGTTCTATTTTTCACATAGCACATTTCATCATCTGACCTACTATGCACTTTATGTATTTACTTACTTACTGTGTATCTTGCTCTTCTAGAATATGAACTCCCTGAGAACAGGATTTCATTATCTGTTTTGCTCATGCAGCACCTAGAATAGAGCCTGGCATTTAGTAGGTGTGCAATTATATTTGTTAAATGAATTCATGGAGCATTTACTGCATGCTAAGTATTTCCCCCAGTGTATCACCCTGTACTCCCTGTGCTTCTATGAAAAACACTACAATATCTCCTCAAATAAACCAGGTACTGTTATCTCCATTTTGCAGATGAAAAAAACTGAGGCTGGTTGGTTAAATGAATTGCATGAGGCTACCACAGAGCCAGTGAAAGGTGAAGTGTGGAATTTGAGCTCTTAGCTAGCAAGCTAAACTGCATTGGCCTCCCTGTGTTCCCTCAGGCCCCAGAGGGGGTAGGCGGCTCTGGGGCCCTCTGGTCAGTATCTGCATGGTGTGACTTCCAACTGCCAGGCTGCAGTTCCACTGCTGATGCAAATCCACAGTTATGAAGAAAAGGAGGAGGAGGAGGAGGAGGAGGAAGAATGGGAAGAGAAACAAAGAAAGTGCTGAAAGAGGAAGAGGTGGAAGAGGTGGTGGAAGTGGTGGGGTCCAGAACCATCCAGCTGCCTTCCCGGGTCCACAGTGGACTCCAGGACCGCCCAAAAGGCCCCACAGGAGGAGGACTCATCGGTGTTCCCCTCTGCAGCTCATGGTGTGCCTTTCAAACCCTGTTATCAGATGTGTCCTTTTTTGCCCTCCTAGTAATGACTGGATTCCCAGGCTGAAAGCATGCTTTTTAATAAGCTGCAGTTGCTGAACTTTTGGAACAAATCTTACCCCACCCCTGGGGAACTTTGTCATTCCCCTCCCCAACGCTGGCCTCAGGCAAGATTGGGCCTCACTCAGGTCTGGGGTGGGGCTCAGAAATGGTTGGGAACCCCCACCCTCCAAGGGCCACAGTGGCTCTGGGTGGGTGAGGAAGGGAGGGGCCTGCTGACTGTCTGACATCTGGCGGCCTGGAGGGGCTGGAAGAGCCACGGCTTCATTCCACACATTGGCCATTGCTGCTGCGAAGCTGCTCTGGCCTTGGGACTGATAAAGCACACATGCTTTTCTAAGAAGGTTTTTTTTTAAACAGTCTGGGACCAAAATAGATGGCTGTGGTTGATAGTGTCTGGAGAAAAACAGCAGCTACTGTGTTTGGGTTATCATATGATAGTTCACCGAGAAAGGGGGCTTTGTTCTCTGATTGGTTTCTGTAGTCAATTAAACGTTTAATATCTGCCGTGAGGTCCCTGCTGTTTAAGTAGAGCTACTCCAGCTTCATTTCATAGCCACGTGTGGTTACTTAAAGATTCTGCCTTTCTTCCTTTCTTTTCTTTCCTTTCTCCTTCCCTCCCTCCGTCCCTCTATTCCTTCCTTCCTTCCTTCCTTTCTTCCTTCCTTCCTTCCTTCCTTCCTTCCTCCTTCCTTCCTTCCTCTCTCTCTCTTTCTCTTTCTTTTTCTCTCTCCCTTTTCTCTCTCCTTTCTTTCTCTGCCTCTCGGTACAGCTCTCTCTTTCTCTCTCTTCTTTATTTTCTTCCCCTCCTGCTTCTTCTTTCACTCCTTCCTCTTCCCAGTTTTCTTTCTTTGTTTCATCCTCTCTTTTCCTAGTTCTTTTCTTCTCTTTCTGCTCCACCCAACCCCTCTTCTGTAAATGGAAAATTACAAGAGAGGTAAAGAAGGGAAAGATGAAGGGGTCATAGAAATATTGTAGAAATTAAGAGTGATTATAAAAGCAGCTTGTTAACATCCGTGTGTGGTAATTTGTGCTGTGAACCGAGAGCATATGTAAGGTCTCCTATACACTGTTAGCTTCATCACAAGCCTCAGTGGAAGACACTACCCCCGATTAAGTCCCAAGGGCCAGGAGGTCTGGGCTGGGGTGTAATTGAAGATCCCAGGGAGTCAGGCAGGGGGGCAGAGGGCAGAAGTCCCTTGCCAGAGGCCTTTGGGGATGAAACTAAAGAGGGTGATCAGTCATGAAGGCTCTTTGGGTACAAGTAGAAACAAAATATTTGACCTACTTGTCTGTATGGACCATCTATCCGAAGTAGCTTAGTGTCTGCTCCTCTGAGGACTAAGTCACCCGAGGAAACTCATGAAATGCCCCAACCCCTGGCTGCTGCAGCTTCCCAGAGCCCAGGGCCTGGGGGTGCCCTCTGGGGGCTGGAGGGTATAGCCCAGGGTATTCCCTTAACCACTCACTACTTCAATCCATAAAGCTTTAGTTGATGACCTGCTAGGTACCGGGCACAGTGTGGGGAGTGGGAGACACAACTGTATCAGGCAGTCTCTGACCTCAAGAAACTCACTAGGTAAAACATACACTAAACAAACAACCTAAATCAGTGAAAAAGCCCTACCCTAGGGGGTCTATACTAAGCACGGAGCTGTCACAGATGATTAACTGGATACTGGGACGAGGCAAGCAGAGGGAGGAGGAGGGGTGCTTCACAGAGAAGCTACAGGAAGGGTGGGAGTTTCCCAGGTTGGTAGGAGTGGAAGGAGACAAGGTACTCCTAGCAGAACAGCAGCAGATATAAAGGCACCGCCAGGAGACCAGAGGGTGAGACTGGATCATGGTGGGAAGAATCAAAGCAGAGAGAAGGCAGAGAGAGATCAAGGGCAGTGGAGCAGGGAGTGTGCTTGGAACCAGTTCTCAGAGTCTGCACCTCCTGTAAGCAATGGGCAGCCCCAGAAGGATCGCACTGCACGTTAGGGAGATGTACACTTCAGGAGGATGCTTGAGCAGAGAGTGACACCATCACTGGGGAGGCCAGCTAGGGAACCATGACAATAGTCTAGAGAGAAGTGATGAAGCCTGAGTTAGGGCAGAAACCATGAAAACAAAAAGGAACAGCCAGCCAGCTTTGAAAGATGTTGAGATAGAATTGGCAGTCCCAGCTACCCAGTGGACATGGAAAGAGTGAGAAGTCTGAAAGTAATCCAAAGGTCTGGTTTACATGATTAAGCGAAAAGTGGTGTCATTAACTGAGATAGGAAATTGAGGAGGAAAAAATAATTTAGAGGGAAAAATAATAAGCTGAGTTTGGGGCATGTTCAGTGCAAGGTCTAGTGACATCTAGATAGAACATCTGAAAAGCAGTTGACTCTCTGGGTGTAGAGCTCAGAAAAAAGGACTGGGCTGAAAAATGCCAACTAAAGAGTTGTCTACCGAAGGAGGAGTGGAGATCGTTTGGGATTGGGGGAGAATGGGTTATACAGAGTATGCTGTATGTTGAGGGGGGGAGCTTGCCTGGCCTTTTTCTTACACCCCATGTCTAATCCCACAGGAATATAGGTCAGCTCTCCCTCCAAAATATACCTGAACCACTACTCCTCACCAACCCCGTCAGTCCCACCGTAGTCTAAATCTCCATCATCTCTCACCTGGACTATGCAATAATCTACTAATTGATCTCACATCTAGTTTTGCTTCCCTATTGTCTATCTCTACAACAGCCAGACTGGCCTTTAAAAAATGTAAATCAAGTCATGCCACTTCAATGCTCTCAGCTATTTTGACACATGAAATAAAACCTAAATTCCCACAAGACCCAAATTCCCTGGGCTTGGCCTTCCTTTCTGAACTCACCTTCTGCCTCCCTCTCTCTTGCCCACAGTGCTCCAGCCACACTGACTTTCTAGCTCTCAAACATGCCAAGCTTGTTCCTGCCTCAGGGCCTTTGTGCTTTCCCTCTTGGCTTGGAATGCTCTTCCTCTAGATCTTCTTGCAGTTTTGACTTCTCTGACAAAATTTTCAAGTCTGAATTCTATGTCTTTGAGCATAGAAAGCAGGATTGCTCCATTGGCTGGGCGGGATAACTCTGGTATTTCACGGTGTTGTAGACCTATTTCAGTTTTCTGTTCTTTCTACTGGCTCTACTCTCATGTGGTCTGTTCCTGGCTATATCTGACTATATGCTGGAAGTTTCACTTAGGAATAAACTGTGGCCCAGAGAGATAAGCTTTTCCCCATGAAAGGATTTCCATTTGCTTTTAGAAGGTACTTAGCGCTGCTCCCAGTCTGGAACCACTCTAACCCAAGTTCTAGGTTCAAGGTCTCCTCTGGCATCCAAATGACTCAAGGCCAGATTGCAAGTCGGAGTAAGAGCTGATTCTGGTTCAGTCACCCTGAGGATGTAGGTCTCGGAGGATCTCAGAGGTCCCCACCTTCCTTGGGCTGTGACGTTTTCCCCTTGCCTTAGTAGGCTACCAAAAGCTCAGCTCAGTTTTGCAGATAGATGTTTATCGCACAACCATAGATGGCCTCGAGGCAATGGTGGCTCCGGGTGATGGTCCTTCTCTTCTCCTAGGTTTGGATAGATAATTCCTTGCCACTTCAATAACTCTATTTTTAACATTATTTAAATTTTGCACAGGTTATTTTAGTGGACAGTGGGAACATTGATCTAAATTCCGTGATCTGATCTTACCAAAAGCGGCATATATTCCTTCTTCCCCCATTTCTTCCATGACTCGATGTCACTTTCAGACGTCTGTGCAAATAACATTCCTTCAGAGAAGCCTTTCATGACCACCCCATCAGAAAAGCCACCTCCATCCCTGCATTCTCTACTTTATTTTTCTGCATAGCACTTAACTGATGTCTGGCTCCATATTTGTTTGCTTACTTGTTTATTGTCTGTCTCCCCAACTAGAATTTACTTAACTCATTCATTCAACAAGTATTTATGGAGCACATCCTATGTGCTAGGCACCATTTTAGGCATTGGACATTCACTCGAGAACAAGGCAGACCAGATTCTGGCCCCCAGGAAGCTTACATTCACCTGGGGAATGCAGACAATAAACAGAAAAATAAATGCAGAACGTATACTCAATGAAGAGAGGGAGCTTGCCTGCTTCCTTCAGCATCTCCAGAAGTAGAAGATGCTTTATGTCAACTGAGTGCTTGTTATTATTTTTTTAAAGGAAAAAATCCTTGTCCCACTGTTATTTTTCAGGATTATTTAATCACTGGTGTTTCAACTGTTTTGTTGCTTGATTGCTTGCTTTCCTCTCATATATACAGCATTTTCAGTACATTAAGGGTTAAAGAGACTTGTGTGTCTGCCTGGAAATAATCACCATGTATTATATTACTGTTATGGGGAAATATGTTCTGAGTTCTAAATAATTAACTTCCAAGCGAACTTTTGGAAACTGCCAGCTGGGCTCACATGTATGTTTGGGTGAGATTTGCCAGTGTCTTTGCACTCCTTTACAGAAACAGGCAACACGACAGCCAGATCTGGCGAGACAGCCTGGTGATCAGTGCGGTGCAGACGTCTCAGCAAGAGTGCATGACGTCCAGAAGGCTCTGTTCTGCTATAAGCTCAGGGTTGTTCAGATTCTTAGAATCTCTTATCTATGGTGACACACCTTCTTTTGCAAGGGGACAGAAGTTCCCTCTGAAAAAAACGAACATTTTTTTCAACAGAGAGGCCAAGCCAAGTTCTTAAGAGTCTGCCATCTGGACAACAGCATGGTTGAGAGTGGCAGTCAGATCCTGGCAGGCAGCCCGGCTGCCCTGGGACATAAGAGAGAGTGTAAGAGAGATTAGGGGTCAGCCAATCTAACTCAGAGAAGTCACTCTAACATGACAAGCATCATGGTGTTCCCTGAGCTCAAAATCCTTGCCCGCTACAGGCTCTGGGCTATTTCCATTTTTTGGCAAAGGGAGGGAGTGCCTGGAGGGACGAGCATAGGCTATGAGCCAGAGCTGGGTCTAAGAGGGAGCAGACCTAAGGTTGTTGGTAGGTTTAAAAGAGAATTAGGTTTGCTGAGATTTTGGAAGAGAAATGGAGAGCAAGGCAGTGCTCAAGGTTTGGGGTGGGAAGGATGGGGAGCCTCTTGACCATGGTTAGAACTAAGTTCAGAGTGGAATATTGGTGGAAAAGATGAGCTCCTCTAATTCTTTTGATCTGGGTGATAAGCTATATAGTTAAGGAACCTAGCAATCAGAATCAGAAATGGACTTAGAGAGAATGGGATCATGAATTTGTGAAAACCTACCATAACATTTTAAACTGGAAGAGCCCTTAAAAGTCATCTAGACCAGTCTCACTCTGATGTTTGGAAACGGAATCTTCTGGATAGGGCCTGCAAATGTGTATTTTTAATGCTTCTGGAGTAATTCATGCACAGCCAGTTTGGGACCTTCTGACTAGTCTAATCCACCTCCTTTTACAGAAGAAGAAACGTGGGTCCAGAGAGGTCAAAAACAGCATAAACGGCAGAGCCTGGATTGAAAGCTAGAATTTCTGGCTTTGGATCCCCTGGGAATCCTAATGAGTACTGAAAGGGAAAAGCTAATGAGTACTGAAAACTAAGTACCAGGCATTTTGCTAAGTTCTTTCCATATATCCGCTCTTTCAATCCTTATAACCTCTCTGTAAAGACACACTATTGTCATCCCCTTTTACAAATGAGGGACCTAGGGCGAGAGAGGTTCCGCAACCTGACCAGAGTTAAGGCTGTAAGCGCAAATCTGGGACACAGACCCTGGCGTTCTTCTCCAGATCCACCGTTCTCCAGCAGCTGGAGAATAAGCGAGCACAGCTCTGGGGTTTGTGGAGAGAAGAGAAAGCTAGCTGAGTAGGAGCTTATTCCCCTCTGGGATAAACCAGTCTTCAGAGTTCCACTGGGGGCAAACCCAGACCCTGCCCTAAAGCTAGATGGCGCAGCTCAGGTTCTGGGCACCCACCTGTGGGGAGAGCCCACCCCCTTGGCACCCTGATCTCAAGACACAATCATCAACTCTGTTTTTTATTTTTATTTTTTAGAAAGGTATTCTGTGTAAGCTGTTCCTAGTCTTCAACTCTGGGGACCCTGTTTGTGTAGAAGGGTAATCGCCAAGCAGAAAGCTTGCTATCAGAATTGGCTAGAGGCACATTTAGCTCTGACTTGCTTTTTTTGTTGTTGTTGTTTGTTTGTTTGTCCGGCATTTCAAAGGGCATGAAGAGCAATTAATATCAGTGCTTGTGGACACAAAGTGTCAGGTTACCTTTAGGCGCCATGCCTCGCCCTCAATTTTTTTTCAGTTGACAACAGAGAGAACTTGACTAATGCCTTTTTCTTTTCCTTCTTAAAAAAAGTAACTTATGTCACTTGTAGTTTTATATTAGCCTTCTTATCACAGCTGCAGCAGGTCTGGAGACCTCACACTGATACAAACCACTTGGCCATACCTTACCCACAAACACATTTTGTGTTGTTTTCCAACAGTGTTTATTTTTTTATTTATTTTGGTATCATTAATCTACAATTACACGTGCAATATTATGGTTATTAAAGTACCCCCTTCATCAGGTCCCCCCCACCCACCCCATTACAGTCACTGTCCACCAGCGTAGTGAGATGCTGTAGAATCACTACTTGTCTTCTCTGAGTTCCAACAGTGTTTATTTTTAAACACTTGCTTCTGATGAATAAAATGAGGAAGAAGTCAACAAAAATCTGGATTTCCTGCTTTTCTTGAAAAGTAGGAAAAAAATCAGGCAACACTGGGCTTTTGTTCCCAACTGAAAATCTTTGCTGAAGCTGTGCTTCAGCCTGATTTCTATAGGCTTCTAAGTTTAATTCCCTGCAAGGGAAGATTAAGGAGTCTTCCAAAACGTCCAAATTAGCCACGTGATTCCAAGCCAATCCAGGAGGGGCTTCAACATTTCAGCATAAGATGTTTTGAAGCAAGTTACTAACGTTCAGCTCAAGCATCAGACATATTTGCTGACTGGAGACTTCTGCCTTCTCCTCTCTTTTCACTGTTCTCTTTCTTTTATGACTCTTTCTCTGCCTGCAGATGGTCTCCTGAAAGGGCACCATCATGCCACTGTTCAGCATTCACTTCATTTCATATCTGGGGGCAGAGGCATTCTCTCAATTGTACTTTACTCTCCCTGACCTACAGTTACCATGGTTCTTTGAATATTTTAGATGTTCCATCAGTGTAGAAATTAGAAAGATATTATGCTGGGAACGAGCCATAACATATCTGGGGTGGTGATGGAAGTCAAGGGTTGACAGATTACCCAAAAGGATACAAGGGGACTAGGTGGTAGGAGGTGGGGTAAGTTGAGAAGGAAAGAATTGAGAAAGGATAGCTGAGTAAAGGGTTTAGGGATGACCAAAGTGGCTGAGAGGCTTAGGGAAAAGCATTTGGGGAGTGTGGTCTAGGGAAGGGGTTGGGCAGCTTGGTGGAGTCATAGGGCTCTAATGCATGCTAAACAGGGTCTTCTTCTTGACTCTCCTCTTTCTCTTCCCATCCTGTCTTGCCTGGGGGGTAATTTCTGAACCCCCCCCCCCAACTCCAGGCAAGCTCACTCTGGATTTGGTGAGACCAAATAACAACAACTGAATTTAGGAGTAAAAGGGTTTATACCAAGCTTTATTTTCGTGGTGGCAGGTCAAGTGCTAGAACCCGGTCCATCTGCCTTAGGGCAAGCCTGTATTCAGCAAGCTGATCTCTGCCTCTGGGCCTCTCCTCCACCTCGCAGCCCTGCAGCCCTGGGTGGAGCTCTTTATATAAAGACAGTAATAACTTACTGCCTACACACGGGCAAGCCTGCATCTGCAAGCATTGCACGTGCACAGTGGGCAAGCAGACCAGGGTCAGGGGAGAATCCTGGCCATGGAACTTCCATTTTCCTTACATCATCTCTCACCTGCACTACCTCAAGACCCTCCTTTTTAGTGTCTGTCCTCCACTCCTACCTCCCAACACTCTACTGCATGTGTGGCCAGAGCACACCAAAAAGCTGCCTGGTCTGTGAGGTCTTACAGGATTTGTCATCTGTGATCACATTTCTCCTTCTCTCTCATGCCATTTAAGATATGCTAATGTACCTTTTTGTTTCTGAGCACTTAAGGGGCTTTGCAATTGCTGTTCCCTAAGTGTGGCATGCTCCTCCTCCAGAAATCTCCAAAGTTCACTCACTCCCACTAATTGGTTCTCTGCTCAAATGTCACTCCCTTTGGGAGGCCTTCTCTGACCACTCCATCTAGAAGAACATCTTCCTCCCCACCCTGCATGCATACACAATTTCTTTATTCTGCTTTTCCTCAGAGTACATGTCACATTGTTACATGTTTGTTTCATTGTATTTCCCTTACATTGTATTTCATGGCACTTACTAGAATATAAGTGCCAGGAGAGCAGAGAGTTTTCTTAGCACATAGTAGATGCTCGATAAATAAATGAAAGAGTCTAGCAGATAAAGAGAAATGAGAGATCAGGGTTGTCTTGGGGGAAAGAGGTAATAGTTAACACACAGGAAGAGATTTTCAATGCAATACTTGACATATGTGATACATATTTAGTTCAATTCAATTGAAGTATTTATAGTGCAATTACTATATGCAGATCACCATGCCAAGAGTTGTTTGGCACACATGATCATTAAAGGGCAGATCTTGCCCACAAGGAACTTACAGTCAAGGGAGAGGAGTGAGAGCAAATAAGACTTTAGTTATTTTTGTGTCTCTCATAGCATGTTCTTCATTGCTTACACTCTCAGGTGGGGGTCAGGGTGTATTAATTGCTTTTGCATAAGTGTCTTGCCTGAGGGGGATTGCCCCGGGTGAGTTCACTCGATTTGGGGAGACCCCCAAAAAACAGTGGAATATTAGGGGTAAAAGGGCTTATACAAAACTTTATTCTCACAGTGGCAGGTCCACTGCTGGAATCATGTCTGCCTCTGGGGCAGGCTGCATGCAGCAAGCCTATCTCTTCCTCTGCCTCTGCTCAGGCTCTGTTCTCTGTTCCAGGCTCTCCCTCTGCTCCAGCCTCTGCTCTACCCCAAGCACTGGGCAGAGCTCTTTATATAGCAATGCAGGCAATATGGCTTATTGCCAATGGGTGCATAAGCAGTAGCCTAGCAGTAGGCCAATTACATCATCAAGTAGATTAGGGTCAGGTGAGGATCCTGGTTATGGGAACTTACATTTTCCCAAATTGAGTTATCAGTCTTGCCTTCACTACATCCTTTTGCTGTCGTACAGTCCAATAGGGTGAAAAACATCTTATGTATTCATAGTGCCTTTGGCATTTTGAACTCCACTCTCCCCACCCCCACCTCAATTGCTCTTTGGACATCTTCACTTGTGTGCCTTTTTGGCATCTCAAATTCAATACACCCAATCTTATCCTGTGCACCCTGAGCTCAGTTGTTGAGGCTGAACTGTTTTTTCTGCCCCTTTCGTCACCTTTAACTCGGCATTCCATGGAGCCTACCTCCCAATGTCAAGGGGATCTGCTCATTCCATGCCCTCCCTTTAGCTACTTCTGTGGTCCTGGTTACTATCATCTCATCTGGATTTTCAGCAACAAACCCTAGCCTTTTGTAGAACTCCCCTCCCATCTGTCCTCCACACCTAGGTCAGAGTGGTCTTTCCAAAATGTACAGTCTGACAACAACATGCCTTATTCAAAATCTTCAGGGGCTTCACTGTGGCCCTGGGTAAAGTCTAAACTCTTTAACACACCATGAAAAGCCTTCCAGGTTCCAGCACCTGATTTCTCCTTTGCTTTGCTCATTTCTTGTCACTTTCTTATAGCCTAGTTTGGGCCAAGAGAGATTTCTGGTCCTCTAGCTGGGCCACTCGCCCTTTCCCCTTTGGGCCTTGGAGAATACTGATTCCAGGGCCTGGGACTCCTTCCCTCCCTGTCTCCCTTTCTCAGTGCCTCCGGCTGTTCCTTTAGATTCTACCTAGTTTTCATTTCCTCCGAGGAGCCTTCCCGGCACCTGATCTCACCAAACACCCCTCCTTCTCATGCCCTGACCCCCCCCACAAGGGGTGCTTCCTTAACACCCTGTTCTTCTTTTGCTATACCTGTTTTATTGTTCCTATTTATTTATTTACTGCAAGCTCCAGGAGGGCAGGACTGTCCTGTTCTCTGTTTTGGTCACCTATGACCATGCCTACCAGCTCTCGTGTGTGTTCCATAAGTATTGAATGAATAAAATGCACCTGTCCGCATAAAATAGGTGTAGTGCTGAGTGCTGAGAATATGCAGGTGCCACTCTAAGTGTTTTACAAGTGCGTCATGGATGTCTCACAAAACCCTATTAAGACGGGGTGGGCTATTTCCTCATAACAGATGGGGAAACCGAGGCACGGAGCGGTTACTTAACTCTGTCAAGGTCCACAGTGAGGAAGCGGAGGAACCACCGGTAGAAACCAGGCTGTTTCCAGAGTCAAATTCAGTCTCAACTTCTAGGAAATTCTGTCCTCTAGTTAAGCGCAATATGGAGCTCCACATGAACAGATTATAGAGTCTCCGGCTGAGGGCTTTGTTTGTGTTTGTGGAGAGGGGACGCGCTCCTACCCCGCTCTCTCCACGGCTTGTGGGTCCTTGGCTGCGCTTCGGGAAAGGCCTCTGCCCTTCTCGCTGGCGGCCCGGCAGTCCGCCTGTGAACCCTGGATTGACTTTCAGGGCTGCCCGGCCCTCACGCCAGCTGTGCCCAGCTCCTCGGGTGGCCCTGGACACCAGCAGGTGTGGGCCGGGCGAGAGCGGCGGCCCCCCGCGAGCCCCGCCAGCTCCCCGCCAGGCCCCCGGGGCGGTGGGGAGGGCGGATCCAGGGGCGGCGCCTCCCGCCCAGGCCGCCGCCCTCGCCCCGCGCTGGGCTCGCCCGGGTGCAGCGGGCCGGGCTGGAGGGGGCGGGGACTCGGGAGGGGCCGGAGCGCGGCGGCGGGTGCGGTGGCGGAGGGGGTCGGGGGAGGCGGCGGCGCGCCCTGGAGGCGTGCGCCAGGACAGACCGACGGACGGACGCGTGGCGGGGGAGTGGGCCGGGGGCAAGGTCAGTATCCGGTGGGAGCGCCGGCGGCGCAGGGAGGGGCGGCGGCGAGGGAAGCCGGGACCCGCGGGAGGCGGGCGGGGAGGGTCGGCGGCGGGCCCAGCGCCGGCTTCGCTCAGGGTCGGCCCCGAGACCTCTCCCCTGGCAGCGGAAAGCGAAGCCCCGGGCTCTGTTCTCCCTCCTCTTTTCTTTACAATCAGCAAAAAATAAACACCCGGGAAGGTAAAACAATAGCGGGGCCACCTGGGACGCGGCGCGCTCAGGGCTCCCACGGTTGGGGCGGGGGCCGGGGGTGGAACCGGGAGTGGCGGCCGCACCTTGGAGCCCCTTCCCGATTAGCCCCCGCGGAGGGTGGGGCTGGCCGCGGCGCCGGGGCCCGGTAGGAGGCGAAGGGAATTCCCAGGAGTAATAAAGCATTTGCTGAAAGTGTTGCAGGAACAATTGGGCTCCCCTCAGTTGCCTTCTGCACAGGGAAACTGAGGCGGAGGCAAATGTGGCCACTTGCCCAAGGTCGAAATGCAAAGGTTGACGGTTCTGGTCCAGGAACGCGACCCAGGTGTCCGGACTAGCTCAGGGCCCGTCCCCTCTCGGTTTTGCCGCGGTTGTGTTTGCCTTTGATAAATCTCTGTTGTGTTTGTTTTAGAAATCTGCTGGCATTGTGGGACCGCTCCAGGGCTGCCGAACGCCAACTTGCTTCGTGTGTTCTGGGCAGGTCCGGGGCAGGTGGCAGCTCCGTGACCTACCGTCATGGGTGGAGACGGACTTTTTGATGAAGAACCCAGAACGGTCGGTGCCAGCCAGGGCGGTTTGGCTGTCAAAGGCTTTGACAAAACCTGCCCCGTTCTCTTTGGGGAATACGAATGAGGGAGATCCGGGCACCTTCAACTGGGAAGCCAAGGACATTTCTGTATAATCAGTGGACGAAAGGATTTTCTCAGACTCCTCTTTTCCCTGTGCTTGAGGGATTAATCCACAGCAGTCCTCACTTCCAGTGGAAACCTCAAGGCACACAATGTGGCAGAAGCCTAGACAGCCTTCGGAATTGTTCTGGACCCTTCTTCAGGCATAGGGGAGTTTAACGCATGCCACCCACCGCCCCTCCCCCCAACTCCCGCCTGCTGTTTTCTTCTCTTTAACCTGTTTTCATTTTCTTAGTTAAGTTTTGTTTCCAAAACTGCCTTCTGGAGCTCTAAGTACATTGTTAGAAATGAGAGGTTAACTGCCGGGAGAAGAGGAAGCGCCCCGTGTTGTGTCTCCTCTCTGCTGCCGACATGAAGTGCTTTTCCCCAGTGCTGACCTGTCTGGCTGTGCTGGGTAAGTGGCGCTTCTTATCCGTGAGATCGATGGGAAAGTTTAACCTGCTCTTGGTTCCGGTAATTCCTTGTGGTTCATTCCCATCCACACTCAGCTTTGGGGGACACCAGGAGGCATCCGAGGTGTGTCCCGGGTTGGAATAGAGTACGAAGATGCCCATTTCTGCTCCTGGAGGAACGGTGGCATATTGTTTGTTGTCTTTAAGAAGGAATATTTGCCGTTCTTAAGTGTCTGTCCCGGGCCTTTCCATGAGGTCCTGCCTCTGCGTGTTGGTGGTTTAGGGACTCCAGTGTGGGCCACAGGCTGGTTTCTTCTGGTCTTACAACGTGAGTGCTTCAGGGTCTTCACTGCTGGGTGGGTCCATGTTAATTCCTAGTCGGAAGTGGCAACACTGTTCCCATTCCGTTGGGAAAGTTGGTTTGGTGATGGTGCTTTTTTTCTAGGGGGGAGGTAGGCTGGGTGGAAGTAAGGGTTGAAGGGATGCTTCACCCGACCTGAGTGGTCTGTAGACTAAACATGTGTGAGGGTACTAGTCCTATATCCCCTCTATCCCCTCACCAAGGAAGCTCAGGTCATACTTCTGGGAGGATGAGAGACTTGGGGAATTGAAGCTGCCTGATAGAAAATGTGTTACGGTTGGTTTTTGTGCCCCTTAGGAGGTCAGAATGCTTAGAGTGAAACGAAGAGACAGACTATGGCCACAAGAGGAGATCTTGTGACACGGCTCATAAGGATTCCCTCCCCATGGAAGTGCCCCCTTTGCCTAGCACTCATCCATTCCCATATTCACTGGAATTTTCCATGCCATTGAGCACTGTCCTAAGCCCATCTTGGGGCTAGGATAAGTTCTCCCCCGGGATCTGGTACATCCTCTCTCTCCATCTCCTTGGACTTCACGAGTACAGTCTGTGTAGGGCTGTGTCCCCTGCCTTCAGAAGAGGTTATCACTGCTGCCTGTGGGGTTTTCATCTCCGAAGGGGCCTTGCATTTATGGGATTTATTCGGGACCTGCTGGCAGTGGTAACTGCTTTCATGCATTGTCTATACCCTTGCAAGAGTTCACAGATGGGTGGAAAGAGAATGGACTTTGGAGTTAGAGAAATTGAGTTGAATCACGGCCTTACCATGATTGATGTCTGAATCTCAATAAAACAGGGTGATAACTCCAAGGGCTATCTTGACAGTTAAAGGCTATAAGGTCTTCTGAGCATCTTGACTGCTTTGAAAAATGTCTGTAACACATATTAAATGAGTTCAATCAGTGGTTCCTAAACTTGAGTACATGTTGGAATCACTGGGGAAACTTAAAAAATTCCATGTGCAGGCAGCAGCCCCAGACCCATCAAACCAGATTCTCCGGGTTGGTGACTCAGTCATCTGTCTCTCAGCTGGGCTAGGGAATTCCAGTGTCTGTCTGAATTAAGGAACCAGCGTGTGAATTTGTTAGTGTCAGCCCTTCTCCCCCTCAGCACACACAGACACCCAGTCTGGTGTGAGGTTTAGTCAGTCTTCTCCAGGTGTGGGCTAAGATATGGTATCTCCTGGCTCCTGTCTTCTGGGGCAGAGGAGGGGGAAGACAGGGAACTCTCCATTCACCAGTCCTAAATAGTATATCAGTATTTGTCATGCTGCATCTGCCTTTCACTTAGTGTCTGGGTTGAAATCTGTCATTAGTGATTCATGTGGATTTCAGGGGGCAGGCAAGAGAAGCCCTCCCAGAGGCTTGGGTGTGGGGTGGGAGGTGGGCTGGGAAAGAGGGCTGGGTGGAATGGTGGGGCCCAGGGCAGGGGAAGGAACCACCAAGGGGGAAACAAGGAAGTGTGACATGTGTGCCTTTCATTCCTTCTGGCTGCTTCTGGTACCCCTGCATTCAACCTGTGGGCCACTGTTATATTCCCTCCACTCCCAGGCTCATGTACAAACAGGTGCCATAGAGGAAAATGAGCATCATGGTGGCGCTGAAGGGATGGTGGCAGAAGACCAGACGTGGGTGGGAGTGGAACATACAGAGCTGTGGACGTGCATGTTCATCTCTGCCTGGCTTTTTGAACCCCACTGGTGACATCGCGTCTTTCTCATCACTGGATGCCTGTGAGCTTGGCCAGGAGGGGCCTTGCCGCTTACCTTGTTAACCTCAGAGAGCAGAAGGTGTTTGGGGAGGAACAAAACCCATGTTGGGAGCGAACGAAACCCGTGCTGGGGTCTTATTTCCTGCTTGCAGTCTGGTGAGGTTTGATTCATGCATCAGCATTCTTGCTGTGTAACGCATATTAATGTGTAGCGTGAATTACAGCAAAGCATCCCAAGGTTTTATGCCTATGTGGGTCACACACCTGGGAAAAAATTTTGTTTGGAAAAAACTAGGAGGGGGTTAAGTGCTCCGCAAAGCGAGACTGATCCAGGTGCTGCCAGACTCCAGAAATGCCAATCTGAGTTAGAAAACCCCATGTTAGTGTGTGAGGGTGGACATAGCGTAAATCTCCAACACGCTCGCTACTCCCTTGACATGCTTAGACCTGTGCTTTCTGCTTCCTTCCTTTGCCAACGTCTGGGATTTGGATTAGCTTCCTCCTTCTCTGCCTGCCTCGGTACTGATTCCTGCCCTTGTCTTATGTCCTGCTGAAGCCACATGGGCACTGATTCCTGCCCTCTTGACCACTGTGTCTTCTTTCTCCCTGTTGCAGCTCTGGTGTCTCTCCCAGTTTGGGAGCCATTGGCTGCCACGGCCACCCTTGTTTCAATTCCAAAGCCATCTTAAGCCTGGGCCTGGTTGAGCCATCAGGATAGGAACCTCTCTGCTACTAAGAAAGGGGGGAGCCAGAGGGGCAGAAGAGTAGAGACGGAGGAGGAGCTGGTGTGAGTAGGCATGAGTGTGGGAAGAGGGAATGAGAGGGGGAGGTGGTGGAGGCTGTACCAGTGCCTGAGAGTGGCCTGCATGACTGACAGTGACATGGAAAGATGACCACAATGTGGGAGAGACAGCATAGGATTTGTGTCTGCAGTAACCAGGAAAGATGAATATAAGCTTTAGGCACATAAAGCAAATTTCGATTTTGCATAGCCATAGAGAATTATGCCTCCTAGACCAGTGCCAGTGGGAGAGAATTTCATTTGTAGAGTTTGAGAAGCCTCTTGCTTGATTGAAGAGGGTGGAAATGAGAAAGTGATCAGTGGCCGGTCAGGTAGGGAAGGTTTCTTGGGGTAGAGGCCAGAGGGGGCTTCCAAAAGAGACTGAAAGGAACTTTGATGTTTTGATGGGAGTGAGCTCAGAGGCAGGACTGGAGCGATCAAAGGCAGAAGAGAGAAGTGAAGTGGCTTAGGGCAGTCGTGGGAAGGGTTCTGGAGGAAGAGGATGAGAATCGTGGTGTATGGATGAGCAAACATCATCTCAACAGTTGTCCCACAGGTAGGGCTGGTTCCCTTTCCTGGGGACCATTTGATGGTGGTTCCAGAGAAGGGAATTTTTGTCAGGACTAGACTGGCTAAAATGCCCGTCAACTGTGTGACTCATTGACCACCTCTGGGCACCCAGGATGTGTTAAGATGTCCCAATCTCCTCTGCTTTTCACTGCAGCAAGAGAAGAACAGTAATAATACCACCTCTCCTAACTCTAGCCTTTACTGTGAAACAAGCCCTATCTCATTAAGTCCTCAAAAATAACCCTGGTAGATAGATATCTCACATTATCACCTTTTTGTAGATGGGGATATTGAGATCCAGGGAGGCTGAGGAACTTGCCGAAGGTAAGATTAGTGTACCAGCTTGCAATGGTGCTCCACTGTGCCAGGGACCCAGGCCCCTTCTGTCTGGGTCCCTGTGCATGCCTCCATTCCCAAGGTCATCTAATGGTCCAAGATGACTATGCTAGCCCCAGCCACCAGGAAGGAGAAAAAGCGCTGGGGAGGGGACGCCCTCCTAATTTAAGGACACTTCCTGGAAATTGCACACATCTGCTTACTATTGGCTAGAACTTGATCACATGACCACCCTTTGCTGCAAGGGAGGCTGGAAAATACCCTTAATTCCTAGCATCCCGCTAAAAACTGGGGGTCTGTTATGGTAGAGAAGGCGAGAACGGATCTGGAGGCACAGGTACTGGTGGTCTCTGGCACAGTCACAACGGCAGTAGGTGGCAGAGCAGGGTTTTGAAGCCAGGACGCTTTGGTTCTTCCATCCAGTAAACTGCCCTTTCTGTATGAGGCACAGGCCTCTGGCCTCTGAGAAGCTGAAGGCATGAACTAGATGAACCCACAGTTGCTACGTGGGAAGCAACGTAAATGAGCCCATAACTCAGCCCTCAGTGTTGTGGTTTTAGCAGTAGCGCTGCAGTGTTCATAGGATGCTCCCGAGCGAGTCACTGCTGCCCTCATCAGGCAGCATGACCCCCTGTACAAAGTGCCGAAGGACCATCTCTGTCCTCTTTATTACTGTAGCCCCAGAATTCAGCCCTGTGCCTGGCACAAATAGGTGTTCAGTTAATTTTTTGATGAATGAATGCTTTCAGAAGATTGGAGTTTTTGTATTGGCTCCCTCCATCAAGATGAGGAAATTCAAAGCTCAGGGAATTTAAGTCCTTTCCCTCAAAGGAAAAGAGCTAGAAATTGGTAGAGCTTGGATTTGAATTCAAGCTTGTCTGCCTCTAGAGCTTTGTGCCTTTATTCCTCTACACAGGGGTTCTTAACCTTTTTTGTGCCACGAATCCTTTTGGCAATCCGGTGAAGCCTATGGACCCCTTCTTGGTGTAACATTTTGAAATGCGTCAATGAAAATACATAGGACCACAAACGAAATCAATTATATTGAAAATAGTCATCAAAATATTTAAAAACACATTTATAATATAGCCAGTATGCTTCTTTAGTAACATTAAATAACAGGATCTAACAATTGTAATTGTGATGTAGTGAAGAGTGAAAATGAGATTCTGAGCTATCTGGATGAACTGTGATGTGATAGGAAAGTATGTGTACTTTGTCTTGTGACACAGTCACAGGTCCTGGAGCATTACCGTGATGGTCGCCTACATTCATCATCAAAATAACAGTTAACATGCACTTAGAGGTTAGTGCAAGTAAAGATGTAATTTTTTTTTCCCATCTGAGTTCACGCACCTGTGAAGTTCAAAGTAAAGTTCAGTGTAGGCGGTCGTTGTTGGGGAAGACACTGTGGGAGAGGACTTGGGCTAGGGTTCGGAACTGGGCAGGGTTTGGACGGAGAGGGCATCCTAATCCCAGCATTATCCTGACAATACAGAGTAGCCAGCAGCCATATGGCAGCAGAGTGGCCCTTTTGGGTTCAGAGAAATGACTGTCAGTGTGGTCAGGGCCCCACTCATGTGGGATGATATGGACCCAGAGAATTGCTTCAGTTGTAATGAGTTTGGAATTTGGATTTAGTGTGGGTCCCTAGAGCCCAGGCAGACCACTTCCGCTGAGCCCTGGCCTGGGAACTGGATAGAGTGGCTCCTGTCGCTGGCTTCCCGTCCTCAGTTATAGCTCCTTGATTAACATTTTTAGGCTCTTTTGGGAGTAGTTCCTCATTTGCCATGATTGGACACCTGTCTCTGCTGCTTCTTCAGAGTGAGCACAGCTATTCCTCAGAAAGGGTGGATTTTTAATTTGAGGAAATTTAGGACACCTGTGTGTGAATACCCCTGATTTTCAAAGAAATGAGTGGTTGCCTCAAAATCAAGCTTATGTTTGAAGAGAATAGTGTTGCCAAATTCCCTCATCAGGAACCTTTTATTAAGTGAGTAATTGTGGACCACAGTGGCAGGCACTTAACAAAGACGATGGCAATGGACCTCCTTTAACCGAATCCTTGATGAAGTGGGATTTTGTTTTTATTTTTGAACTCTACTTTCAGAAAGGCGAAAATCACAAGATGTGGTAACAAGGATTTATTTTAGAAGTTAGCTTCCAGGCCACCGTTGGCCCAGTCTCTACGCCTTCACATCTGTAATTACCGTGGCAGAGGAGAATGATGAGCCTTGGGCACTGCGAGATCCTAAATCAAAGACTAAATTATATTAACTCTACCCAGGCTGGAAAGTGGTCAGATGTATTTTTAAAAGCTTTATAATAGGCTTTATAATAGAGTTGAAGCAAAGTTTCTGCCTAATGCTCTATTAACCCTCTAATTAAATTCATCCAAATGCCCTATTCCCCATCATCCAGGTGACCCAGGCTTTGCTGAACACAACCCTGTCCCTGCCTCTAAGGAAATGATCGTCTAAGGCCAGCAGTGAAACGAAGTGTAGATAACTTTGCAGAATGGCAGGAAGACACTGGTAACTGTTTGCTCTCCAAGAACAGGTGTTGACTGGGGAAGGAGAGGCAAGGCGAAGCTGTTTTTGTTTACAGCTCAGCAGGACTAGTGAGGGAAGGATCTGTCCAGGATCGGAATGAGGCTGGAGTAGCTCACTTCAATCTGGTTGTAGTAGCTGGTTAATCTGGAAAGGTTTTCTGGAAAAGCTGGAATGTTAGGCATTTCTTCAGTAATAGGAGAGTGAGGTCCCGGCCCTATTGTGGGGTGGAGGCACCTGGGCATATGGGCTGCTTTGAGAAGGCTTCTCAGGGGCAGGGAAGCCTGAGTGTCAGTGGGCCGGACCCTACAGGTCTGGTTGGTAAGAACCGGAGCAGTTGATGGGTGTGAAGTCTGGGTATTTGGGCCAGAGATGGATGGGAGATACCAGAGAGCTGTAGGTGGGTATCTGGAGGACCAGGGGGAAGTGGCCAAGGAGGGCAGGAGGCATTCTGGAGGTGGGGGGTGGGGTCCAGGGTGGAGGTGAAGAGGACCTGCTCCTGTACCAAACGAGGAGCTTTTGTGTATCCATCAAAACATCATCAGCACCAAGATACTCTAGCAAAACTGGGAACTCAAAGAAACTGGCATCCTGTCTCCTAATGGTGGCCTCTTCCCCTCAACTTTCAGGTCTCTAGGCCTTCCCTTTATTAAAATGGGGGGAAAATTCTGATACCATTTTTTGTTTTCTTTCCCATTATGCTTCTTTGATGTACTGGAGTATGTTCAAGACTGCCCTAAGTTGGCATTATTTTTGTGTATGTAATCCTGTTTTTGTAACACCCATTTTCCCATACTCTGGAGTGCGGTCTGCTTCTCCTTTTTCTTGGTGACTTCTGAGAACACCATCTCTGCCCTTAGCAGGGCACTGGGTCCCACCTGTGCTATGTTGGTGACAGAGTTGTGTCATGAGGCAGGCTGCTGACCTCCTTTTCAAGGACCCCTTTTATTAACTTCCCTTCCCATCAGGAGACCCATAAAACTGAAGTCTTTGGTCTCCTAGACAGACAGCATTTACTAAGTAGTAATTAATCTGTTTTTCCTATGTAATAACCAGTATGATTGCTCATAGTTGATACAGTCCAGCTCTACAGCAAAATTAGTCTGGTGCTCTGGGTTGCCTGTGATGCACATAACCTCACCCGTTAGGTGCCTTGCCCTGTATTTGAAGTTTAGGGGAAGTGGAGTCATTGTTCAGGGTTTTTCTAGTGGCCAGCTTCCCAACCTCAGGAGTTGCTTTGAAATCCCTAGGAGCTTGGGTAACCTAGCTGGTGTTTACCCATTGGTTGCATTTGTGACTTTGACTGGTTTGCTAGGATGGACTTATAGTAGGAAGAGGAGGGAGGCCTGGAGTTGAATAGCCGTCCATTGCTGCAGGTCAGGCCACACCTATCCTGTCCAGGTACATTCTACTCCCTTTTTAAAAAAAAAAGACTTCTAGAGAGTGAAATTTCACAACATCTTAGGTGTAGCATCCCCATTAGGAAATCTCAGTTTTCACTGACGAGTTGATTTGAATTAAGTCATAATTTAAAACAACAAATAAAGTACTTCAGGGCAATGAAGTGTTGTATATAAAAGTAAGGTGATGAGAGATTGGTTTCCATTTCAGAAGGTATCTTAGATTTCTTTGCTTTATTTTCTTTGAATTTTCATTCGACAGAGGTAACATGTGAACATAGTTTTGTTGTAGAAAATCCAAATAGCACAGACAGAAAGTAAAATGTGAAAGTCCTGCCCTGTGCTCCATGGCCCTTATCAGTTCTATTATATATTTTTTACAGTTCGACATAAATTCTTCCAGACCTTTTTCTTAATTTCTATGCATATACTCATACAAATGTAGATTTTTTTTTTCTAATATAAATGGGATTATACAGAATTTACTGTTTGACAATGATTTTAAAGGGGTGATTTACTTCACTTTTTTTTTCCAGGCTTAATTTTATGGCCCTATCAGAACTGATTTGGTTATTTTATAGCTAGTTGAGACGGTAATTTGTGCAATCATTGGGGAGTAGTAAGCCTCATTCAGTAGCTATATAACAATAATTTTGTCTTACTGTGTCAAAAGCTAAAATTGTAATAAAAACGCTACACTTAACTTTTAATGTATTTAATGAAAATAATTGATTTGTTTATTCTGAATATTTTCTCCCCGAACACATAAATTTAACAAATCAAACACACACATATTTTGTAGACTGTTTTAGTTGTAATTTCGAAAATATGTTGAATTAAAATGAAGCCTGTTTAATACTTTGGAAGAGGACAGCCCTAAGTACTGGGTTTTGTGTCTGATTCATTCACGTGTACCTGTTTGTTCATAGACCAGGACAAGAAAGGGAGAGAAGTTGTTCCTGCCTTTTCATTTCCCAAATGAGTCTTGCATTTAGAATGAATTGGACTAGAACACCCTCTAAGGTTGCTGGCTACCAGACACTTAAGACCTTCCCCCAAAGGAAGAGACTTTTTCTCTAGCACAGCAGAAGCAGCTATTTCTGTAAAGAGATGATTATTTCAAAGCGTTGGGTTACTTCTCATGTTCACGGGTGTGACTTTTTAAAATCCCAGGAGCAAATGCCAGGTTTCTGGATGGTTCACCTTTAGACCTGATTTTTAAAACAGTTGCTATTTTGGAGGGAGGGTTGTTCGATTCACATATCATAGTCAACCGTTCTTAAACATCAGGGTTTGACCTGCTGACCACCTGTCCCGAGACCACTCTTCTGTTAGAATCTGCTTACAGTACTTTTCTAAAAAGACTTATTTTTCATCTGTTCATTCAACACATATTTGAGTGCCTGCTGCAAGTACTCATTGTTCTTATCTTAGGCACCAAGAATCAAAAGGTAAAATGATGAACATTTTAAGAAGTCACCTGATACAGATTTTTAATCTTTAATAAATAGGAAGATTAATTAAAAAACTCTCTGACATTAGGGAAGTCTTTTCTATCCCTAAGGTAAATCTTTTTTCTTACTATTACCTAATATCTTTTCTTCCTGTTTTGTTCTCAGCTCTTTTTTAGCAGCTATGAATTATAAATAGCTCAGGCAGTCCTGAATGAAGGCCCTTTAGGAGTCAGATGAATACCAGTAATGGGGGGAGATTGGAGTTGGAGAGCCATAAGGGCAAGTTTTTTTTTTGAAAATATGCAAATATCCTGAGTCCTAGATATGTGGAATGTCTTATTAACTGCTGGGGAAATTGTCTGTCTGTGGAAATTGGGAATTTCATACTTCGCTCTGAATTTCTAGGAAGCCAGACAAAAGAGAACTAGAACAATCATATACTTCCCATCAGAGAGGAGACAGCATCCATACCAGGCTTTCTTCTGAGAACCGTTCTGCTGGGAGCGTGGTGATGCTAAGGTTGAGGCCTGTCTCATACATTGTATTTGGCCTCCCTAGTTCCCTACAGAGTGGCTCCTCTCAGGGACCCATGGGAGGGGAGGCTGTGGAGACAGCTCAGGGCTCTCACCAGTGTTGGTCTTGTTTTTCCAGAAGGTGCTGTGTCAGCTCCGTGAAATGCAGGCTTTTCCAGGTCTGCACCTTGCCAGGTCCCCTCCTCTGATCTGGGTTAGCCCTGAGAAGGCATTGATCTGCCTTTCTCTCGCACACCGCTGGTGCTTCTCCACTAAGCCTCAGGTTCCCAGCAGGTTGTAAACTGGACCTAGTGGGGATTGTCTTAGCCCCAAAGCAGGTGGCTGCTGCTTCCTGGAGCCTCTGTGCAGGGCCATCCTTCTCCCTATAAGCAGCACATGTTAGAGTCCTTTCGGTGATTTTATTCCACTGTGGGTGTGTTGGTTTGGAGATGGGTGGTGTGTTCGAATTCTGCTTCCCAGATGGACATGGCCATTAGTTTATCAGAGGAGGGATTGTACAGAAAGATTTGTTCTAGGCTTACCCCAAAACTAGACAACGCTTCATGACACTGTTTAGAGATGATCTGCTAAACAGTTTCTTCGTGTCTTTTGATGTTTTAGTACAAGAGAAAGCTTGCTGAACAGTTGGGCAGTCATTACAGAAAAGCACGGTCACATTCTGAGCTCCCTGCCCAGCTCTTCTCCGTCCCTCTGTCAGTGTGTGATGGCCTCTAGCTGGGTGTTCTGGCACCTCTCTGGCTGGGAGAAATGTATCCATAACTTCTTCTGCACACCCACATTACAAATCCGATTCTTCTCAGTAGCTCCCCACAAGCAGTGGATATCTAGAAGTAAGAAAGTAGGTAGAAAACTAATGTGTCTCTAGACTGAATTTATTTTAGCAGGATCTTTACAGGTCTCATGTGTAATCCTCTTGTTTTAAAGGGGACTTATTCCGGAGGTGAGGAAAAGACTGTGGCAGCCTAGGTTGGGGGAGAGTGGAAGGAGGACTGGAAAATGCCTCTCACAGAAGAGAAAGAGACTCTGGTGTACGCGGTCTTTGTTTTAATGAAAACATTACGTAATACAAATGCTTGCCTTCCCATTTTTGCCCCCACCACAGAAGAGCTGTAATTTCCCATATTTGGAATTTGGGGAGAGCCAGGCCTCATTTAAGTACAAGGCCGGATTCAATCTGTGTTTTGGGGGAAAGAAAGTAAATATGAGAGCCTTGAGGGCTGTGGTATTTATGGTGAATCTATGATTACTGTCTGTTCCTCCCTGTTATAATTTATTCAGCAGCCCCTGATATCCTGGAGCTGGTGCTGTGCCCATCAGTAATCTGACTCTTGTTTTCTTCTGCATATTTTCCCTTTTGCAAATGTATAGGCATTCTGCCTTAATCAAGTAGGCTTTTACTCTGTCATCTGTAAGTCATGTGGAGGGTTTTAAGTAACTAATCTCTTAAGACATTCAGAGCATAATCTCCTCCAGCTCCTCATCATCCTGCCTGCATCCAAGAGATTTGCAAGGTTCTGCAAAGGAGACTGGATGGGGACTTGGGCATCCTTCAGAGAGATGGGTGTCCTTGCTGGCAACAGGTTTTCGTTTGCCTTTGGTGTGGGGACAGGGCCTGCTGATCATTTGCCGTGTCGAAAGGGTTCAAGATGCTCTATTAATGTGACCAGTGTGTCATTAAATCTATGTCCTGCTGCAGAGAACAGTGACAGGCCAAACACACATGAAGATACTGTCTCAGCTCATTGTGTCTGGTCCAGGATTGGCTCTCGCAGAGATGCTGCAGAATAGCTAAGAGGCCAGCTGGCCAGCAGTGTCCACCAACATTTTTCATTAAATTTTACCAAGTCAACTAAAAGATCAGGGGTGCAGCATCTAAAACGTTCACATGCTTTTCT
This sequence comes from Smutsia gigantea, assembly GCA_032199065.1. Lineage (NCBI taxonomy): Eukaryota > Metazoa > Chordata > Mammalia > Pholidota > Manidae > Smutsia > Smutsia gigantea. Next base: position 41,253 of record JAVSCE010001262.1, read on the forward strand.
TATAATTTGAATGTGACTCCCTGTAGGTGTCAGTTATTAGACTGAATTGGATTATAATTACTCTTCAACTTCTTTGTTTGTTTTCTATTTCAAACTACTTTCTGATGTTAGTTTAGGTTTTTGTTATCTCAAGTGTTCTGTAAAAAAATTTGGTGACTGTTTCTCTCAGTGCAGCCTTTGGTGCTCTCTCTTAATATGATGGTAAAATCTTTAGCAACGTAGACCAGTGAGGAGGATTAGTTTGAATTAGTAGAATGTTTGAATTGCCAAATATTTTTAAGAACTTCATTGTTACTACTTTCAAGTAAATACTGTAACTCAAACTAGGCTAACAGAGTGCCTGATAAAGATCCTTGGGGGTTCCTGCTTTAGAAGAGAAATAAGAATGATTTGCAGTTAGTGTACATAGAGTTTCTGAAAAGTAGACTGTGCTTGAAAATAGTTTGTTCTCTTTCAGTATTTTACACAGTCCCTATAAAGCCCCATGGGCATATGTTGCTGATAGTTTATACAGGGTATAAAAACCTGTGAAGACCTAATTCAGTCTTATCAGCAATATCAGAAATTCCAAGCTAGTCAAGTCCATGATCCTTACTTCCCAAGATTAGTTAGATCACTCTGCCCAATGCTTCCACAGCCCCTGTACTTGTCTACTGGAACATGAGGTGGTAAGTTAACAAATATCTAATGTGTTCTGCTAAGTGCTTGGCAGTGTGTTATATGTAGGAGGCACAACCAACATCCTTATGTAGCTTACAGGCCAGCAAAGAGGTCAAGCAGTATTTGAATAAATACACATACGATTAATCGCCGTGGTGAAGCTAGATTGTGTATTACTTTGTAATTAATGGTTTAATGCACTGGAGTCTAAGTGCCATCAGGACAGTGTGTGCTGTCGGTCATGGTGTCCCAAACCCCTCCTTAGCATGTTGCCTACCATAAAATACATATTAGGTGGAACTGTTTTGTGACAGTACCGTATTCGTAGGTCAAAAACAGTTGGATATCAGCAATGTCATGTGGTTCAGCCTAACAGTTGCTCAGTCAATAAGTACTGAATATTGAGTACGTGTCATAATAAATGAGCTCTTAAAGTGGGCTGCATCTGACACCGTTTTCTTTAGCCACAAAAATGTAGCTACAGTATTTGAAAAGGAACTCCGAAACTGCAAATGGCTATGTCTCATGGACCTGTGAAGTAGATGTGGGGCCTCAAAGGGACTTGAGAGCCCCACAGTTAGTGTGTTTTCTGGGTAGTTCTTGGTACATTTCCCAGCCTCGGGTAGAAGCATGTATGTTTGGGGTCTGAGTGTTGTCACTGGCTCCAGAGAATCTAGAAAGCTGAGATGGAAGGCAAAGATAGTAGGGTGGCCCACAGAGGAAAGAGGGAGGAGAGACCTGTCAGCACAGCGAAGTAGCACTCCCTGCAATCCTGAGTGAAGGGAGCATTGGCTTTTACAACTCAGACCTCATGTGTTCAGGTGTGCACATTCGGCAGGTTTGTGTGGGCCCACGCTGTGCTCAGGTCCTTGCTAGGCACTAATGGTGAGCCTCCTGTGTGCCTGGCAAGTGGTGGGCTGGATGTAGACCATTGGCCCATTGGAGGCAAGGGTTGAACTGAGGAGAGGGCCCAGCTGGGCCCTGCTGGGAGAAGTGCAGCATGCTGGCCTGGGGCCTGCTTCCTATCTGTGGAACTGGGAGTTGGGCCCAGCATAGGGCTTGGACCGGAGCTTTCCAAACCTCCCCTGCTAAGGCCTTTTTGTGCATCTGTTTGGATTTCATGGCCCTCTTTTCAGTTTCCATGCACCATTGTCCAATTGTACCACTCTATTATCATGCTCACTATTTTCTCACACCCACAGGATAATTTCTAGTTCAGTTCAATTGCACAGTTATTTGTTGAGCATCCTTATGTGCCAGCACCGGATGGTGGTGGCACGTTAGGGAAAAAAACAAATATGTGTCCTTGGTCCTTGCCTATAGCAGACACTGTTCGTTGCCTGCACAATAGCTATTCATTTCTCTTCTTGATGATAGAGCCCTGATTTGGTTTGAATGCTTACCCCCAATATCCAACAACCCCCCTCCACACACAACTACTCATGGAAAAGTGGCCTGTTCCAGCTCCAGGATTAAAGCTGAGTGATCTAAGCCAGTCATGGAGGCCCATCATTTAGACATGGGTGTGTGACACGGTTTTGGTCAATGAGATAAGAGGAGAGGTCTGCTGGGGGTATTCTAGGAAAGATGTCTTCTCTCTTAAAAAGAAACACAGAAGGGACAGTTCCTTCCACTAAATTGTTGGAAATGAGGCAGCCATCTTGTCACCATGAGGAAAGTAAGTCTGTTGAGGCCTTCAGAGAAGATAGGAAGGACCAGGGTCCTTGAAGACAGAGCCACTGACAACCGAGCAGGCTCTACTTTTCTGTCTTCACTGTTTCAGCCATCTGAGTTGGTGTTTTCTTCTTATAGTTGAAGACAGCCTATATCAGACACTCCCTCAAAGGAGCAGTACAATTCAGGTTTTCATCAAAAAGTAGACTATTCGGAGCCAGTGCTTAGTCCTGTGGTAAGCCAGAAAGGAGAGAGGCAAGTACGTCGGTGATAAAGACTCGAGTGAGGACAGTGTATTTGGAACAGATCCCTGAGGCAGGATTTGGATTTGCGTAGGAAGGGTGCAGGGGCATTCTGAGGAGTGGACGGCATGAACAGACCTGTGGAGACAGGAGGGGACACGGCACTGTCAGAGAGCAGTGAGATTATGTCCCGACTAGTTCCATGGGCAATTCTAGAGCACTGCAAATTGCAGGCTTAGCAGGTGACCCATGATTTATGCAATGGGGAAGTATTGCAGGCCCTTGAACAGGGGAGAAACTGGACCTGGGAAGGGAGGGAGGATTAGGAAGCCATGTAGCAAGTCAATTGGACAGGAAGAAACTGAAAGCTGGGTGACCAGTTTAAGCTCTTGGAATAATTCAGCTGTAGATAGTGAGACCTGGATTGAAAGCAGTAGGAAGTGGGGGAAGATATCAAAGGGAAGTTGCAAAGGAGTGAAATAACTGTTAAAAGAGGGTTGACTGAATGTTGAGGAAGGGGGAGGTCTAGAAGGTGGCGTTAGGTGTCTGAGTGTGATGCTTGGGAAATGACGTAAAATGGAAATTTGGAAGAGGCGATCCATTTTAGGAAGATGCTGTCTGGCTTTTGAGGGAACGATGGGAGATCTAAGTGATGAGACCTTGAATTCCTTGGAAAATATGGGCTAGACCTGGGAAACGAGGGGGCAGGGCTTAAGGTGATGTTCAGGGACAACAGCTCATCTTTTGCACAGACACCCCAAACTTTGGCAGGTGTGTTATGACCCTGTGACTTCTGTTAGCCAATAAAATGGCTGAGGCAGACACAGGTAAGTAAGAGAACTATATTCCTTCATTTCTTCCTCCCATGCCCCAGCACCCTTGGGGCCAAGGGCTGGGGCCATGGGTGTGGCCACGAGGGGAGGAGAGCCGTCCTTCCAGCACTGGACTTTGCTCTGCCTTTGGCCAGGAAATCTTTGTGGGAGCCAGGCCTGGAGCTGGCACTGCTGACTGCTGTTTGAGCAGGGGCCTGGTGACGTGTACTCCTCAGGTCGCGCTTTTCCGTCACTTCAGACATGGCTGGCTCGGAGGTGTACGCTGAATGGGCTAGCGCTTGCTGGCCGCTCTTCATTCTGGCTCTGGGGCTCTGTGTTTCTGTGGGGGAGTTTGCTTGCCCCTTAGCTTTCCAGGGAAGGGGGTCCCCATTCAGGAGCTGTGTTAGTGGGGTGGCTGCTTCCTCCACGGGTCACGGAATGTCAAGTGGCTTACAGAAGGGGCTGTTTTGGTGGCTGGTGCCCAGCTTGAGCCGCTCTATCAGTCATCAGGCTCGCAGTGGGGCTTCAGGAAGACGTTCCGGCGCTCCAGACTGAACCAAGAATGAGGTGCAAAGCCCATCTTTTTAATCTTTCCTGCTCTCAAATGATTCAAAATGTGCCTTTCCGTACAGGCGGCGGAGCGCAGAGCTAGGCCTTGGAGTACGCAGCCCTTTGTTGCGGTGCTGGGTTCACCTTCCCCAGGGCAGAGGGCCCCAGCGTGGTGCTGGCAGGCGTTTGGCATCTGGTTTTCGTCAGGCAGCGAGTAAAAGTACAGATGCTGAATCAGATCTTACTTTAAACAAAGCATAGTGCGGTGTGGGGGAGGGTCTCCGTGAGGCGCCTCCCCTGCCCGGGCGGTGATCTCCGGCGGGTCCTGCTTCTCCTCTGACTTGGACTCCACCAGAGCCTGGGAGAAAACCCTTCAGACCTGGGGACAGCCAGGCATCGGCCCCTTGGGCTTTTCATTGTAAACTGGAACACTTAAGAGACAGGAAAGGGACCGATTCTCTATTTAACGGAGAGTTGGTGTTTTTAGTTTTCCTCCACTTTCAACAAAATAGGGGCATCCTAGATGTTTGTCCATGTCATGCCTCCCGCTGCTCTCGCTGCGTCCTCTGGCAGGCCTAGAAGGTCTCGGTCCAGTCCCAGGAGGGGGTGGCACTGCAGCCCTCCGGTTCAGTGAGTGCGTGTCGTTGAGCCCGCTGTAGGGATCCGGGGCTGTAGGATCTCTTGAGCTTCTATTTATTCCCTCGTCGATAAAGGTAACAGGAGCTACTCCTTTGGGCTATCGTGAGAATTAAATGGGGCCATCGGAAGGCAGTGCTTTGCATGTGCTTGGCACGTAGGAAATGCTCAGTAAATGGTGGCCGCCCTGACTGCTGTCCAGGGCCAGGGGTGTCACTCCGGTCAGTGACGTGGCCGCCGGTTGCCTGACACATGTGACCATTTGGAGATTGGATTTAGTCCACAGTCCACAGTCGCCGAGCCATAAAGGCACCGCCTTTGGACCACAGTGTTACCTCTGCTGGGATATCTTGCCGTTCTTGTTTCAGTCTGGGCCTATTGTAGCTGGGCTCCAGAAATCTCTGAGCCATTGGCCATGTGCACTGCTGCGGAGTGTTCCCGAGCCTTGGCGCTGGGGGACGTTGAGGGCATCAGCAGCTCTGAGGGGATCCCTCGCTCCACCGATGGCGGCTGTACCGCCTGCCCTTCGGCCGCACCTTTTCTGTCACCTGCCACACCACTGCCTCTGAATGTCCCAACATTCTAGCCTGCTGCATCCACTCCAGCTCCCGTGTCTGTCCGTGCTGCTATTCTCCTGCCTGTTGCTTAGGATTTCCTTTGTTTTGTGGCCTCTCTGGTACCTTCAGGAGTGGTGCAGACATGGTCTTGCATGCCGTGCCAGGTTTCACAGAAAGAACCTGCATTGGCCATTAGAGTGTAAGGGAATGGCAGAGTGTCTAGGGTGTTCTTGGGGAAGTGAGAGATTTGTCACTGGATGACGTGCCAAGGAGAGGGTTTGGGGAGATAACATGCATTAGCTGAGTGAGTGTCACCTGAAACACGGGCATATGCTGGTCAGCCGCTAGGCATTCCTGCCCCAGTCCTGGGGGACCCACACTTTGTTCCCCATCCTGCTTTGTTGTCTCCCAGCTTAGCCGTCTGTCCTCTGTATTTCACCCCTGACAACTCACTTCATTCTGCCTGGCAGTTTTCATCTCCTGCGAGTACTCTTCAGTGTGGCCACCTTCTGCCTCACTCCAGCTCTCCTCCAGTGAACTGAGGAAATTCTCACCTTCGCTGTTTATGAGCCAAAAACTGACGCTGTCTTGGCTGCTATGTGTATTGTGCTAAGAAGAACTTCTGAAGTAAAATTAGACATGCCATGGCACTGGCACCATTCACTCCCCAGCCTTTTAAAGTCCCTAGAAGTCTTCCAATCTTTCAGATCCATCCTGTTTTTCGATGGTGCCCTGCCTCCCCTCTGCCCTCACCCACTGTGTCTCCAGTTTCCTCCTAAAGATAATGATGATGGCATTTAACCAGAAGCCAGGCAAAGGAAGGCTCTGTCCTGGCGCCTGTGGGAAGGGACAGGGAACTGCTGGCACTTGTGTTCTGTGTCACAGAGCCCAAGGGGTCAAATGGCGGTGGGAACAAACCACAGTGTGTCCTAAAGGAGACTTTGTCCTGCTCCAACTCAGCTATATTTAAACCATTGGCTGTGTAGGGAGCTGATGCAGTTATGGGAAGGCACTTCTATGACCCCTCGTTAAAGTAGAGGAAATGAGAGGCTTGGAGGCCACAGTCAGGCTGGCCTTTAGCAAAATGGTCAAGTCAGCAGCAGTCTGGCCCTTTCCACCCACCTTGTGCCAGTCCCCAGTCCCCACCCACTCCCCCTCCGCCCCACCCCGCAGCCACATCGACGTCCAGGAGTTTCCCTCCGCCTGCTGTGTCCCACCCAGGCTTCAGGCCGCCCTCCACCCCCAGGTGTGCCCAGCCTTTGTCCCTCATTCTCCCATGTTCCAGTATTCCTCTGGGTCGTCCGGTTCATCCCTCACCTGGTCTGGTCAGAAGGTTTCTGGGTCGATAGAGCTGCTCTTTTACCCTGCGGGGGGGGGGGGAGCAGAAGCTGACATTTATTGCTCCCCAAGTTAGTTCAGGCTTTGTGCAGTTCTCTGACTTGATCGTATCTCTTCAGGCCAGGGGACTCTCATGCCTGGGTGTGGCAGTTGAGGCACGGCGCTGTTCTGTGATTTCTCCACGTCATGGCCCATACTGGCCACTTCTCTGAGCTCCAGTTAGGGGAAAGGAACCTAGTATAATTTTAATCTGCTTTATTGTGGTATAATTTACATACAACAAAACTCACTTATTTTAAGTGTGTAGTTCTTTGAGTGTCGGCAAATGTAAACAGTTGTGTAAACCACCATCACAATCAAATATACAACCTCACATCACCCCAAAAAATTGCCCCCCGACCTCCAGCCTGGCACGCTCAGATCCGATTTCCGTTACTACGGTGTGGCCCTGTCCAGAGGGTGGCCCGCGTGGGGCACTGCAGCATGAAGCTTTTGGGATCTGGTTTGTCTCACTCAGCAGAACGGTTTTGCCTCATCCATGTGGGTGCATGTATCAAGCTCATCCCTTTTTATTGCTCAGTAGTACTGATGTATGGATAGGACCCATTTTGTTTGTTCCCTGGCTGATGAACACTTGGGCTGTTTCCAGTTTGGGGCTCTTATGAATAAAGCTGCTATTATGTGTGTGAGTCCTCGTGTAGATAGGTTTCCATTTGTCTTGGGTGAATACCAGGAGTGGGATTGCAGGGTCATAGGGCGCGTGTATGACTGACTTTATACGAAACGGTCAGATTGTTTCCCCACGTGGCTGCACCGTCCCATGTTCCCACTAGCAGAGTATGAAGGGGACCTGGTACATTTGAGTTCTAGTCCGGGGCCTTTCTGGTCATACCATAGGGTCAGTAGCTGCTGAGAAGGTTAGTGGCTGATAATCAGGTTAATGTGTCCTGAGCTTGTACTTTCAACTGGGGAATTCGGGAAAAGTTTCAATGGTTGGAGCCAGTTGATGGTGGGGAGATTTTCTCCAGGTGGCTCTTTAATCAACTTAGGGCCGCCTTCCCCAGTGGCCACATGACACCTTCCTTTGCTGGCTTTCTTCTCTGCCATCACCTTGGTGCATAATTTAGATTCACTGCTCGGGGCTCTCCCTAACAGGTGCCCGGCAAGTGCAGCTTCCTGCACTGCTTTCCCGCAAGGGCCCCAACAGACAGCGGCGCTGTCTGATTACAGTTTGCCCTGGTGTCGCGTCTCAGCGAAACAGAGAGGACTTTGAGGAACGTGTGGTTGGTTCACTGTCCTCTATATTTGCGGCAGCATTTCCTGACTGGGGACAGCTAACAATCAGGTGTTCTTTGGTGCAGTTCCAGATGGGGGTCATGGGTCCTACTTTCGGAGGAATTGACATCACAAAGTGCGAGCCCTGAGCACGGAAGCCTGTTCTGCAGCACACTGGTGGTGGAGTGGCCTCACCACACCCAGGCCGTGGGCTGGGCGGGGTGGGGGGCACCCAGCTGGTGAATCTCCCTACGAGGCAGGAAAAAGTCCCGCCCTTGGATATTGAGGCCTGTTTCCTGCCCTTTCCTTGCTTCCCACCAACTGTATGACCTTGGAGGAATCCCTGGACCTTTTTGGACTTCACCGTCCACATTGAGAAAGGGAAACAACGGTCTCCATCACACGGGGGTCAGAGGGTCAGCTATGCACACAGGAAAGCCGCCTTTGTATATGGAGGCCCTTCTTCCACATGTGGCAGCATGAGACCTGGCCTCGGCCCGCGGCCCTGAGAGTGTGCTTTGGGGGGGAGGGCAAGCTTACACCAGGCAGCCTCCTCTTCCTCCTCTCCCCAGAGAGCACTGTGCCTCTGCCCCCGGCAGGACCCACTGTGGTGAGCATGACTGGGCCAGGCTGGCCCTGGGGGCTGTCAGCTGGGAATGACTGGCCCCTGAGCACCCAGCAGGGAAAGCTTCTTGTTCCCTCAGGCTGACAGTAGTAAATATACAAACGAGGTCAGAGCCGCTGATGAGCTGATGAGCAGCCAGGAGTTGCGGACGCAAAGGACTGTCAAGGGAGCGAGTCACGGCCCCTGAAGGTCGTGCGGTGCGTGTCTGTCCCGGATGAGATTTTCAGCGGCCCATGGGTGTGAGCAGAAAAGTAGCTGGGATTCCAGCACTGAGAAGGATAGATCTTTAGCAGAAGGAGACGGCATGGAAGGGACAAGAGAACCCATCTGGGAATCTGGAGACCTGGGTTGTCTAAGTCCCTTTGTCAGGAACAAGCCATGTGACCTTGGGCAGGTTGGCCTAAGTTTCCCTTCCCATGAATGAGGGAGGAGGACCGGATGAGCAGCTCCTGAACTGTTGGCAGCTTTTACATTGCATTTGGCGAAAGAGGCACCACAGAAGAGCTGGCACCACCCCCCCAACCTCTCTCGCTGTTCACACTGTGCTTTTTGGGCCATTCCGGCAGCAGGGGTTTGCAGCCTCTGTTGTTACTGGGTAGTAAATCCCTGTGGTTAATGTATCATTGCTTCAGGGGCCGAGGTTGGGGGCGTGAGGACTGCTAGTGAGGAGGGTTGGGACACAGGTTCCATGAGGTGGGGTGATTTCAGGCAGCAGTATGCAGAGGATCCTGAAAGTGAGCTCACTAAGCAGTTTCTACCATGGGCTGGCTGGCAGGTGGCCTCCGTGGCCCCCTGCAGACATCTGCCATCCTGCACTCCCAACAGGCGTGGAGCAGTGATTGATGACGCTGCCCCAGAGCAGGTCTGCGCCCGTTGCTGCCGTGCACTTCGGTTCAGGACACTAATTTGCTGACAGCCCCAGAGGTCCCAGCTCTAAACCACTGGCTTCAATTCTTGTGGAGGCTTTTCCTTTCCCACATTTTCTTACCCAGTTGAGCAGATCTTCTTCCTACCAGTGTGACACGAGTTTTAGCACTCTCCCAGCTCATAGTTCGCTCTATCCCGAATCCCACTCTACATTTATTTCTTTGAAGTTCATCGTTCACATCCCGGGAGTCCCAACCAACCCCAGTGCCTGGGCCCCTGCCCGTTAAGCATGGGGTCTCAGGTTGTCCCTGCTCCAAGTGCTTGGAGGCATCCAGAATTCTGCAATGAGTCATCATCATTACAGTTTAACTGGAAAGCATGAAGTATGATCACTGTTCTTACTGACGTCATCCCAGACGTAGAAAACAACAGCTGAGGACCAATTTGTTTTCCCTGAAAATTTTCTCTGTATTAGGTCATTTTCACACATAGTAGAAAAACAAATTTGGGAGTGTGAAAACAAATGTTCTGTATTTCAAAGTAGAATTTTACGTAGCAAAAATTTGAGTGATTTTTCATGGTGGTTATTGTATCAATAGTACCTTAAAGATCTGAAAACAGTTTATTAGGTGCTGCAATATTATGTTGTAAAGGGGCATCAGAAACACTGATTTAAAACATAATGTCCTTAACTCTGCTGACTTAAATCATAACACAGTTTGAGAGCTCTTCCCTGACTCCCTTTTGTCCTCTGTGGCCTGCCAGCCCCCTGCCTCCCTCACCTACCACTCTGTGCTCTCTGCAGGCTGCCCCATGCCCAGATCGGGGCATTCTTTGCTTTGTATGCTGCCACTGCTTTTCCTTATTTTAATTTTTTACTGAGGAAAATTTCAAATAGGTACCAAAGTGGAGAGAATAGGATTATGGGCCCCCATGCACCCATCACCCAGTTCCATGGCCAATCTCATTTTACCTGTACCCTCACTCACTTCCCTAACCTTCCTACATTTTTTTTCCCAAAAACCCATGAAACCCTTATTATATTTCCATGTGTTGTGGAAAACTCTTGTCTAATAAGCTGCATTTATGAGTCATTTATTTTCCTATTTAAAATGAATTTTCAGAATAACAGGGTGGTGAAAATATAATAGCCAAATGATACCGAAAGCTGCTGAAGACATGGAACAAAAGGAACACATAACCCTGACCTTGGGAATATAAGCTGGTGCACCACTGCTGCAGAACAATTTAGGGCAATGCCTAGCGTGACTGGAGATAGCACTGAGTGAACATTTGCAAGAATATTTATTGCAGTGAGAAGTTGGCAACCAGTTAAAAGTTCATCAGCAGGAAAACGAATAAATTGTGGTTGATAGAAATATAGACAGTTACACAATGGACTAGATATACAGCGATCAAAGGGAAGGCACTGGAGTGACATGCAACGGGGCTGACTCTCAAAAATGTTTTATTAAAAAAAGGAAGCTCTGATGTCATCTGCAACTGTTTTAAAACTTTCAAAACTCTATATTGTTTTTGGATGCATACATATACAGTAAAAGTGTAAATGCATAAGAGTGATAAATAACCAAATCCAGGATGTTATTTCTGGGGTGGGTAGGGGTGATGGGATTGAGAAGGGAGTGAAACAGGGACCCAAACAATGTCCTGTGCGTGCTCTCGCTCGAAAAAATCTAAAGCGAATGTGCCAAAGTACTAGGATTTGACAGACCTGGATGTGCGCACTGGTCTTATTATTATTTTTAACTTTCTCTGTGTTTTAAATACTTACTCATTTAAAAATATACTTAAGAAAGTGAAATTGTTCTTTCTCTTCTGGTGAATCTGAGAAGCCACCGTGGACACATGGTGTTGATAGTGTCTTAACTGAAGCTAAGGAACTTGTTTTCCAATCCTGAGAAATGCATTATTTTCTTTATTATCTAATGACAGTAGATAATGGATTCCCCCTAAATTTAATGGATTCCTGGAGGCCCACGATTCCATGTATTTTCCGTACACTTAATCATTAGAAAAAGCCAAGTGATGAAGCCCTGATGCTTTGACTTAAGAAACTTACAGAAGTAATCACATCAGGTTTTCTTTTTCCTTTTGGGAAGGTAAGAATGGTGTGAAGGGAGGAGACGGAGGAGGGGGATCCTTCCTTCCCTGAATGTAGACTGCTCCTTGATGCAGCTTCTCAACTTTCACCTGCAGTTGGTTGATACCTGTGTACGTACCTGGGGTTTGCACCAGAGTAGGACAGATGGGCCTTAGAGCAGGTAGTATTCAGGTAATGAGGACTGGCTGACTAGATGTGTCTCAGGATTAAGGGCCCAACTTTAGCAAGACATCCCTGAAGACCTGGCCCATACTTGCCCATCTTCACCTTTGCTCACTACCCACCTCGGCTCACACGGTCCTTCCAGCCAGGGCCCACACCAGCCTTTCTGTGAACTCACCCTGTGTCCAACAGCATTGCATGTGCCGTCCTGTCCTGGGGAATGAGGGCATCCCCCACACCTGTCCCTAGGCTGCCTACCCAATTCCTGCCTGCTTCCTAAGACTCAGATCAAGGTGATCTCCATGTGATGCCTTCCCTGACACCCCAGGTTGACCCCACCCTCCCCTTGTACCTTTACAGTTAGCTCCTTATCTGGTTGGTGCTTAATTTCATGCCTGTCTCCCTACCTGTGGTTTTTTTCTGGGCAGTAATGCAAATGCAATTGTTCAGAGAACGGTTTGCATGTGTGGCCCTGTGCAGATTACTTAACCTCTCAGTGCCATACTCATCTGCCAGTGGGGATGAGAATGGTACCTACCTCGCAGTGTTGTTGAGGGTGTTAAATGTTGTAATGTCTATGTTAAGCGCTGGGCCTTGCAAGACTCAGTGCTGTGAGAGTTAGCTGGTGGAGCTATTGTTGTTTTCCTGTTTTCTTTTCTTCTCCTTTCTGCTCTTCCTCTTCTTCCTGCCCTCCTTCCTCTTCCTTTTCCTTCTTGTTTTTAGTTCACCAATATGGGAAGATGGAAAATATTGTAAGCAGACCTGTATGTATGAATGGCCAATGGTGGGCTTGGGGGAAAGGCAAAGTTTGGTGGGACTAGTGGGAATCAGATGAGCTAGGTAAGGGAGTGGGGCCAGAATTTGGAAGCTTTGAATACCAAGAGGAGGCGTTTGGACTTGAGGGAATTGGCAAAGGGGAGTCTCTGGGCCATTGTTAAGATAGTGGAAAACTGCCATTTAAAACAGGTCTGGCAGTAATTTACTGGGTGGATCAGCAGGAGCAAAAGGACCTAGGGGCTATATGGGGACAAGTTTTAAAATGTGCTGAAGACCTTTGAGATGGAAGAGAAGAATGCCAGGACGGGGCTGGTGGTGGTGGCAGGGGAACAGGAGAGATTTTGGTGAGGGAGGAGCGAGGCTCACTGGCTCAGTAAAGGATGAAGGGCGGGAGCTGCAGGCTTTGGCTGTGAGATTTCTAACCAATCAGATGGCAGGAAGCCACAGAAGAGGTGGAGATAGTAGGGATGACACGTTTTTTTGAAATTTGTTTTTATTTTTAAGTGCAGAGTGGCTTAGGATTTGACATTGACTTGGTGACTACCTACAGTGGATGACATTTATTGGGAACACCTGCAGAGGATGCCAGCAAGAAGCACTGTGGGCTAATACCCTGACAGACCGGGAGAGTAGGGGGAGAATGTGCCCCTGCATCATCTTCAGAGTTAGGAGGAGTCTGTCCCTGACCTCTCTGCATTTTTCTAGCAAGTTTTGATGAAGAAATGATTTCATCCAAATCATTTAAAGTCATTTGCGTGACTTTAAAACAAGAAGGGATAGCAAATGTGTTGTTGGATAAGGAAGATGACAAGTGAGATAGTCTGATAGTCTGGATCCTGTTGGGATGGAACAGGGATAAACGCAAGGTTTTGAATTTGGGAGGGGAAACTGTGGGGAGGATAAAAAATTTAGGGGGCAGGTATCAGCCACGTGATGTGGCCACCAAATAAAGCTGTCCTGTCTGCACTGAATGAGATATGGTGTCTAGAACCAGGGGGTGGTGGTCTGCTTGCTCCATGCTGGTCAGACCACATGTGGGGAACAGCATGAGTTGTGGGGGACAGCACAAGTTCTGGGCAACACTCTTGGAGGAGCAGAGGCCAACTGGCACCTGTTTGTAAGAAACAGGGAAAGGAACTTATCACATGTCATGCACCCAGCCCTGAAAGGTCTTAGGTGGTGAGCTCCTTGGGGGTCACGTTTGTTCTTGTGCATCTCTCTGTAGATTTAGTGCCGACCTCGGTATCTGGTGCCCAAACGTGCTCAGTCATTGCCCTTTGAGGGGATAAATAGGAGCTTGGTCCTGTCCTGCATCCAGGATCCAAGAGCCCAATTTTGATTCAAAGTAAAGTAGAAACTTCGAATAGAGCCAGCCCACCTGGGCTGCCCTCAGTGGAGATGTGCCTCTTGGGGGAGAGTGACCACAGGTACAGTGAGTCGAACTCAGGTGGCTGTTTGGAGCCGTGGGCCCCAAGAGTCAATCATTCTTTACCCGAGTAGGACTCTTTCCCGGAGGAGAGTAAGGAGGAGTGAATAAAAAAATCTGTGTTCACTGAGCGCAGCCAGGAACAAGTACATTTCTAAATGAATCTGCTGGCAAACTTACTTCCAAGTGCACCTCCCCCAATAATGCTTTTTATAATTTCTAGATAAAATGCCCTAATATGGAATAGCATCAAGCAGAGTTTAATAGTGTGACTTGTAGTCCTGCTTGCTCAGCTTCATGGCCCAGTAGATCTGTACAGCCATTTGTCACAATTTGTTTGAAAGCCAGGAAGAAAAATACTCCTGGATACTGTCCAGAACTTCTCATGGAGATGCCGTCTTTGGAACGTGGAAGGGGTGGGTGGTGTGAAAGCTAGGATTGCCCAGAAGGAGGGCCATGTGCTGGGAGGCAAGTGCAAGGGACTTCCAGTTTCCCTCACTGGCTCACTGGTGACCTTGGCTGAGTCATGCAACCTCTTAGGCCTCCGTGCCTGCTCTGGAGGGGGCCTGGCAGACCCCAGCCTCTCCGAGCCAGGGTCTGGGCTGGGTGACTTTCGTTCTTTCATTCATTCGTTCAGCTGATATTTTTGAGTCTTATTATGTGTCATGTACCTGGGTTCTAGAAACTAGGGATGCAGCAATGCCAATATTTTTTCTAGTTCTGAGACCTAGGATGCTAAGAATGTCGTCGCCCAGGCTGGAGTGCAGCATTTCTTCCAGGCCATGTGCATACAGACTATTCTGAGCTTGGGAGAAGTCGTCACCAGCCTGCCTTCCGGTGTGCTTGGGACCTAAAGGGGGAAGCAGGGCCAGCTCAGAGGAGCGTGAAAACCAATCTCTGAAGACTCGGATGGCTGGACAAATGCTTCTAAAAGCACCTTTGAGCAGGGCAGGAATTGTAAACCTGGTGTGGGGAATTCTTCCCAGCGTAGGTGGTTGTTGGGGGGGGGCTCTCAGCAGGACAAGAGGTCCTGCTTTGTTCCAGGAGAGGCCTCAGAGTGGGGTGGGTGTGGTGTGAGGCCCCTGTGAGGAGGAGAGTTCCGTGGAACAGAGGTGCGCTGGGAAAAGGGGCCCCCGGAGAATAACCAGTTGATTTGTCCCGCAAACACTTGCTGGGCACCAGCTGGCCACAGCACAAAGGCACACCGAAATGAGTTCAGACAAGGCTCTGATGTGAGGTGCCCTGAGTCCAGCGAGGACGGCAAGTGTGGAGGTAAGCTTCAGTGCCACTTAGGCACACAACCCTGGACAAGTGACTGACTGCCTCAGGGGGTGAGGAAGGCTCCCCAGCGGAGATGACGAATGAGCTGGCCTTTAAGTGTGACGAGGAGTTGGCTGGGCTAGAGCAAAGGCCATTCCAGGGGAAGGGCTTTGTAATCCTTCTGAGTTTCCCTTCAGATTGTGGGTGGAGGCCAGCGATCCCATAACCAGGTGTTGTTTATTTGATTCTTGGAACAGTGGGGGATATACTTCAGCGCCCGAAATGGGAGGTGGCCATCACAACATTTCAGGACAAGAATACTTTGTGCTTAAGCTGCTTCGAGTCTTTTCTGGAACGTCGTGGGTGTAAAACAAAAAATAGTCCTTCCTGCTCTGTGTGTGGGGAGTTGGGAAAGATGAGGGGCTGGTCGGCAGCTGATGCAGCCCCAGGTGCAGGAGGCCTGGATGAGGGGACGGTGATGTGACTGCAGGAAGGAGGAAGGAGGGGCTAAGTAAGTTCCTATGAAAAAGCAGAAATGAGAGACCGTTCTATGGGTGAGGGTAAAATTCAGAAAGGAGAGACTATGCTAGGAAGAGAATTGAGGAAGACAGACGTCAGTGGGGACTGTTCTGGAGGAATAGGCAATATAGGCAGGCACAATGAATTTATTTAAACAGATTTCTAGAATTGGCAACTGAAGGTCGAGGTCAGCACCTTAAAACCAATAGATGGGAACCTGAAGTGAGTTTGAGATGGGGCCTAGACATTTGGGATTCTGCTGTTTAGAGGTGGGTCGTCAGTTATCTAGTGCTGCATAACCAATCATCCGACTCTGAGGGGCTTCAAACAAAAACCATTTTATTCTCTTTTGGGAGTTCTGTAGGTACAGACTTCAGGAAGGGCTTGGCCGGTGGTTCTGGCTGAGTGTCTTTCATGTGGTTGTAGTCAGCTGGTGGCCGGGACCCTAGGGAGGTGGAATAGCAGGGACGGGCATCTCCTGCCCTCCACGGGGCCACTCCTGTGGGCTAGTGTGGCCGGCTGAGCAGTCTGGCTGCTGCTACGTGGCACTCAGAGCTCCAAGTGCCTTGGTCATAATCCCGTTCAGATTCAAGGGGAGGAAATTCAGATGCCACTTCTCTATGGCAGCAGTGTCCGAGTTGCCCTGTGTACAGAGCATGCGGCATGGGAGAGAGTGTTGCAGCCGACGTTGGGCAACACACTTCGGCTGCGGGGGCAAAATGGCATGAACAGATAAACTCCCCAGGAGTGCGTTTGCAGGCAGAGTGGAGGGCACGACTGGTTTGGTGGGCAAGCCAGGCTGCTGGGCAACAGGCAAGAGAGGAGACAGCAAATGGCTTAGGAGATGCAGGTGGGGATGGAGGCGGAAAAGCAGATGTCCTGGGCCTGAAGCTGCTGTGGGAGCTTGGAGGCAGATGTGAATGAGTGAGGACAGGAGAGGGGGGCCTGGCAGGAGCACACGGCTGTTGTGTATTGCTTTCTTCCCTAGTTGGAGCCCTCTTCCCTATTTTCTCCTTAGGTTTTGAAATATTTAATTAGGGGAAATTTGAAATCAGCTTGTCTGTTTTGTTGTCTCCCTATTTTACTTTGGCATGGTGTGTATTTTTATTCATTTATTTTTGAGTAGGGAATGCATGTACATGTTTGATTAAAAAGGACACAGAGGCTGCAGACTGAAAATTAAGTCTGCTGCTCGCCCCATCCCCTCAGAGACCACTGCTGTTACAGTGTCACAGTAACCCAGGAGGTTCCAAATGGTTTGAGCGTGGGGACATTGGTGCTGTGCCCAGGCCTGAGGTTGACTTCTCCTTAGCTGGCCTTCCAAGGGACAGATCGTAGCTTCTCTGTGCCCTACCCAGATGCAGCCCGCAGAAGCCAAAGGCTGTGCTCTGCAGTGCCCAGCATTGATCCTTAGCATTTGAAGCCATTTTTTTGTGTGTCCACCAAATTCATGACTTGTCAATGAGCCTGTCGGGGATTGCTGCAGGGAAGGAACTCTCCACTCAGGTCCCAGTGTCTCATGCCGCTGGAATTTTGCCTTAGCAAGTAAATCAAATGCTCTATAAACACACCGATGTCACCATCGCTAGCCATGGGTGATTACAACTTTTTCAAAGCCCCTTTTTATCTGTTCCTTCACCCGCTCCTCACTGCAGTTCTGTAAAAAAGGTTTAAACAGCGGCCCCTTTGCCCCTACAAAGAATCCCCCCCCCACACACACACGGGGCTCTTCTGTCGACTGTACAGGTATGGTGAGTTAATCCTGTCGGACAAGGGCAGCTCTGTTAATGAGTACAATCTCTCTTTCCCCCCCACCCCGGAGCATGGATTTCCTTTAAAGTCCTTCCTAAGTTCAGGCAGACAGAAATACATGGAGGAAAAAGGGTCGCTGGGCAGGATTAGAAAAACTGATCCTTTAGCATCCACGGGCTCCTTTGCTGCCTTCCAGGTCTGCTTTCTTGCCACCTCTGAGGGCTCCTCGTTCGGTATGTTGTGTGGATAGTCATTCTGCAGTTGCCTTGAAAGTGGTTCCCGAGATGCCGTTGAGATCCTGGAGAATATGTCACCACTCGATGATATCTGTTCTGTCGAGAGACCCTGGCGAGCCCCCACCCCCGCCACCCCGCGCAGATCCGTATCTCATCTGGCTGCATGCAGGAGGCAACTGATAACTCCAGTCGTCAGCACCTGCCGTGTTGGAGACCTTTGGGGACGGTCAGCGTTTTCTGGCTTTGATCATCACATAAGTATTTTAAATGTGCAGCTCTAGCAAAGTGATAACCTTCACAACTCTATCGCCAGAACCTTCCTTGATGGCATCCTTTTCTATTTTGAACATCTCGGTTGTCTTCCCTCTCTCAATCAACCCTTCACGACTGAGTTGGGTGAGTCTGAAATCCGTGACTGCGTTCCAGGAATGGGCTCTGCCCTCGGTGACTTCTGCTCTGTCTTGACCTTTGTGGGGCTGGTGCTCACTTGGGAGCTGTGGGGTGTGTAGCTGAAGCTGATGGAGACCGAGAGGAGGGCTGAATGCTGGATATTTGGGAGCAGCCTTGAATTAATGGTCTTCTGGAATCTTTCTCAAATTGATGGATAGGTTATTACGGCCTGTGAGGCACCTCCTGTCTGAGCGCTTGCCATCCATCAGCTGTGTGGCTGTTCTCAGCTGCCCTTGCCTGCTGAGGGCTGGCTGGAGGCCCTGCTTTCTAGCTGTGTGTGGTAGGGTGGTAAAGAGTTGGCTGGGCCCCGGGAGTAGGTTCTCAATGCACTGATGACCTCCTCAACCTTCCCCCAAACACCTCCCCTTCCTTTATCCCTGTTCTGCAAACCCACCAGTTGCCCTGATCTGGAGTTGTTTAGACAGCTCCCTGGACACGCCCCAGGCTCTTGATTCCTGACTGCATTTCCTTAGCATCTCTTCTGCCAGACTGCTGCCCTGCACCCGTGCTCTGCTCTACTTGGGGCCTCAGTGGCTCTCATCTGGGTCACTGCAGGAATCTTCTGCTAGACCCTCTTTCCCACCATTCCCGCCAGAACCATCTTCCCCAGGTGTGATTCAGAATATGTATTTCCTGATTTACACCCCTCCGTGGCTCTCCATTGCCCGTGGGCTGAAGCCTCCTTAGCATGGCACCTGGGCCCCTCCCTGACTGTCCTCTTCTGGCTGCTTCATCTTCCTGTACCCTCTGTATACCCCGCACCTGTCAGTGTGAAGCTGCTGCAGGCCTTGGGACCCTCCAGCTCTCTCATGGAGCTCTGCATGTACTCGCGCTACTCTGTGCTGAGATCCTGGGCGGGTCCTCGTGCCCTCACTGTGCAGGAATGCCCACTCAGCCTAATTACCATTGGCACGAGGGGCCTGTCTTCTCTGAAGCTTTCCGCCCTGTTCGTGGTTAGAAGGGACCCCTTGCCTTGTGTCCGGCATGCGTCCTTCACAGCACTGCACGCACTTTGCAGCTTCTGTTTACACATCTGGCTGCCCTTCTTAGACCATGAGGATTTGGGTCTTGTAGCTCATCAACCTAGCACGTGCCTGGCAAAGAAGTGACATCATCAGTATTTGTGGAATGAATGAAAAAGGAGCGTGAAGTCAGAGACTGTGGCCGTGGTGCTGGCTCTGCATCTACT
Source organism: Smutsia gigantea (assembly GCA_032199065.1). Taxonomy (NCBI): domain Eukaryota; kingdom Metazoa; phylum Chordata; class Mammalia; order Pholidota; family Manidae; genus Smutsia; species Smutsia gigantea. Next base: position 60,381 of record JAVSCE010001262.1, read on the forward strand.
GTAACACTCAGTTTCTCCGAGTCTCAGTTTGCTCACCTTATCTGTAAAATGGGGACAATAGACTTCTCTTACAAGGTGGTTATGAAGTTAAAATGAAAAGACACTTGTGAAAATGCCAGTGGTACAGACCGGGCTGGTGCCTGGAATCCAGCAGGTCAGTCCTGGTTTCCCCTTGTAGATGATAGCCAGGGGAAAAGGCTCCATGTCAGGATAATTCATCTTATTACTACCTTGTATCTTTTGCCTCCTTTCATGGAGGGTTTCTTACCTGGCCCCTAATTAGGAGTGTGTGCCTGGGAGTGCTTACGGCCTCTGGGCTGGTTTGCCACCAGGGCGCAGAGGCTTTGGAATCCTTCCTGCTTCGTGGGACCCTGTGTCAAGTGTTGAGAACCCAAATCCTGAAACCTCTGTTCGTCAAGGTTTCTCCAGGCCCATGGGTAGTGCTGCCAGGCCTCGCTCTCAGTTGGGAATCAGAAACAGCCCTGTATTGTGTGTCGTGTCCTGGTCCCCGGGTAAGTCAGCGGCAGGCTGCATGTTAATGCCTGTGCTTCCGCTTTCTCAGGATCCCTCCATCTGTCATTCAGGTGCCTTCTTTGTACACTGGATGGGTGATTTTCATCAGGGCGTACAGAGCCTGTTAATGCCGGGCAGAGGCGTCCAGTTGGAAGAAGCAAGAGGAGAGAGACGTTACGGGTCAACATAGAATTGAAAGTTTAATAACTCGGAAAATAAGGAGTTTTAGGGAAGTGACCAAACAGCTTTAAAAAAAAAAAAGGAGGTGAGGTCAAACCTGTTTAGCCAGGCCCTTGAGCCAGTACCAAGTTCAAATAGACAGCAGCTCCCCATGCGCTAGTCCTGCACTGCCAGGTCCCCTGCCCGTCTGCATCCGGCTGGGTTTGCCATCGTTCTGTCTGTCAACCCTTCCCTATTTCCCATCGGCCCCCCTCCCTCCCACAGGCCCCTTGGCCAACGTCCCTCCCCAGCTTACTCAAACTCTCATTCATTTGCAGGAAATATTCACCCCTCTGATTCCTTTCTTAGAGGGTGAAAGGGAAGGTGGCCTGACAAGTGACTTATGACCATTTGTCCTCATTATAAGAGCAATCCATGCAGAATGCAGGATGGTTAGAAAACACAAAATGCAAAGAAAAACAGTCACTTAGTACCCTAATGCTCTTTAGCATTTTCCTACATATTAGCCTAGTATCCTCCCACACATATATAGAGGTGTGGGAGGTGGGGGTGTTTTTCCTTATATTACTTTCAAACCATTTTAGAGCCTTTATTTCTTTAACTTAGTAATGCTCTTTCAGCATTTCTAGGTGTTCATAATATCTTTCCCTGTGTTTTAAAATGGCTACATAATACTGCATTGCATGAGAAAGTGCTGCAATTAATGTAATGGTTGGACCTCTACCTCTGGGTAGACCTCTTCCTGCCCCGTGGTGTGTTGCTCATTCTTCACCTCCCTTTGGAAGGCTCCTCCACTTCATACCAGCATAGCCCTACCCATCTGCCAGTGCTGTGTTCAGAATTCCTCCCTGGTTCTCTTCTCTGGGCTTCTGCAGAATTAATCCCTGCCTCCCTGGTTCTGTTTTATGCATCATGCCCCCCAGTGAAAACAAGCAGGGTCCCACTGCTCACTCTCCGTTCACAGTCATGCTTTAAGCATGTTTCTTAAATTGCACTGGAAAAATATGCCACCCAAGGGCTGCCCACAGAGGAGGGCAAAGTACAAGAGACTGAACTACCAACAATGAAGATCAAAGCCGAGAGAGAAGGAATGGCCATGGGTTACTGTTAGAAGTGCTTGGGAAAGTCCCCAGAATCAGTGTCAATGCACTTGACTCTTAATTTTCAGTTGAATGTAGACCTTGGTGCTTTATTAGTATACTAGACATATTTCAGGGTGCCTGGCCACTCACACTTGAAGCAGGGGGTGCCCCCCACCTCCCTCCATGGTCTCTGCGTGCAATAGGGACCTTGGAGGAAGTGGTTGTATGCCAGGTAATGGAATACAGATGCCCTTTTGCTCGAGTCTGGTTGGACCTGGGTGGGGTGAGGGAGGCCTAGTTGCAAAAAAGACTTGCTAAGCCATTGAGGTTGCTGTATGGGGAGTTTGCACCTAGAGCCATGGTGGGGGTTGCAGGAGAGAGTAACACTAGCATGCGTATGTGAGCACAGAGACCGTGACTAACTAAAGGAAGCATTTCCCTGAAGAGTAGAGGGGAGCTGTCCTCAGGAGATGGCCTATGTCACACAGGTTTCCAGTTCTGGTCTGTGATCCATACTCTTGGGTTGCTTTCACAACTTGAGCTGGTTGAGTGGGCTCAGGTTCTTGTGATTATCCAGCTAATGTCCCAGCCAATGGCCCACACGTGTGGAGATGGTCGTTGCTGCCAGCCCAGCTGCTCCCCTCACTGTCCCACAGAGCCAGCTGGGAACCTCAGGAACGGACTGCAAGTGTTCAGAGCTTTTCCTGACCTTGGAGAAGTGGACACTTGGAGCCAGCCCCGGGCTGGACCCATTGGCCCATTCGCTCATCCGTCAGCAACGTTAACTGGAGTATCTAAGAGCCCCAAGCACTGGGCTCTGCTCAGGGTTTGCGCAGATAATAACACAGTTGCTCATTGCTCGTGATTCCATTGCTGAGAGTCACAGCATGGCCTCCGGGAGGCCAAGAAAACTCGGGGGAGAAGGCTCTGGCCAGCGGGGCAGTGGGCAGAGTCAGGAGAAGAGAGGCCTTAGTGGTTTGCACAGGGAGTACTTCGGATGGGAGAGCTAGAGGGGCTGCACCTCGAGTAGGAGAGTGCTCTGAGGCCCCTCTGGAGACCATCCATTCAAAGCCTGTGCCTCCCTTAGCTAGGCAGCCCGCACTCCTACCTCTATATCTCCATGGCCTGGGTGTTGGAAGACAGAAGGGGGGAATGTAATACGGAGGAAATGGCAGGCTGACCTCTCCTGGCTTCCAGAGGCTGTGGCCATTGTAACATCCAGGCCTCCGTCTTTTGCCTGATGCACTGGATACCCTCCCCCTCCCCCGAGGTCTTCTGTCATGCTAGCTGACATCCCGGAGCCCTTCTGGCATTTTTCAGGAAGGACCTAGGACGGTGCCCTCTTCTTGGAGAGCACTGAGGGGGGAACACACAGAGCCCTGCCAGCGTCCAGGAGGGCTGAGTATGACAGGAGCCTGGGAGAAGACATGCTGCTCCTGGCAGGAAGGGTGGTGGCGGCCAGTGAAGAGGCTGTGTTGAAATCCAGCGGTCATTTCTCGACCAGACTGAGAATCTGGAAACACTGGGGCATCCAAGGTCCAGAAATGCTGCCTAAAATAGTAGCAGCAACCAGAGCTGTAACTGTATGCTTGTGAGAAAGAACAAGGCATTTGCTAGTTCTGAGTGATGGTCCTTTGACCGGAACTCACTCTAAGCTTGTGGTTCCTAGGCCACTGGGCTTGGCAGGAACAGTTGTGCCATGAGGCTGCCCTCTTATTAAAAAGAACCAGCCTGACACTCAGCCCATTTCTGTTACTTTGAAACCAGATGGAAGGAAGCAATGGTCAGTAGATCAAGGGTGATTACAGGGTGAGCATTTACAGGCAAGTAATCTGATTCTGTCTTTCAATTTTTTTCCCCTCCAGAAAGTAGAAGGCAAATACAGGTACTTACAATTATAAGCATTTTCTGTTGGATTTGTAGCCTTGAATGCTGGTGGAGTTGGGAAAAGGGTCTGTTAATTGTAGCCATGGGCAAGGTTGGGTTAGAAGGGGAGGAATATGAGAGGGTAGGTAGGACTCGGGGGTGTCCTCCCTGCCTTTCCTGGGAAAGGAGTGAAGGTGAGTGACAGGGGAGGAGGGCCTGAGACAGAAGAGCAGGGAGGTGTGACCTTTGGGCTAGTCCTACCGCCAAGCATGTCAGGAGGTGAGGCAGCCGTGGAAGTGCTGGAAGTGCCCAGGTCTCCCATGTGGTTTGAATGGTCAAGGAGAGAAGAGCTAGGGGACTGTGTAAGTCAGGAAAGGAAAGAAAGAAAAGCAACAGGAGGCATGTGAAAAAAGAAGGGCTTATTGGTGACAGCAAAAACAATTAGAAAACCTAAATATCCATGAACATGAGAATAAAGAAAATGTGGCATAATCCCATGGTAGAATACTCTACAGCTGTATAAAAGGAAAGAACTAGAATTACATTCAGTCTCCATGTCAGTTTCACTGACGTTATCAGTCAGGAGGAAAACCAAGGGACATGTTTGTATGGCATGACACTGTTGATGTAAAAAAAAAATGCTCAACAGTACCATGGGTACATATATATCTGTACATAAACAGACACTTTTTGAAATAAGTCTGGAGAGATATATCCCTAAATCATAGCAGTGCCAATCTCCGGGGAATTGAGGAGGAGGCAGGATTAGGGCTGGTCCTCCAAAGAGATGAATGGCTTTTAATATTTCATTAAAAATTTTAAGAAGTATTCTGATTTAAGTAAATATTAGAACGTTTGCAATGTTTTTGAAGTCAGGTTGCCAAGGTGGCAGCCTCAACATATCGTAGTGCGTGAATCAGGCATGGGCTCACCAGCTGAATCTCCTGACATGGGACAGTGAGGCAGCCTAGTGACTCAGCAGGGCCGAGGGCATGGAGATCAAAGTTGGCTTGGGATGTAGTACATCATCGTGTCACAGCTCTCTGCTGGTTCTGTAGCTGGTAGTCACGCCTTCTTAGAAGTGGCATCAATAATTTAACATGTATTAATCATCATCTTTAGACCAGCTCTATTTTAGGTACCCCTGGAGATTTAAGCAAACCAAAAAAGCCTCAAAGAATGAATGATATTTTTGTCCTTGAGCTCAGCACCAGTCCCGGCCCTCATGGTCAGTCTTGCCTGACTGTGAATTTGGTCGTCCTGCTTCCAGCCTTGCCCTCTGCTCTGCCCTCCACCTGCCACCAGAATGATGATTCAGAAAACAGATCAGATCTGTGTCCTTACTTACCCTCTGCTAGCCTTTCTCCACGTGCCCATCCCAGAGAAGGGGCTGACTTTATCAGTGTACCTTTCAGTGCCCTTTTCCACCTGCAGTAGGTCCCCTCCAGGCTAGCAAAAGAGACCCTGGCACACTTCTTGCCAACCGTGGAACATACTGCAACGTTTTCACGTGGCATGTGCTTCCCCCTCACATCCTTCAAGACCCATTTCAGATGTCACTACTTCTGTGGAGACTTTTTGGACTCACTTTCTCCTTCTGAGCGATCTTAACCTTGCACTGTGCACGCTGCCATCACATCCTGTTGTATAATAGTAATTAGTTACGTGTATTTCCTTTGGGATTGTCAGCTTAGGATAAAACCATGTCTTCTTGATCTCTCCTCATGGTTTCTGGCCTGATACCCTTCATATAATAGGTACTCAAAAAATGTTGGTTGAAAGTTGTAGCATATGTCCCAGTTATCTTTGCCATGTAACAAATAACTCCAGGATGTAGTGGCTTAAAACAACCATTTTATTATGATGCTCACAGAATCTGTGGGTCAGGACTTTGGGCAGGCATAGCAGGGATGGCTTCTCTCTGCTGCCCAGGGTCTGGGACCTCAGCTGGAAAGAGTCCAAGGTTGGCAGGTTGCCTGCAGCTGAGGCCTGGGATTGTATGAAAGTGCACACAGGGCTGGCAGGTTAAATGAGGTGATGTGCGCAGAGCAGTAAGATAGTGCCTGGCAGGTGGTGCTGGCGGTTGCCTGTGAGCTCTGCCCAGGCTCTGGACTGGAGCACCTTACCATGGCCTCTCCATGTGGCTTGGGCTTCCTCACAGCATGGCAGCCTCAGGACAGTCTTAACTTCCTACGCAGAGGCACAGGCCACCAGGTAGCAGAGTGGAAGGTGCATCCTTTTTTATGTCATAGCCTTGAAAGTCACGCATTGTCACAAGCTCACCCAGATTCAAAGGGAAGGGAATAAACTACTCCACTTCTTGATGGCATGGTCACCTTGCAGAAGAGCATGTGGGATAGGAGAGATTGTTGCCACCGTGTTTGGAAAATACAACCAGCCATGGTGTGTAGGAGAAATAAGTTCCACGGGTAGAGTTAACATCACTAGTATTGCTCTTCCTACAGTCAGTGGCTTGGTGCCTATGGAGCGCTTATTATGGACTAAGTACTAAGGGTTTTAAATATAGTGACTCATTTATCCTTCAATAACACTATGAAAATCGTATCACTGTACAGGTGAAGATACTGAGGCACAGAAAGGTTTAAGTATCCAGCCAAGGTCTCACAGCTACTGCCTATGCTGTGAAAGGTCAAGGAAGGAGAAGATTCCAGAATTAGCTGCATCCTTCAAGTCTGCTACTGGGTTGCGGTACTGGACATAGCACATGGGAGTCAGTGGCTGTCTCAAGGGATGTTTTTGATGGCAGTAATGACCCAGATGCTGGCACTTGTGTCTGTTGTCTTTCGAGGCATCCTGGCTCTGTGGTACCTTGGCTAGGCTGCCCGTGGAGGGCCGTGACATGAACCTAGCAGGGCTCTCTTTGTTAAGGGTCTCTTAGCAGGGCTCTCTTTGTTAAGCGTCTTTTAGCAGGGCTGTCTCCAACCTGGCTTCACTAACTCCCCATCCCTTGCCTCGGGTTCTGCATCTAAAGTAAAGTCACTAAGAGTGACTTACAGGGTAAAAGGGTTGCTGTGAGTGTGAAAATTAGTTAATACCATAAAGCAGCTGGAACAATGCCCAGTGCGTGATCAGGCCTACCAAGTGCTGACTGTTGTTCAGAAGGGCCAGGCTTTGTGTGTGTGTGTCTGTCTGTCCAGATTCAGAAAGGGATCAAACCGAGGTCCTTTTAGCTCATGCCATTTCCTGTCCTCCCTCGGCTGAAGGCCAGAAAGTGGGACTCCCCAGGCCTTGGCCCTGGAGTGGCCCTCCTGACTGCTCTCTCAGGAGCCCTTATGTTCTGTAGAGTGGTTGGATGGGCTGGTCTCCACCCCTGGTGGGTCTGTCTGTTTGGCAGTTTTAACTGGAGGCTGTGCAGATGCCCCATCACAGTCTTCAGGACCAGGTTGGCAAGAAAACCTAGTCAGTGGTTTATCATCATCTTATCACTGATACCCACAGAGCACATTCAGTGTAAGCCATAGACCAAGACAACTACTAGTTACGCTCATTGTCATGGAGAAAGTGACTTGCCCTTGAAGACCATTTCGTCATCTGATAAATGTGGCTGCATGAAATTGGCCACCTTTTTAGTTGTTTTGAGGATGAAATGTGATGATGTGTGCAGAGCAGTAAGAGAGTGGCTGGAACACCAAATCGTTAATCACCAGTAGCCTTTATCTTCATTTTAAAGTAACCCACACTTGCTTATTTTCAAAAATGGGAAAACAGAAAAGAAAAAGAGGGGAAAGTCACTCATAGTCTCACCCAAAGATTCAGCCCAATATCACTGATAATTTGTTTGGTTACTTTTCTAGTATAGTACAGTGTTTATTTTTAACATAATTTTATTGCAAATGCAGTTTTGCATTTTAACCAGAAGTTGAATATGTTCTTTCTAATGCTCTTGTACTTACAGAGATATTTCTGTTTTTAGATTGATATCTCCTGTTGGTAGACATAAGTTGAAATTTAAAAATAATCGTTTAGTAGCCTTCACAGAATTATTTGACCTCTGGGATTGCCTGTGAGATCGATATATGGTGTTTTATATTATTCCCACTTTACAGATAAAGAAACTAGTGTGGCAGAGTAGAATTTTTATCAGCTGGGTGCTAAATGAGCTTTGATGATGGTAGAGGCCACAACTGGGAGAGCAGGTGTGGAATGGGGAGGTGGGTCCTTCTGGTATTTTCATGCTCAGTCATGCATCTCACACATAGAAACTGGATCTTGTGCCTGGAGAGATGGGTCCCTGAGCCCAGGCATGTTCCAAAAAAATACATGACGAGCTGGCTTTCACAGGTACAGTGACTCCTCCCTGCTCACCAAGCCCTGAATCACGCTGCCCCCAGCCAGATTGTTCTAGAACTTAGCACAGAGGAAAAAGTAGGAGCATCCTTGGGCACGCAGCATCTTGAAAAACTGGTTAAGTGGTAACATTCATTTGATGGTGACTATCAAAACGACACCTAAAAAGGACATGGCCTTTCTTACTGGCCATTTATTGTCAAAAGCAATAGTCTCCATTTTTTTCTGGGTCTGGAATCTCTGAGAATCTTTTGAAATTTATGGACCTTTTCCCAAAGGAACACATATGTGTGTGTCTTGCCAGTGGGTTTCAGCCCCAGGCAGTTCGCTATGGATTCAGTGTGACTCAAGAAATTGACAGCAAATGTTCTTGGGGTGAAAGGGTTATACCCAACTTTATTTCCAGGTGGCAGGTCAGTCACTAAAATCTCGTTCACTCAGAGCGAGTCTGTATGCAGCAAGCTGGTCTCTGCCTCTGGGCCTCTCTGCACAGTCGTCCCCCACACAGCCATCCTCGGGTCCTCTCTGCACAGTCATCCCGCACAGCCTTCCTCTGAGCCTCCGTCCTCGGTGCTGCCACCACTCCAGCCTCTGCTCTGCTCTCCTGCAGCCTTGCAGCCACACCAGCGTGTCGTGCCCAGAGCACTGGGTGGAGCTCTTTATATAGAGTCAACAGCCATGTATTGCCCACAGGTGTGCAGTGAGCTAGTCAACTAGGGCCAGGTGAGAATCCTGGCCACAGAAACTCTCATTTTATCCACAGTGTGTAATACAATTTTTCATTCGATCTTAGGACTCAACAGTTGTCTGTATTCATCGTACACTGGTACAAATTACCCCAAAACTTAAGGCTTAAAACAACAGTGAATTCTTCTCAGTTTTATTGTAAACCTAAAACTGCTGTAAATAAAGTCTTAAAAAAAATCCTGATTGGAGAAACTGCTGTGCTAAAGTGATAATTACTGCAGGTGTCCATAAATTCCTAAAGCAATGTTTAACCTAAAAAACACCACAAAAACACAGCAGGAAACACTCGTTATCTCCCACAGTTTCTGCGGTCAGGAAGTCGGGAGTATCTTAACTGGGTACCTCTGACCCCATGCTCCCAGGTGAGTGCAGTCAAGATGTCTTCTGGGGCTGCAGCCATCCGAAGGCTTCAGGGGGAGGGAGGATCCATTTCCAAGGTGGCTCAGTTACAGGCTGGTTGTTGGAGGAGGCCTTTGAAGTCCCTCCCAGGGGCTGCCTTGATGTCCTCCTGACATGGTGTTTGGCGTTTCTCAGAGTGTGTGGTCCCAGGGAGCAAGGCCAAAACACTCCATCAATTCTGCATCTCCTATTGGTCTGTTCAGTGCACAGGGCAAGATCTGGGGGGCAACCTCCATGCCCTCTCCAGGTACACCACCCACCCAGTACATTGACCTGAAAGCTCTCTGAACCCTGACACTTAGGGCCTTTATTACATCAGGAGGGCTGATTAAATCATTGACCATTAAAGACTGTATTCAATCTCCAGCCCCTCCCTGGAGTTTGAGGGTAGGGCTGAAAGTTCAACCGTCTGAACAAGGGCAAAACTCTTCCCTTGAAGCTACCAGAAGGCCTACCTTGAGTCACCTCATTAGCATAAACTCCTGTAGGGTCAGAAGTGGCCCCTTGTGAATGACAAAAGACACTTTTGTCACTCAGGAAATTCCAGAGGTTTTAGGAGCTTTGGGCCAGGAAGCAGGGATACAGACCAAATATATATTTTTATTATCTCATATTAGTGAATACAGAAGAAACTTAAACAGCAATTATCCATTATTTTTATTTTGGGGGAAGGAGTAAAACATAAAGAAAATAAAAATCACTTGCCATCCTATCACCTAGTATTTTTTTTAAGACTTTTTTTCTTTAGAGTAGTTTTAGATGTACAACAAAGCTGAGAGAAAGATACAGATTTCCCATACAACCCCCAATCCTACGCATGTATAGCCTCCCCCCATTATCAACATCATTGACCAGAGTGGTACATTTGTTAACAACTGGTGGGTGAATCTGCATTGAAACGTCATTATCATCCAAAGTCATTATTGGTGTTGTATATTCCATGGGTTTGGACAAATGTAAAATATATATCATCATTATAGTATCATACAGAGTATTTTCACTGCCCTAAAAATCTTCAGTGCTCTGCCTATTCAATTCCCTGTCCACTCCCAAGTGATCTTTTTATTGTCTATAGTTTTGCATTTTGTAGAATATCATGTAGTTGCAATCATAGTGTTTAGCTTTTTCTGATTGGCTTCTTTCACTTAATAATATGTAATGATAGTTCCTCCGTGTCTTTTTATGGTTTGAAAGCTCATTTCTTTTTAGGGCTGAATAATATTGTGTTGTCTGGATGTACCACAGTTTATTTATCTATTCATTTACCAAAAGGACATCTTGATTGACTTCAAGTTTTGACAATTATGAATAAAGCTTCTATAAACGTTTGTGTGCAGGTTTTTGTATAGACAGACGTTTTTGACACTTTTGGGTAACACCGACGCATGCAATTGCTGGATCATATGGTAAGAGCATGCTTAGCTTTGTTAGAAACCACCAAACTGTCTCCCACAGTGGCTGTACCAGGTTGCATTCCCACCAGCAATGAATGAGTGTTCCTCGTCCGTACTGGCATTTAGTGTTGTCAGTGTTCCAGATTTTAGCCATTCTTTATAGGTGTATAGTGGTATCTGTTGTGTTGTTTTAATTTGCATTTCCCTGATGACATATGATGTGGAGCCTCTTTTCATATGCTTACCTGCCACCTGATAGCTTCTTTGGTGAGGTGCCTGTTAAGGTCTTTGGCCTATGTTTTAATCAGTTGTTTTTTTTTCCTATTGCTGAGTTTTAAGAGTTCATCGCATATTTTGGTCCTTTATCAGATGTGTCTTTTGCAAATGTTTTTTCCCAGACTGTGGTGTCTTCTAATTCTCTTGATACTGGCATTCACAGAGCAGAAGTTTTTAATCTTAATGAAGTATAGCTTATCATTTATTTGTTTCATGAATCATGACTTAGGTGTTGTATCTAAAAAGGTATCACCATACCCAAGGTCATTCAGGTTTTCTCCTTGTTATCTTCTAGCAGTTTTATAGTGTTGCATTTTACATTTAGGTCTGTGGTCCATTAATTTTTATGAAGAGTGTAAGGTCTGTGTCTAGATTCTTTTTTTTTTTTTTGCATGTGAATGTCTAGTTGTTCCAGCACCATTTGTTGGAGAGACTAATTTTACTGCATTGTATTGCCTTTGCCGCTTTGTCAAAGACCAGTTGACTATGTTTATTGGGGTCTATTTCTGGGCTCTCTATTCTGTTCCATTGATCTATTTGTTTAGTCTTTCACCAATACCACACTGTTTTGATTACTATGGCTTTATAGTAAATCTTGAAGTCAGGTAGCTTCAGTCTTCTAACTTTGTTCTGCTCCTTCAATATTGTGATGGATTTTCTGGGTCTTTTGCCTCTCCATATAAACTTTAGAATCAGTTTGTTGATACCCACAAAATAATTTGCTGGAATTTTGATTGGGATTGTGTGGAATCTGTAGATCAAGTTGGGAAGGACTCACATCTTGACAATATTGAGTCTTTCTATCCACGAACATGGAATTTCTCTCCATTTTTCTTTTTTTTTTAGTTCTTTGATTTTGTTCCTCAGAGTTTTGTAGTCTTCCTCATGAAGATCTTGGGTATATTTTATCAGCTTTATAATTGTTTCATTTTTTGGTGTGCTAATATAAACAATACTGTGTTTTCATTTCAAATTTCATTTGTTCATTCTTGGCATATAGGAAAGCAATTTACTGCTGTATATTAACCTTGTGTCTTGCAACCTGGCTATAACTGCTTATTTGTTCCAGGTTTTTATTTATTTATTTGTTTTTGTTTTGTTTTGTTTTGTTTGTCAATTATTTTGGATTTTTTTACATAGATAATAATGTCATCTGTTATCAAAAGCAGTTTTATGTCTTCCTTCCCAATCTGTATACCTCTTTTTTTCTTTTTTTTGCCTTACTGCATTAGCAAGGACTTCCAAGTATGATGTTGAAAAGAAGTGGTGACAGGGAAGATCCCTGTACTTCACCAAATCTTAGTGGGAAAGCTTCAAGTTTCTCACCATAAAGTATGATGTTAGCTGTAGACTTTTTGTGGATGTTCTTTATCAAGTTGAGAAAATTCCCCTCTAGTCCTAGTTCACTGAGTTTTTTATCATGAGCGGGTGTTGGATTTTGTCAGATGCCTTTTCTGCTTCAATTGATATGTTCATGTGATTTTTCTTTTTAGCCTGTTGATGTGATAGATTACATGAATTGATTTTTGAATGTTGAACCAGAATTGTATAAATCCTACTTGGTGTAGTATATGATTCTTTCTATACATTGTCGGATTGGATTTGCTAATATTTTGCTGAGGATTTTTGCATCTATGTTCATAAGAGATATTGGCCTGCAGTGTTCTTTTCTTGTAATACCTCTGTCTGGTTTGGGTATTAAGATAGTGCTGCACTGAAGAAATGACGTAGGAAGTATTCCCTCTGCTTCTATTTGAAAATGTTGTAGAGAGTTGTATAATTTCTTCCTTTAATGTTCAAAAGAATTTCCCAGTGAATTCATGTGGGCCTGGCACTTTCTGTTTTGGAAGGTTATTATTGATTCAATTTCTTTAATAGGTATAGGCCTGCTCAGATCATCTATTTCTGAAATAGAAAAAAGTCCTGTTTTCATTTTCATTTAATTGAAAATATTTTAAAATTTGACTTGAGATTTCTTCTATGATGTGTGTGTTATTTATAAGTGTGTTTTTTAATCTCCATGTGTTTGGGGATTTTCCAGTTATCTTCCTGTTACTGATTTCTAGTTTTAATTTCACTGTGGTCTGCAAGCAGACATTGTATGCTTTTTATTATCTTAAATTTGTTAAGGTGTGTATTATGGAGCACAATGTGGTCTGTCTTGGTCCATGCTCCGTGTGAACTTGAGAAGAATGTGTGTTCTTCTCTTGTTGGATGAAACAGTCTATAGATGTCCATTATATGCAGTTGATTGATGGCCCTTACCGATTTTCTGCGTGTTGGATCTGTCCATTTCCACTAGAGAGGGGACAAAGTCACCATCTATGATAGTAGATTCAACTACTGCTCCTTAAAGTTCTATCAGTTTTTGCCTCATGTAGTTTGACACTCTGTTGTTATGTGTGTACATATCAAGAATTCTTATGTCTTCTCATCCCTGATGACTTTCAGTACTTTGAAGTCTACTCTGTCTGATTTAATATATCTACTCCTGCTTTCTTTTGATCAATGTTAATATGGTGTATTTCTCTCCATGCATTTATTTTTAATCTGTATGTGTCCTTATATTTAAAGTGGGTTTCTTTAAAACCCCAAGATATAGTTGGGTCATGTTTTTTGATCCACTCTGACAATCTCTGTCTTAATTGGTGCATTTAGGACCTTGACATTCTGAGTGATTACTGATATAGTTGGATGAATATGTGTAATATGCATTACTACTTTTTATTGATTACCCGTGTTCTTTGTCCCTCTTTTTGTCTTCCACTCTTTTTCTGCCTTTTGTGTCTAGTCCTTTTTATACAATTATGACAATTCCTTCGTTCTTTTCTTTTTAAATTACAGAATTGCAAAGTAATTCAAAGAGTACTGGGATGTCTAAAGTACAAAAATTATTAAAAATAAAAGCAATCCCTGCCTGGGAGAAGCCTTCTGGTGTAGGCTGAGACAGAAGATAAAAGGGGCCTTGGAGTCAGGGGATGCCTTGGTCAGAGTTGGGGACCTGAGTCTCTTTGAAGGCAGCAGTGTCTAGGAAAATGAGATTTGGATAGCAGGGGTAGTGCCAGGAGAAGGAAATGGGGAGGATGAGGTGTGGAAGGGAAATTAAACTGAGAAGAGAAAGTTAATTTTTATTTCTATGTTAAAGTCCACTTCTTAAGAAAATTATTTTCAGGGGGCAAAATTCCCTTTGGGATGGGAAGGAAATTAAGAAGTTATTTAATAAACAGGTGCAGTTGAATGTGTATAGTTAAAGTACAATCCAGTATTTATTTGTCAGGGCTGTTTATAATCTGCTTCCGATTTAGACAAGTCATTTGGATGCTGATGCCCTGTATCATTCAGGCCACTTAACACTGTTGGCCTTTCGGGGAGGTAATGTGTATGATGGGCTGATCAAATGCTTTTGTAAGGTCTGTAAACAGAACCACACTGTTGGCAAGCTCAGTACTGCATCATAATAGCCAGCTGCTTTCTTCTGCCCATTCACTAGAGAATGAAACTTTCTTGACCCAAGTCAACATAGAGTCTTTGCAGAAGGGAGGAGCTTAAAGTTATTAAAAGCCTTAAGTTAGCATATGATCTTTAATTTGGGCATTTGGCTGGCACTGTATGTCACCTTAGAGCAGCAATTCTCGACCCTGCTATGTGTTAGAATTTTAAAAAATCTTAATGTTCACTGAAATGCAAGGAGACCTGAATGTTATGAATGTAGTTAAATTGATTTCAAAGTTCTGTGTTTCTGGAGAACTGCAAACATTTGATTCAAAGGTTACTATATACTTTTCTAATAGTTCTAAAAATTATGCATAGTCACCATGTTATACACCAAATCTTAACATACTGAAGGCTACTAATGAGCTGTCTCCTCTATGACTTTCATTATAGTAACGAATACTGTTAACCAGACTGTACTACGTCAATTCACATACCACTTTATCTGTTGATTTGCGACCCCCCAACCCAACCAATTTTTGAATTTCCCTGCTTCTACTGCTAAAGCGAAGATGGGATTCTGCGTAAGATTTTGGGAGAAACGGTTCTGCACGAATAAAAATTTATAAGCCACAGACCTTTCCTTATAGGGTTTGTTCCAAAGTTTATCATTTTGCAGATTAGGTTGGCTTATTTTGAGGCCCAAGCCCGCCTACTGGGCTTAGAGCTTCACGCCACTGGTTCTTGAGCTGGCCTGGCCATTCATCAGCTGGATCCACTTCATATAAGTTTACTCCAGAGCAGCTGCACTTTGCTTTTGCAGAAGGAAAGGGGAAGCTTTCATGGGAGTGGGAGAGGGCTGCAGCTGTGGGTGGTCCAGAGATGGTGTCATTGTCTAGAGGCCATTGGAATGTCCTCTTAGGATCCAGAGCTGCAGAATGTTCCAGCCAGAAAAGGTCTCAGCCAGCAGCATTTTGAGGACAAAGTATGGGCTTGGCCCGTGCTAGGGGCTTCACAGATGTTATTTAGCCTTTTCAATAACTCTATGAAGCACACATTATTATCCCCATCTTACAGATGAGGAAACTGAAGTTTGGGTAGGTTAAGTAACTTACCAAGGTCCCAGCCATGAAGTGACAAAGCCAGCATTGGCATATGTGCGAGGCTACTCCACGGCCTTCTTAGAAATCATTTTATAGATGATGAGATCAAGGGTCAGACGGGAAAAGCAACTCATCTAAGATGACACAGACAGGTCCAGTTCCCGGCAAAGCTGTGACTAGAATTCACCTGTTCCTTCTGCCACACTTGCCGTGCCCAGCCGCTGCCAAGGGGCAGGCCACAGGGTGTGCCCCTCCTGCTGTTTCCCCAGCTCAGGCACATTCAGTGTTATCGGGTATGGAATGAGAAAATAAACTCACCTTATTTCCCCGCCTCCAAGTCTGTTATTGTTAAGAAGAACATGGAGAAGGCAGGCAGAGGTGACCCTGGGAAAGCATATTCCCAATCAGGAGGCGGGGAGCTGGTGGGCGAATCTGGGCTGTGGCCTGGAGGGCAGCCTTCCTTCCTTATTCCACGGGGTCTGCACTGTCACTTGCCCCCCGTTGTCAGCATGTGGGCATCTAGGCAGCAGGAATCTGCTTCCGCCCTTCACATTCATGTGTGTGTGTGCTTAGCTTAAAGCTGCAGCAGCCTGCAGGAGCTCAGCCCAGCCTCCATCCATGGAAGGAGGGGGCAGTGAGGAATGCTCCTCCATGGGGGGTCCTGGGAGTAGCTGCATTTGAAAATAAAACGTGCAGAACCAAAGAAAGGGCCATAGGACTCCCTCCAACCAGCCCTCAGATCAAGAAAGGAGCATTTAATTTCAGGCAGACTGCAAGACAATTGCTTTTATTTGTTTTCTTCTGAATTTGTGTCAAGGATTCAACTTTTTCTGCTTGTTTTATTAAAAACTTTATAAACATTAATAAGCAGATATAAAACTGTCACATAAATGACAGAAGGACTACATGAAGTTCCCAAGGGTCAGCTGTTGAATAAGTACCAGAACTATCTCCTTGCATGACCAAATTCCCATATATGCAAATTAGGGGCAGTGGTTTACCATGGAGTGTTTTAATTAATATTTATAAATCACAGAGCACCTCAGAAAGGGCCAGTAAGCTATTTATATTATCATGTCACACAAATAACAAACCCTTTGATGGCTGCTGCCTACTTTGCATTTTGGTCTAAGAAATAAGCAAGCATTTTGTGTGTATATCCTCCCATAGGTATAGTGTCAGCCCAGCGGCAGGTCGCTGTCCAGGAAGGACCTTTGTACCGCACGGAAGGCTCCCACATCACCATCTGGTGCAACGTGAGTGGCTACCAGGGACCTTCTGAGCAGAATTTCCAGTGGTCAGTTTACCTGCCCTCCGCCCCAGAGCGTGAGGTCCAGATCGTCAGCACTGTGGATGCCTCATTCCCTTACGCCATCTATACCCAGCGTGTCCGCACTGGGAAGATCTATGTGGAGAGAGTCCAGGGAAACTTGGCCTTATTGCACATCACTGATCTTCAGGCTCGGGATGCTGGGGAATATGAATGCCACACACCCAACACGGACGAGCGGTACTTCGGGAGTTACAGTGCCAAGATGAACCTAGTGGGTGAGGAGACAACTGTTTTCACATGGCCAGTGTCCTGCCTGAGTGTCACAGTCACTTCAGGGTTCTAGAACAAATTACCCTAGACTGGATGGCTTTCAACAAACTTTTATTTCTCTTACAGTTCTAGGGGCTGGAAGTTCAAGATCAGGTACTAGTAGGGTCAGTTCTGGTGAGGGCTGTCTTCAAGTTGCAGACTGCTGAATTCCTATTGTACCTTCTCCTGGTGGAAAGGGAACAGGGGAGAGGTCCCTTTATAAGGGCACTAATCCTATTCATAAGGGCTCCACCCTCATGACCTAATCATCTCCCAAAGGCCCCATCTCCAAACACCATCACAGTGGGCATTGGGATTTGTCACATGGATTTGGCGACAGGCGGGGGGAGGGAGTGTAAACATTCAGTTCTTAACACTGAGTCACTTCTTTTATAATACAACTTTATTTGACTTAACAAAAAAAATCAAGTTCCTCAAATATTTTAAAGCTCAACACATAGCATAAAGTGAACAGAGTTTTCATGTTCATTTGTAAGTAACATCAGGTAGAGGCTGTAAGTTAAAAAAGATCTAATGCATATATTAAGAATTCAGAGAAGGTTAACTGACCCTCTAGCTGGTGAAAGGGGATGTGAAATATAAGGTGAGGATGTTTGTTGTTGATCTGAAGAAATGATGATGAAGAAGTATACGACATCAGGGGACAGAGAAGCAAAACCTCTGGGAAGCGATGCCTTTGGGTGGGCTCAGAGATGCCTACCGTGCTGCTGAATGAGACAGCGAGTGCAGCTCAGGTCCTTGCGCAGGCCTGGAGCACATCGGGAGGCCCTTTGGCCACATGAGTGAGGGATGGGGCGGCCGCGGTCTCCCCTCGGCCCTGTGCTCCCTGAGTCATGAAGGGGAGCTGGCAGTAGCGGGAACGGGGAGGTTTCCCTGTGGATGGGGCTGGGTCAGTAACATCAAGGCTCTTCTGTTGTTCTGCCCAAGTCATAATTTTCAGGCTTAAAATCTGAAAACTAAGACTTGGGCAGAAAAACAGAACAGCCTTGTACTATGGACTGTTCCCACTGGCAGACGTGGCCCAGGGCTGCCCACGTGAAATCTCCACACTCTCTCCACCTCAGGCTTCCTTTGGTTACTTTTCGTTTCTTACACAAGTCAGCATCCCAACAGGAGGCTTGTCAGGTGCCATCCTGAGATGAGGGCAGTGAGACAATCCTGTTGTGACTGGGGTGTCCTCATCAGCTGGAGAGGGGTGGTGTTTAGTCTCCAGAGGGAAATGTGACCAAGGGACCACGGGGGTAGTTTCTCCCCTTGCCTGAATCATCTGCATGGTGACTCCTCTGCAGAAGGGCCACTTTGATATATGAATTAGATGAAAATGAAACCTACTGAAAAATTGAGGATGCTGCTGCTTTTCTCAATGAAAAGGTCTTTTTAAAACATAGCTTTCCTAGATCAATGCATTGCTGAAGGAAGTTAGGGTGGGTGCAGGGGTAGTGGAGCCAGAGGGAGGAAATGGGCACGTTGTGTAGAAATGTCAGACCCCAAGTTCTAGGGACTATTTCCAGTTGAAGATCAGTCAGAAGCCAGGTTAAAGTATCTTGAAGCAAGGCCAAAATGAACAACAAAATCTTATTTGACCTAAAAGAAACTTCTTTTTTACACACCATTTTCAGGGAGTTCATTGTGTAAGAGGAAATACAACACACCTTTTATCTGAGTGTTACTAAAATACCAGACAGGTTAAGTGTTTTAAGTGCCCAAAAATGGCAGTCCAAATCTAAACAGAAAGCTCCTGTTTCTGTGCCATCTGGGGTCATCTGTCGCTGAGCAGAGATTGCTAAAGGCTGTGTGGGGTGGGAGCTTAGTGCAAGAATGTAAGATTCTGTGGCCTTGTGACGGTGCTCTGGGATATACTTTGTGTTGCAGTGATCCCAGACTCTCTGCAGACCACCGCCATGCCCCAGACTCTGCACAAAGTGGAGCAGGACCCTCTGGAGCTCACTTGTGAGGTGGCCATGGAGACATCCCAGCACAGCCACCTGTCAGTGGCCTGGCTCCGGCAGAGAGGCAGCGAGAAGCTCGTGGAGATCATTTCCCTGAGCCGAGATTTCGTGCTTCACTCCAGCAGTGAATACGCCCAGAGGCAGAGCCTGGGGGAGGTGCGGCTCGACAAGCTGGGGAGCACCACCTTCCGTCTCACCATCTTCCACCTGCAGCCCTCCGACCAGGGCGAGTTCTTCTGTGAAGCTGCCGAGTGGGTCCAGGACCCCGATGGCTCGTGGTATGCCATGACCCGAAAGCGATCTGAGGGAACCGTGGTCAACGTCCAGCCCACTGGTCAGTCTCTCTTGTCCTCATTCTCTACCTGGTGGTGAGGGTCGTCACACCCTAAGAGGGTGGCCCGTTCCTGCTCTGACGATCTCTGAAAGTACTCAGGGCGAATCAGGTATCCTAAAACCTGACCTTCTAGTGAATCACAGGGAGGAACCACAGACTGAATCCTGCTTACACACATGGTTTTTTTTTTGACCTACGTGGAGTTTTACATTTTCTTGAATCCCAAATTCATTTTAAAAACTGAGAGATTTCACATAAACCATTTGCATCTTATGACTAGGTTCCCCTTAGCCACCTTTGATATTGTCTGCTTCAGGTACCGGTCCTGTTTCATTTGTAGAAGACATTTGAGATTAGGAGTCTGCCATCATGGGTATGAGATGATGGACTGGAGAAATTGTAGCTTACATTACTACTTTTTCATATTAACAATATTTTTCGGTGGTGTTTTATCATCTCCAGAATACTTTATCACGTATTGCTTCAGTTCCTCAGAAGCTGTTTGCAATAAGCCGGTGATGGAGAAGATGCCGACTGCTGATTACTTTATGGTGGGGCCCCGAGAACAGTCACAGGGCGTGTTGTTGAGGCCAGCGCAGAGAGTGCCAGGTTCTACCATGAAACAGTTTCCCCAGTGAAAGACCTGGAAAGGAGGCTCCCTGAGGAGGTTGTGACCGGTTAGAGGTGCTGCAAGCTGATGGGGGCGCCATGGGCTGAGATCCTCCCTACTATTCATGATAGTCACCCACCGTCTCTGACTGTACTGTCTCAGCCCCCGAGTCCAGCCAAGCTCCAGCTCAGAGTTGGCAGTCGCTGGCTGCCTCTGCGGGGCTAGGGCAGGCTCTGCATGGGCCTCCTGTCCCCTGGCTCTGGACGGAGGGCTGTGCTGTCAGCACGGAGCAGCAAGGACCCTAAACTTGTCCTTGTGTTGTTACTCGCCTCTATGAGGGGCCACAGTGGTCCTGGCGCACGGAGGTGTGGTGGCAGATGAGTTGGGGGGTCTGCGGTTCAGGTGGGGTCCCCTCTTCATGATCTCTTCCTTAACCACCCAAATGCTGTCCCAAGTCACTGCCTTGGTCTTTGCATAGATTTCCTGGTACTGTTCTTCTGCCATTCCAGAGGAGTGTTTCAGACTTAGCTGACAGTATGGATTCCTGAATCAGGCCTTGGTTGGCGGGGGACCCGGGAAGCTGGATTTCCAGTATACTTCCCAGGCGACTCTTCCACTGTCCATATTTTGTCAAGCATAGCCCTGGAGGTAATAGGGCAGAAGTGATTCTCCAGACATCTAGAGGGCTTTAACGAGAAAGGTCGGCTCCTGGGAAGGCAGCACTTCATCTATTCTATAAGACCCAGAGCATTTAGCAGCTTTTGAATCTTCTGGTACTGAGAAATCTATGGAAGGCACTTTATTTCATATTTATCCTTTCCCTTCCTGGCTGGTTTTAAGATCTGCTTCAAAAGCCTGAACCAAATTTGAGTCTTTATGCTTTTAAATTCGGTTACATCAGTTAATCTTCTTTATTTTAATCTTACCAATTTGGAATTAGGGCTTTTTGAATTTGCCCAGCAAATGTATCCAAACTAAGCCAGCGAAGAGAAACCTAGATGAAAAGAGGTTGATGACTTCACTCTGTGTCCCTGTGCCGTTCAGGCTCCGGGGTTGCAGCCCTCACTTAGTTCTCTTCAGCAAACATTTAATAGGTCTCCGCAGCACTGAAGGTGTGGCGAAGGCACTGGGGATTCAAAGATGAATATCGCTTGGTCCCTGCACTCAGACACTTCCCGATGTGAAAGCCCACAGCTAAGGGGAGTGTGCTAAGTGTTGTGATAGTACTGTGTGTAGAGTGCTTGGGAACAGTGAATGTGTTCTTGCAGCATTAGGTTTTCTCTGGATGGGAGAGTTAAGGCAAATCTGGGAAAACCAACAGATTGGTGACCTGAGCTGAGTCTTGGAGCTCGAGGAGACACCAGGAGGAGAAGCATAAAGGCCTAAAATTGCTTTACATGTTTGGCAAGCAGAGAGAAGTCAAGTGTGAGCAGATGTTGAGTTCCGGATGTTGAGTGCCAAGAGGAGAATGGGAAAGGTAGCTAGCTGGAAGCTCCACATGCTGTAGTGTAGAGGTTGGCCTTGACTGCATAGACCAACCATTTTCATGCTGCTCTCTTGGAATCTTAAGAGCCCCTTAGAAGAGCCTGAGAGGCTGTGTGTGGGTGTGAGAGGGTTTCGTGTGTTTGCATGCACACCATACATATGCTGTAAGTCTTGTGTCTTCAACCTGGGATTGTGAAGGCTTCACCAAGCCATGAGCACATTCCTGTGAGATTAGAAGAACCTTTGGATGTCAAAAGCAGAGAGCCACAGTTGTAGCCTACCTAACTGAGGAAATGGAAGGGTCTGAAGTCTAGGGCCCCCATTTGCATGTCTTCAGTGGTATTTATGTGGAAGGGGTGCTTTTTTATCATTGATGTTATAAATGACCATAAGTTGGTTGACCAGAAAGGCAATATCTGGCAGATAACATGGATATGTTCATCTAGGCAGAGGGTGTCAGAGTAAAACCTACTTCTTCCAACCATGTCTCTCAGGATTGGTCCTGCCCAGGTCCCCTGTCCTCAAGTTCTAGCTCTTTTCCCCTAATGCTTCTCCTCCTGATGTCTCCTCCAGCTCCAAGACTCAGCTCAGGTCACCAATCTGTTGGTTTTCCCAGATTTGCCTTAACTCTCCCATCCAGGAAAAGGAAAGCTGGGGCCACAGTTACCACATTGGAGGTGAGCCCTAGAGTTGTAGAGTGTGGTTTGCTTGGTCAGGTAGTTTGGGTAATAAAGGCAGGAGCTAATTTTCTGGAGAAAGTGGATGTTTGGGGCAAGACAACTAGTCCATGTGGGAGGGGAAGACATGGGGAGGGAGCCTCAGGAAGAGGTGGGTACAAAGCCAAGCTTGTGCTGGAGAAAAGGAAGTCGAGGGAGCCTACTTGCGATTCCTGTGATTTCTTAGGAAAATAGGATTCCCATGTGCTTGAAGAGCACCTGGGACAGGGGGATAAAAGTGGGTCATGGATCTTTAAGATAGGATAAAGGCTTAGGAATGCCAGTGTTTGGAAGGCAGTCAAGGTTGGAGCTAGGGAAGCTATAAGGAATTCAGACATCCCTGTGATGTGATGTTCCCTTCCATGTTCTCCTTAGTTCATTAGGGGAACAGAGCTAGAACTGGAGGACAGGGGACCTGGGCAGTGGTTATAGCTGCAGCCCCACCCACCCAAAGCTCTGTGGTTCCGTTTTCTAGGGCAGAAAGTGTTTTCTAACCCTCAGTCCTTTGTCTTACCCCCACGTGTGCCACGGGTGCCTAGGAAATAAGGAATTGAGGGTCTGTGCACTCACACAGTACGAGGGGCACTGTTAGTGGCGATGTAGTCCTTCCTTGATCACCCTCTCCTGCCTGATTAAACACCCCAGTCTTGAAGGGCGCTTGGGGTCATTGACCATTTCAGAGGTCAGCGGAAGTAAGACTTTCCCAGTCCATTTTCCTAAAGATAAGAACTGACAGATGGTAAACACATGAAGAGATATTCATTCTCACTTTTCCTATGTAATTCTGTTAGGGATTGTCTTATCTGTGTCCTATTTCCATTATTCACGTGGGGTGGAGAATGTATTTCAGTATATTCTTTTTGAGTATTTATTAGGATTGGGGTGAGTACTCAGACCACTGTGTAATTTTGTCTCACAAATCTCAGTGGGGTAAGTCCTACAATATCTACAGAAAATATTTGTAATCCTGTTGCTTAAATGGCATTCTGGGAGTTTAGATCAAGGCCAGTCCTCAGTGATCTGCCATATAAGTGATGTTCCTTATTGACCTCTAGGGGTCTAACCTAGGGCATGATGAGCTGCTAACTGCCCCATCAATCTTGACTGGGATAACAAGCCCCTTAGACGGTCTGGGTCTTGCTACCTTTGAGTTCCCTCTATGATACTGAAGTTTCTCTGGGCCTCAGATCCCCACGGTGTGAGTTGGATTTTTCTTTCAAGACTGGTGTGGAGGTGCCTTCCCTGTAGTTAGCATTAGTAAAGAAGGCGTGGCGGTGGACATTTGCTGGCACTGTTTGGGTAGCTGGGATCTCATTCACCCAGAATGCATCTGCTTTGTTACTTGTTTTCCCAGACAAAGAATTCACCGTGAGGCTGGAGACGGAAAAGCGACTGTATACGGTGGGTGAGCCGGTGGAGTTCCGATGTATCCTGGAGGCTCAGAATGTTCCTGACCGTTACTTTGCTGTCTCCTGGGCCTTCAACAGCTCACTCATTGCCAGTATGGGGCCAAACGCGGTGCCGGTCCTCAACAGTGAATTTGCCCATCGAGAAGCCAGGGGCCAGCTTAAAGTGGCCAAAGAGAGCGACAATGTCTTTGTGCTGAAGATCTACCACCTCCGCCAGGAAGACAGCGGAAAATATAACTGTCGTGTGACGGAGAGAGAGAAAACCGTCACTGGGGAATTCATCGACAAGGAGAGCAAGCGTCCCAAGAACACCCCTATCATAGTCCTCCCCATTAGTAAGTGGAAAAATGTGCAGCTTCCTTTTCCACCCACTGGTCTGGTCCAATAGCTAGCATCATGGAAGAGAAGTCAGGGAGAGAGAGCTATGGCGAGGGAGGGATGGGCAGGGGCCTCTCTCCCTTCTCCAGCGCACCTGCCCGCACTTAGCAACCCCCCAGTCAGGCGGAGCATCCGTGCCTCCTTTGCAGAAGGGACAGGGCGTCACAGATTGGAGCATTAGGAGCTCTGCCATATAAATGATGTTCCTTATCGACCTCTAGGGGTCTAACCTAGGGCATGATTGAATGTCAGCAGTGCCAGCTCAGCTTGGAGGAGAATCAGAAGTCCAGAACAGCTGTTTTGCTCCTGTGTGGGAATTAAGTCCCAGAAGAAGTGGGTAGATGCCTGTTTTGAAATCCCACTTGAAAGGGATGGTCTTTACAGGAGGATTTTAATCATGAAGCACATTATTGAGAAGGATTTGCTGCCTGGGTTCTTAGGGTATGAGGGTTGGCATCTTCCTAATTGTCTCTTCTCTATTGAAATTGTCTTTTTTAAAGTCAGTGGATGGGATCCCTTACACCTTCCTGGAGCATAACTTGTTAAAGCCTAGCCAATTACTGAGGTTGCTTGGGTGCGCCCTGCCTGCCTCCATGGAAGCAGGTGTGGTCGGGGTGGGGAAACATCACGGCTGGCGGCTCAGGGGCTCCCTGTGTTTGCTTATGTTGTGTTTCGTACGTAGTATCAGGATGTCCTCATTAATATCTTATGTCTCTCATAGTTCTGTTTCTAGTAAAAAGAGAAATGCCCTGATTTTAAACAAGGTGGTGAAGTTTTTAAACTAACCTTTAACCTTTTCTCAGCTGCTCAAACTGTTCTTCCTCTTAGCTTTGTAATGATCCCCTGTTACAACTCTACGTTTTCATATAGTTTTCTTCAAGTGTGAAGGAAAAAAACCAAACGTAGGGGTCTTGCCACTCTTTTTTTCTCTTCTTACCAACAGGTCACTTTCCTTTATGCTTGTTTTGGTTTTGTTCTTTAATCTCCCGCACACCTACCTAATCACCGTACGATTCTTTTGTTTCTCCGACTTCTTCGCCTGCATTGCCTAGCATGGTGCCTGCATAGGGTAGGTGCTCGCTGAATAACTGTAGAATTGAGATTGTTAGATGCCCACTCTCCTTACTATTACTTGTCGGTCTGTGCTTGCCTTAACCACGGACTCTCTACTTTTAAATCTACAACTAATTCCTTATTGTTTGTAAGGATCCAGTGAAGGGCCGCCACAATGTTTACTTCCTATACCTTTTACACTAAGAGATTTCCCCCAACCCCTTCCAAGAACTTGTTTGATGATCTGTGGCCTGCTATATTGCTTTTCCAGCAGATAACTGGGTAGTTAAAGTCCCCCAGCACCACCAGATCCTGCCCCAAGGCCACTTGGGTAAGTCTGCCGGAGAACAATCACATCGGTAATGGTGATAATACCTTGGATTTTAATGGCGCTTTTCCTCCCAAGATTCCAAATGCTTCCGCATATATGATCTCCTTCTCCACCCCACCTGGCAAATCCCTGTGGAGGCCAATATTATCTCCATCCTATGACTGAAGAGGCCAGAGCATCAACGTGCAGAGAAGCGGCTGAGCCAGTTCTGTCAGCAGTCCAGCTTGCACTGCGCCAGAAATATTTGCTTCTAACTGCAAAGCCACTGCTCTGCGCTTAGCCTCTGCTCCATCAGCAACCTCCCGATTTGAGATTTCATTTGCAAACATGCAGTCAGATTTGCTTCAGTTCTGTCCGAGTTTTCATCTAATCCAGAGAGCTTTAAATTGTCGGCTGCCTTTTCTCGGGCCTGGCGGCACTTGTAAATAGTCTCAATGGGCAGTGCGGCTCTGTGCCTTACTTGCCTTTGCCTGGGCTGCCGCAGTGGTTTTTCTTCTTGTAGCTCCGTACCCTAACTGCGATTTTTCCAGGCTTGCACAAGCAGTAGCGCACCAAACAATAGCCACCACGATAAACAGGCCAGGGCTTCTATTCAGAGTCCCCTGGGCTAACATAGGGGATGGGAGAGATGCTCTGCAAGTCCTTTTTCCTCTGAAGGAAAGCAAGGGGATTTTTCTCCTTTGATGCTGAAGTTGCCTCTTTAATCCCTACTTGGAATGATAACACTGGGATGAGTCTTCAACCTAAAGAACAATATTGTTATTATGAATGATGATGATGAAAAATAATCACCTCATCTAATACTCTCAGTGTCCTGACCCTGTGAAGTAGGAACTCCTAGTGTCTCTGTTTTACATGTGAGACATTGAAGTTCGGGTAGGTTAAACAAGAACCCCGAGATTACAGAGTTGGGAAGTTAGAAAGTCTCCAACTCCATGTTTTTAGCCACTAGCGCTGTCAGTGGGGGTTCATCTGGGGCCTCATAGGCTCCGTGAATCATCTTCGAATGGCTCCTGGGGGGCTTGCCCTCCTGGGAAAATTCCTATTCCCTACTTTGTCCAGACCTTCCTTTCATGTAAAACAAGCCAATCGAGAATGGGGAACAGATGTACTCACCATGATAAGAGCTACACACTGGGGCTCAATGCTTATCTTTGCCTGTTTCTGCTTGTGGGGGAAATACAGGGGGAAAACATTGATTCAAATGCATGGTTATGGGTCTGCGTGTGTTTCCCCTCAGTAATTGGGTGTGCCTCTTAATCTGGGATTCAATTTAATTGATTGATTTAAAATAATTTTGTGTTTCCTGCGGGCAGTGCCAAGAAAATTGGAGCCGAATTAGTTGTGGTGTTTTATGTTAATACTTGTGGGCTTTTTTGACTCAATGTAGACAATTATCCAAAAATAATATATGCATAATTAAGATTAGAACAGCCAGGGTGTTTATAAACACAAAGTTATTGGGAACAGTAAAATTAATCACAATCATGGTGACCAAGTTTTGAAAACCTATGTAACAGGCAGTTCATATACCTTGTCTCATTAGTTTGTAATCTGAAAAACTGCACAATGTAAATAATCCTCTCCCTGTCTTACAGAGGAAGGCACATAGAATTTAAGTAATTTGATTGAGTTCATATTGCTGAGTGAGTAGCAAAGGAGCTAAGGCCATGGAATCCTTCCCCCAGACTTTAATGGGCAAAATGTTTCAAGCTCAAGAGCAGTGGAATCCTAGGACTGAATGTGAACAGGTAGCATGGAGAGCCAGTGGCGTTGGTTTATTCCCGTGTGTTAATGGGAGTATGAGAGCTCGTTCCCCACACAATCTGTGAAACTAGACCATCTGTGCTCCATTATCATCCACACCCCAGCACACATTATCTTCCTAATACTTCCCAGTATGGCCCTGAAGGACTCAAATAGCATATTATGGACATTCAGCTTTTACTAGA
>JAVSCE010001263.1:0-296031 GCA_032199065.1 Smutsia gigantea
ACATATGCTGGCGCTCCTGTGTTGGGTGCATATATATTTATAATGGTTATATCTTCTTGTTGGACTGACCCCTTTATCATTATGTAATGTCCTTCTTTATCTTTGCTACTTTCTTCGTTTTGAAGTCTATTTTGTCTGATACAAGTACTGCAACACTGGCTTTTTTCTCTTTGTTGTTTGCATGAAATATCTTTTTCCATCCCTTCACTTTTAGTCTGTGTATATCTTTGGATTTGAGGTGAGTTTCTTGTAGGCAGCATATAGATGGGTCTTGCTTTTTTATCCATTCTGTTACTCTGTGTCTTTGATTGGTGCATTCAGTCCATTTACATTTAGGGTGATTATTGATAGGTATGTACTTATTGCCATTGCTGGCTTTAGATTAGTGGTTACCAAGGGTTCAAGGGTTGCTTCTTTACTATCTAACAATCTAACTTAACTTTCTTGTTAAGTTATTGTAAACACAGTCTGATGTTTCTTTATTTCTCTCCCTTCTTATTCCTCCTCCTCCATTCTTTCTATAATAGGTGTTTTATTCTTTGCCTTTAGTTAGTATTTTCTTTGCTATGATTTTATTTTCTCTGGTGACATCTTTTAGCCTTAGGTGTGCTTCCATCTAGAGCAGTCCATTTAAGATATCCTGTAGTGGTGGTTTATGAGAGGCAAACTCTCTTAACTTTCGTTTATCTGGAAATTGTTTAATCCCTCCATCATATTTAAATGATAATCGTGCTGGATACAATATTCTTGGTTCGAGGCCCTTGTGTTTCATAACGTTAAATATATCATGCCATCCTCTTCTGGCCTGTAAGGTTTCTGTTGAGAAGTCTGACGATAGTCTGATGGGTTTTCCTTTGTAGGTTATCTTTTTTCTCTCTCTAGCTGCCTTTAATACCCTGTCTTTATCGTTGATCTTTGCCATCTTAATTATTATGTGTCTTGGTGTTGTCTTCCTTGGGTCCCTTGTGTTGGGAGATCTATGAGCTTCGGTGGACTGCGAGACTACTTCCTTCCCCAGCGAGGGAAAGTTTTCAGCAATTATTTCTTCAAAGACACTTTCTATCCCTTTTTCTCTCTCTTCCTCTGGTACTCCTATAATGCGAATATTGTTCCGTTTGGATTGGTCACACAGTTCTCTTAATATTCTTTCATTCCTAGAAATCTTTTATCTCTCTCTGCCTCAGCTGCTCTGTACTCCTGTTCTCTGTTTTCTATTCCATTAACAGTCTCTTGCATCTCATCCATTCTGCTGTTAAGCCCGTCGATCTTGTCTGATTTCTGTATTGTCTTTCCTCAGTTCCCTCACTTCCTCCCTCAGCTCTTGCACATTTCTCTGTAGGTCCATCAGCATGGTTATGACTTTTATTCTGAATTCTTTTTCAAGGAGGCTGTGCATTTCCATCCCTTCAGACTCCCTCTCTGGGGTTGTCTGGTTGATGTTGGTCTGAACCATATTCCTCTGTCTTTTCATGGCTGTATAATTTGGTCACTGATAGTTGCCACATATGTCAGCTGGGCTCTTTAAGACTTTAAAAAGAGAAGAAAAAAAAAGAGAGAAAAAAAGAGAAAAAAAGAAAAAAGAAAGAAAGAAAAAAAGAAAGAAAAGAAAAAACAAAAACAAAAACAAAAAAACAAAACAAAAAAAAAACAAAAAAAATGCCCACCGGACGTAGATTCTGTGGGAATGCTCTAGGTGGCGCTATTGCCCCACTATTCCACAGCTGTGACTGTGCCGCTCCGCAGGGCCCTTTATCGCTCTGGCAGGGGTGGGAACGAATAGGAGGCTGTTGATCTCAGTGAGAAGTGTTAAGTATGGCTACGCTTCCTCAGTCGCCAGCTAAGGTGTCTGAAACTCCCCAGGACTCCCAGCCTGCTGGGCTGAGTGTGCTGGGGCGATCCGGCTCCTCCGCTGGTCTCCTGTCTCTTTAAGACCGCTGAAGAAAGCGCACACTTTTTTTTTCCTTCCCGGGAGCTGCCTGCAAGCACCCTGGCGCGTTCCCCGCTCAGATCCTGCCCCTCTGTCTCTCCAATCTCCGCTGCACTGTGCAATGTGGGTCAGCGCTCCCCGCGCAGATCACCGGGGCTGGCTACTTCGCGGGGTGTACTTCCACTTCCTCCCGGCTCTGAATCCTCTCCTCCCGCCGGTGCGCTGGGGTGGGGGAGGGCTCGGGTCCCGCCGGGTCACGGCTCCGTATCTTACCCGCCTCTTGGGGTGCCGAGTCCTCTCGCGTGTAGCTGCACGCTGTGCGCTTTCCTGTGTATTCTCGTCTCTCTTTTAGGAATAGATGTATTTTCTGTGTTTTTGTAGATAAATATAGTGTTCGGAGGACATTTCTGCCGCCCTGCTCACACCGCCATCTTCCCGGAAGTTTTTTCACCAATTCTTATGTTTGAAACTTACCAATCAAATTTGGGAGAGAGAGGAAGCAAACAAAAGCTGCATTTGGCTATTTCTGTTGGGAAGCTTCTTCTTATCTCCAACCCTTGGCCTATTTCTTCCCTTTAGACTCTTACAACGCCTGGACACATCAACAGAATAATTTTTATCTCATGCCAACCTGTTAAGCCAAACTTGGCCATACTAGTTCTTTGTATCACTGACCTGGACGAATTCTAAATTTGATTCCTATTTACCAAAATTTTGACTTAGTTGATCAGAAATAGGTCTCACAAATGTGGTAAGAGGATGTTGAACACAGTAATTATCAAATATGTGACTTACTGTATGTACCTCTGTAATACCTTTACACTGAGTTATCTCACTGCAGATACTACTGTTGTAGATGAGGAAAATGAGGGAGGGAGCTACAGAGACTAGTATCTTACAGCTATTAAATGGCAGGCATCCTACAAACACAAGCTAAATAGATTCTTCTTATCCCCATTTTACAGATAAGGAACCTGATGCATGCACAGTATTAAGTAGCAGAACTATAGCAGACAAGACAATAGCAAGCAATTAAATCTCCCCAAACTCAGTCTCATTATACAAATAATATAATCTTATTTATTCTATATCAATGAGCTTTTTCATTATAAAAAGGAGATTGATAACTCAGGAGAGGAAAAATGCCAATATGTTTAGTGACTAACACACAATCCTAATACATTCTAGAGTACAAAAGCTGAAATATACTTGTACTATCTCATATTGCAAAATGATTATTTTTAATAGACATCTATTAACCTGAATGTTTAGTTAATCAAAATACACCAATCCATGCTAAGTAGCAAGTGTCTGAAATTACTATGTTTGTATTCCATTAAAAACAAAATTTATTCTGTTTGACCTATCCCAAAAGCCCATTAAAATACCCACAAAAAGGAGTCTTAAATCCTATACCAAAAATTATCATAAACTATAACTGAATTAAGAAACAACTGGTGATGATCACCTCCATAGATGTGAAAAAACATTTGACAAAATTGAATACCCATTCATGATAAAAACTTTCAACAAAATGGGTATAGAGGGCAAGTACCTCAACATAATAAAGACCATATATGACAAACCCACAGCCAACATTATACTTAATAGCGAGAAGCTTTTCCCTTTAAGATCAGGAACAAGACAAGGATGCCCACTCTCCCCACTTCTATTCAACATAGTACTGGAGGTCCTAGCCATGGCAATCACATAACACAAAGAAATAAAAGGCATTCAGATTGGCAGGGAAGAAGTTAAAATGTCCCTGTTCGCAGATTACATGATATTGTACATAAAAAACCCTAAAGAATCCACTCCTAAACTACTAAAACTAATACCTGAATTCAGTAGAGTTGCAGGATACAAAATTACTATGCACAAATCTGTGGCATTCCTATACACAAACAATGAACTAGCGGAGAGAGAAATCAGGAAAACAATTCCATTCAGTTGCACCAAAAAGAATAAAATAGGAATAAACCTAACCAAAGAAGTGAAAGACCTATACTCTGAAAACTACAAGACACTCATGAGAGAAATTAAAGAAGTTACCAAAGAATGGAAACACATCCCATGCTCATGGATAGGAAGATTAATATTGTCAAAATGGCCATTCTGCCTAAAGCAATCTACAGATTCAATGCAATTCCTACCAAAATACCAACAGCATTTTTCAGTGAACTAGAGAAAATTGTTCTAAAATTCATATGGAACCACAAAAAGACCCCAAATAGCGAAAGCAATCCTGAGAAGGAAGAATAAAACTGGGGGGATTATGCTCCCCAATTTTAAGCTCTAGTACAAAGCCACAGTAATCAAGACAATTGCTGGCACAAGACCTGACCCACAGACCAATGAAACAGACTAGAGAGCCCTGATATAAACCCAACCATATATGGTCAATTAATATGGATTAAAGGAGCCATGGATATACAATGGGGAAATGACACCCTCTTCAACAGCTGGTGTTGGCAAAACTGGACAGCTACATGTGAGAGAATGAAACTGGATTATTGTCTAACCCCATACACAAAAGTAAACTCAAAAGGATCAAAGACCTGAATGTAAGTCATGAAACCATAAAAAACTCTTAGAAGACAACATAGGCAAAAATCTCCTGAATATAAGCATGAGCAACTTCTTCCTGAACGCATCTCCTTGAGCAAGGGAAACAAAAGCAAAAATGAACTCATGGGACTTCATCATACTAAAAAGTTTACAGCAAAGGACACCATCAACAGAACAAAAAGGCATCCTACAGTATGGGAGAATATATTTGTAAATGACATATCCAACAAGGGGTTAACATCCAAAATATACAAAGAACTTACATGCCTCAACACCCAAAAAACAAATAACCCGATTAAAAAATGGGCAGAGGATATGAAGGGACAGTTCTCTAAAGAAGAAATTCAGATGGCCGACAGGCACATGGAAAGATGCTCCACATCACTAATCATCAGGGAAATGCAAATTAAAACCACACTGAGGATTCTCTTGTCCACTCCTGGCAGGAGCTCTGTCCTCTCACTTTTTCTCTGAATAAAAGCCTGTACCTTGCTCTCCTACCTTGAGTGTTTGTGAAGCTCATTCTTCGGCTTCATGAACAAGAAACCCGGTATCACTTTTAACTTTAAGCTCTCTCTTTTCAACCTTTCAGGGAGCACTCATCTCTCTGAGTTCACCCCCATTCCTAAGTGTGTAACCTTTTAATCTTAAATTTTCTCTCGCCAACCTTTCAGGGTGCCTCTCCTTGGCCATACTTTTTCTCTCTTTAAGTAACTTTAAATAAAACTTTTACTCTGCTTCAAAAACAAAAACCACACTGAGATATTACCTCACACAGTAAGGATGGCTAGCATCGAAAAGACTAAGAACAACAAATACTTGCAAGGATGCAGAGAAAGGGGAACCCTCCTACACTGCTGGTGGGAATGTAAGCTAGTTCAAGCATTGTGGAAAGCAATGGAGGTTCCTCAAAAAACTAAAAATAGAAATACCATTTGACCTGGGAATCCCACTCCTTGGAATTTACCCAAAGAATACAACTTCTCAGATTCAAAAAGACATATGCACTGTTATGTTTATTGCAGCACTTTTTAAAATAGCCAAGATATGGAAGCAACCTAAGTGTCCATCAGTAGATGAATGGATAAAGAAGAGGTGGTACATGTACACAATGGAATACTATTCAGCCATAAGAAAGAAACAAATCCGACCATTTGCAACATGGATGGAGCTGGAGGATATTATGCTCAGTGAAATAAGCCAGGTGGAGAAAGACAAGTGCCAAATGATTTCCCTCATTTGTGGTGTATAACAACGAAGCAATACTGAAGGAACAAAATAGCAGCAGACTCAGAGAGTCCAAGAAGGGGCTAGCGGTTACCAAAGGGGAGTGGTGTGGGAGGGCGGGTGGGGAGGGAGGGAGAAGGGGATTGAGGGGTACCATGTTTAGTATACATGGTATGGAGGATCACAGGGAAAACAGTGTACCACAGAGAAGGCAAACAGTGAATCTGTGGCATCTTACTACACTGAAGGACAGTGACTGCATTGGGGTATGGGTGGGGACTTGATAATATGGGTAAATGTAGTAACCACATTGTTTTTTCATGTGAAACCTTCATAAGCGTGTATATCAGTAATAGCTTAATAAAAATTTAAATTAAAAAAAGAAAAAAGGAAACAACTGGTGGTCCAAAGATATTTGACATCTGGAAAAAAAACACTGGATAAAAATAAGAAAGAAGCATCTATTCAAACCTATTCTACCTAAGAATAGGGCAGACAGAAAATTTGTGGCATTAGTACTTCTTTCCTCAGAAATGTGGAGATTATTAACTCTGGTGTTTAACAGAGCTAGGGAATTGCAGCCTGGGATGCCAAATTGGAAGTTGGCTGAAATGGACAGAGGGGGCCCAGAGAAGGGAGGAGGTAATAAAGCGGTGGTGTTGGGAAATTAGATTTTCATACAGCTCGTCATAGTTATACCACGTAATAAGAACAAAAGTAAGTAATTTATAACCGCTGACCCCCCGCCCCACATAAACTTTGCTTATATAGCAATGTCATACTAAACACTTATCTATTTGCAAGGTAACGAAAACTGAGCTACAGGTTATCAACCTGGGCTTCAGCTAAAGACCTTAGCAATTATATCTTTACAAGTTGAAGCTGAAGGGAAGTAAGAAAAATTCACAAATCTGTCATCTGGCAAAGACCAAACCAAGCTAATGTTTTCCTCATGTACAGATAAACTCTAAAAAGGTAGGGACACAAATTCCACAAATTTTACTAAGAAATAAAAGGTTTGTCTAAAGAGCAAGCCTTATTTATCAGATGCTAATTTCCTTAGGTATGTATACAAGGCAAGACAACCCATTTCTTAAATGAAATCAGTCAAGTCTGCATAAGAGCTTTAAAGACAAAAGAAAATAGTTTGCTAGGAAAACTACAAAGTTTGATATACTGTACAATCAATAGCATTCAAGACTTTTTCTTTCAAGATAGTCGAACACCTGAATACACTGCCTCCCTAACAACACTCCAGCAGAGCAACAAGTAGAACCTAAGGGAAAAAAAGAGGCTCAAGACCAGTACCTGGACCTGGGCAAGGCCCTTAGCATCATCTCCAGTGTCACTGGCCAGGCTCTAAGGCAGAAGTTCCAAGCGACCAAGATCATGATTCTGGTGAGGCAGGAAGGCACCACCACAAAACTACTAAGTAGGAAAATGGGAGATGAGGAAAAACTGAAGACCTTCCACTCAAAGCAAAATATTAACAGACAAGAAGAAAATTAATACTACTACACAACACTTTCAATCAAAACACAATTCTATAGTGAACAGAAAGGGTTAGAGAAGATTTTTTAAAACTCATCAGTCAGTGAGGAAGTCACAAAATTTTACTTAGAAACAAACAACAAAGAAAGCATTATGTAGCAAAACTTAAGTGACCTAGTTAGGCTGAAATTCATTTAAGACTGAAATGAGATCTGTGTTCAACTCAAAATAATTATAAAACAAACAGGGCAACTTACAGAAACAGAAAGATTAGTTTAATCAGTCCTGAATTAGTACCTAAGTGTTTTCAAACTTTCATGTCCAGAATATATAAAGAATTCTTCCGAGGGAAAACGATGGTGGCGTGAGTACTATGGCAGAAATCTCCTCCCAAAACCACATATATTTTGAAAATACAGCAAAAACAACTATTCCTAAAAGAGTGACCAAAAGTAACAGTACACCAGCCAGTCTACGTCTGGGAGAAGTCAACATCTCACCGAAAGGGTAAAGTAAAAAGCCGAGACCTGGCAGGACCCAAGCACTCCCCCTACCCCAGCTCATCAGCAGGAGGAAAATAATCACAGCGAGGAAGGAATGGAAGCACATGACTGCTAAATACACAGACCTAGAAATCTACCCCAGGAGCACAGACCCACATTGCATGGTGCTCTGGAGATTAGAGGGGCTGAAAAGCAAAGTCTGAGACTAAGACTGTGAACAGATTCCCACAACTGGCTGCCGTGGGACAAAAGAAAAGCAGGCTCTTTAAAAATCTTAAAGGGGCAAGAGTTTAGGAGAAGGAACAAATGGACAAAATCATCTTGGCACACCCAGCTCAGCAGGCTGGGAACTTTCAGGAGGTTCAGGCACCCTATCCCCCTGGTGGGCAATGCAGCCCCAAGGCCTCTCATTGCAACAATCAGCCTGCCACTCCTTTCTCCACACCGGCACCAGTGCGCAAACTGGCTGTCCCCGACATTGCTGCAGACCAGCCAGAGGGCAGCCCACCTCAACTATACAGCTTAACGCAAAGGCTTCTCCCTGCATGCAGCTGACTGGCACAGACAGCAAAGATGGGCACTGAGAAAAGGAGGCACGAAAAGGGCTTTATTCTCACAGCAGAACCGAAACTGCTCACCTGCAACCGCTGCCAGCACCCTAGGCCATCCCCACAGCAGCCCCACCCACAGCAGCTTAGGGGATGAATTCAGAGGCTGCTCCCTGCACATGGTTAACCAGCACAGACAGCAGAGACAGGCATGGCGACCGGCATGCAGGAAGGGACTTTGTCCTCCCAGCTGACACCCATGCCACTCGCCAGCGAACACTCCTATCGCTCCAGGAGTATGAAAAGGCAGAAGAACCTTGTTCAATCCAAAATCCCTCAAACACCAGAAAGAGGGTTCAATGAGACTGAAATCACCAATATTCTTGAAAAAGAATTAAAAAGAAAAGTCATAACCATGATGATGGAGCTACAGAAAAATATTCAAGAGCTAAGGGACGAATTCAGGAGGGAGATAACAGAAACGAAACAATGGAGGAATTTAAAAGCAGATTAGATGAGGCGGAGGAGACTGTTAATGGAATAGAAAACAGAACAGGAATACAGAGAAGGTGAGAAAAGAGAGAAAAAAGGATCTCTAGGAATGAAATAATAATAAGAGAACTGTGTGACCAATCCAAACAGAACAATATTAGCATTATAGGGATACCAGAAGAAGAAGGGAGAGAAAAAGGGTTAGAAAGTGTCAGTGAGGAAATAATTGCTAAAAATTCCCCCCATCTGGGGAAGGATACAGTCTCTCAGGCCATGGAAGTCCACAGATCTCCCAACACAAGGGAACCAAGGAAGACAACAGCAAGACATATAATAATTAAAATGGCATAGATCAAAGACAAGGACAGAGTACTAAAAGCAGCCAGAGAGAGAAAAAAGATCACATACAAAGGGAGACCCATCAGGCTATCATCAGACTTCTCAACAGAAACCTTACAGGACAGAAGGGAGTGGCATGATATATTTAATGCAATGAAACAGAAGGGCCTCGAACCAAGAATACTCTACCCAGCAAGATTATCATTTAAATTTGAAGGAGGGATTAAACAATTCCCAGATGAGCAAAAATTGAGGGAATTTACCTCCCACAAACCATCTCTACAGTGTATTTTAAAGGGACTGCTCTAGATGGAAGTGTGCCTAAGACTAAATACCTGTCACCAGAGAAAATAAAACCACAGCAAAGAAGTAGACCAACTAAATACTAACTAAATACCAAATTAATCAGCTACCCAAAAAGTCAGTCAAAGGATACAGAAAGAGTACAGAATATGACACCTAACATATAAAGAGTGAAGGAAGAAGAAAAAGAAGGGAGAGAAAAAAGAATCATCAGACTGTATTTATAATAGCGTAACAAGTGAGTTAAGGTAGACTGCTAGATACTTAAGAAGCTGCCCTTGAACCTTTGGTAACCACGAATCCAAAGCCTACCATGGCAATAAGTACATATCTATCAATAATCACCCTAAATGTAAATGGAATGAATGCACCATTCAAAAGACACAGAGTTACAAGATTCAAGATGGCAGTGGGAGAAGTGTGACAGAGAACTCCTCCCAAATACAGTTAATACAAATAACCCTGAAATAGCAACAGGAGGGAGGCTGCACCAGACTGCATACAGACCTCACGAGCAGAACAGACCACATGAAACAGGGTAACGTACAAAGGCCCTGATCCAGCAGGACCCTGGTCATTCATCCACCCCAGCTCACCAGCAGGAGGAAGAGAAACAGAACAGAGAGGGGGTGTAAGCCTGGGATTGCTGAACACCTAGCCCTGGAGATCTGCTTTGCGAGCAGAAACCTACACTGTGTGGTGCTCTGGAGGATGGGGAGCTGGGACAGGCAAAGTGCTTGAGAAATAAATTCCAGCCGTTTGTGGAGGACAGGATCCGCACCCAGCCACTCTGGGACTAAGGAAAGGCAGGCGATCTGACAGGCTTCCTAGCCCTGAGAGGGTTGCTGAAGGGGCGGGATTTGCACGGAGCTTGCTGCATGGGAGAAGGGATAGGGGACAAGGTTGTCTGTGAGCACTCTACCCGGCAGATTGGGAAATTTGAAGAGCTTCAGGCGTTCCATACCCGTGGCTGGCTACTCAACTCAAAGGCCCCCACTGTGAAACAAAGCCTGCTGTGCCTTCCTACATGCCTGCTAGCACCTGCTCGCAAACCGGCAGTCACTGCACTGGCATCAGGCCAGTCAGAGGGAGGCCCAGCCTACAACAGGTACGAGACACAGAGCACAGAGTCTTACACCTGTGTGCTCGGCCCACTGCCTCTCATACGGGAGACAGGCACTGCAGGCGGGATTCAGGAAACAGCTCTTTCCTATCCCCAAGAACCAGCTCCACTCCCCTATGATCCTCAACATCACTCTAGGGGCTGGGCAGCTACAGAGACTTGAGCTTCTGGGCAATACAGGGCACCACACAGAAATATGAAACGTCAAAAGAACATGGTTCAGACCAAAATCTCACAAACCCCAAAATAAGGGCAAAATGAAACTGAACTCACCAATCTTCCTGAAAGAGAGTTCAAAATAAAAATCATAAACATGCTTATGGAGGTACAAAAAAATATTCAAGAACTCAGGAACGAATTTAAGTTGGAGATTCAATCATTAAGAAATTCCATATCTGAAATGAAATATACAATGGAGAGATTTAAAAGCAGATTAGATGAAGTAGAAGAGAGGGTAAATGGAATAGAAATTAGAGAAGAGGAATACAAAGAAGCTGAGGCACAGAGAGAAAAAAGGATGTCTAAGAATGAAACAATATTGAGAGAACTGTATGACCAATCCAAATGGGACAATATTTGCATTATAGGGGTATCAGAAGAAGAAGAGAGAGAAAAAGGGATAGAAAGTGTCATTGAGGAGGTAATTGCTGAAAACTTCCCCAACCTGGGGAAGGAGATAAGTCTCTCAAGCCATAGAGGTACACAGATCTCCCAACAAAGGGGACCCAAAGAATACAACACCAAGACATATAATAATTAAAAATGACAAACATCAAGGATAAAGACAGATTTTTAAAAGCAGCTAGAGAGAGAAAAAAGATCACACACAAAGGAAAACCCATCAGGCTATCATTAGACTTCTCAAGAGAAACCTTACAGGCCAGAAGGGAATGGCATGATGTATTTAATGCAATGCAGCAGAAGGGCCTTGAACCAAGAATACTCTATCCGGCAAGGTTATCATTTAAATTTGAAGGAGGGAATTAAACAATTTTCAGATAAGCAAAAGCTAAGAGAATTTACTTGCCACCAACCACATCTACAGTGCATTTTGGAGGGACTCCTATAGATGGAAATATTCCTAAGGCTAAACAGAAGTCACTTAAGGGATAGACAAAGAGTACAGATTATGATTCATAACATACAAAGAATGGAGGAGGAAGAAAAAGGAGGAAAAAAAAAAGAATCTTTAGGTTGTGTTTGTAATAGCATACGAAGTGAGTTAAATTAGGCTGTTAGACAGTAAGGGAATTACCCTTGAACCTTTCGTTAACCACGAATCTAAAGCCTGCAATGGCAATAAGTACATACCTATCAATAATCACCCTTAATGTAAATGGTCTGAATGCACCAATCAAAAGACGTAGAGTCACTGAATGGACAAAAAAACAAGGCCCATCTTTTTGCTGCCTACAAGAGACTCACTTCAAACCCAAAGACATACACAGACAAAAACTGAAGGGATAGAAAAAGATATTTCACACAACTAATAGGGAGAAAAAAGCAGGAGCTGCAGTACTTGTATCAGACAAAATAGACTTCAAAACAAAGAAAGTCACAAGAGACAAAAAAGGACATTATATAATGATAAAGGGGTCAGTCCAACAAGAGGATATAACTATTATAAATATCTATGCATTCAACACAGGAGCACCTACATATGTGAAGCAAATACTATCAGAATTAAAGGGGGAAACAGTCCCAAACTCATTCTATGAGGCCAATATCTCTCTAATACCAAAACCAGGCAAAGACACCACAAAAAAAGAAAATTACAGACCACTATCCCTGATGAACATAGATGCAAAAATACTCAACAAAATATTAGCAAACAAAATTTAAAAATACCCCAAAAAGATCATCATAATCAAGTGGAATTCATCCCAGGGACGCGAGGATGGTACAACATTAGAAAATCTGTCCACATCATCCACTATATCAATAAAAAGAAGGACAAAAACCACATGATCATCTCCACAGATGCTGAAAAAGCATTTGACAAAACTGAATATCCATTCATGATAAAAACTCTCAACAAAATGGGTATAGAGGGCAAGTACCTCAACATAATAAAGGCCATATATGACAAACCCACAGTCAACATTATACTTAACAGCAAGAAGCTGAAAGCTTTCCCTTTAAGATCAGGAACAAGACAAGGATGCCCACTCTCCCCACTTCTATTCAACATAGTTCTGGAGGTCCTAGCCACGGCAATCACATAACACAAAGAAATAAAAGGCATCCAGACTGGTAAGGAAGAAGCCAAACTGTCCCTGTTTGCAGGTGACATGATAGTGTACATAAAAAACCCTAAAGAATCCACTCCGAAACTACTAGATCTAATATCTGAATTCAGTAAAGTTGCAGGATACAAAATTAATATGCGCAAATCTGTGGCATTCCTATACACTAACAACAAACTTGCAGAAAGAGAAATCATGAAAACAATTCCATTTACAATTGCATCACAAATAATAAAATACCTAGGAATAAACCTAACCAAGGAAGTGAAAGACCTATACTCTGAAAACTACAAGACACTCATGAGAGAAATTAAAGAAGTACCAATAAATGGAAGCACGTCCCATGCTCATGGATAGGTAGAATTAATATTGTCAAAATGGCCATCCTGCCTAAAGCAATCTACAGATTCAATGCAATCTCTATCAAAATACCAACAGCATTCTTCAGTGAACTAGAGCAAATAGTTCTTAAATTCATATGGAACCACAAAAGACCCCAAACAGCCAAAGCAATCCTGAAAAGGAAGAATAAAGTGGGGGAAATTACACTCCCTGACTTCAAGCTCTACTACAAAGCCATAGTAATTAAGACAATTTGGTACTGGCACAAGAACAGACCCATAGACCAATGGAACAGAATAGAGAGCCCAGATATAAACCGAACCATATGCGGTCAATTAATATACGATAAAGGAGCCATGGACATACAGTGGGGAAATGATAGCCTCTTCAACAGCTGGTGTTGGCAAAACTGGACAGCTACATGTAAGAGAATGAAACTAGATTACTGTTTAACCCTATACACAATAGTAAACTCAAAATGGATCAAAGACCTGAATGTGAGTCATGAAACCATAATATTCTTAGAAAAAAACATAGGCAATAATCTCTTGGACTTAAACACAAGCAACTTCTTCATGAACGTATCTCCCTGGGCAAGGGAAACAAAAGCAAAAATGAACAAATGGGACTATATCAAGATGAAAAGCTTCTGTACAGCAAAGGGCATCATCAGTAGAATAAAAAGACATCCTACAGTATGGGAGAATATATTCATAAATGACATATCCAATAAGGGGTTGACATCCAAATTATATAAAGAGCTTATGCACCTCAACAAACAAAAAGCAAATAAGTCAATTAAAAAGTGGGCGGAGGTGGTGAACAGAGACACTTCTCTAACAAAGAAATTCAGATGGCTAACAGGCACATGAAAAGATGCTCCACATCACTAATCATCAGAGAAATGCAAATTAAAACCACAATAAGATATCACCTCACTTCAGTTAGGATGGCCAACGTCCAAAAGACAAACAACAAATAATGCTGGCAAGGATATGGAGAAAGGGGAACACTCCTACACTGCTGGTGGGAACGTAAATTGGTTCAACCATTATGGAAAGCAGTGTGGAGGTTCCTCAAAAACCTAAAAATAGAAATACCATTTGACCCAGGCATTCCACTCCAGGAATTTACCCTAAGAATACAGGATCCCAGACTCAAAAACATATATGCATTCCTATGTTTATCGCAGCACTATTTATAATAGCCAAGAAATGGAACCAACTTAAGTGTCCATAACTAGATGAGCAGATAAAGAAGAGGTGGTACATATACACAATGGAATACTATTCAGCCATAAGAAGAAAACAAATCCTACCATTTGCAACAACATGGATGGAGCTAGAGGTATTATGCTCAGTGAAATAAGCCAGGTGGAGAAAGACAAGTATCAAATGATTTCACTCATCTGTGGAGTATAACAACAAAGCAAAAACTGAAGGAACAAAACAGCAGCAGACTCACAGAACCCAAGAATGGACTAACAGTTACCAAAGGGAAAGGGACTGGGGAAGGTGAGTGGGAAGGGAGGGATAAGGGGATTAAGGGGCGGTACGATTAGCACACATAATGTAGGGGGGGGCACGCGGAGG
This sequence comes from Smutsia gigantea, assembly GCA_032199065.1. Classification (NCBI taxonomy): domain Eukaryota; kingdom Metazoa; phylum Chordata; class Mammalia; order Pholidota; family Manidae; genus Smutsia; species Smutsia gigantea. Next base: position 14,702 of record JAVSCE010001263.1, read on the forward strand.
GAGTATAGCACAGAGAAGACAAGTAGTGACTCTATAGCATCTTACTATGCTGATGGACAGTGACTATAATGGAGTATATGTAATGGGGACTTGATAAGGGGGAAATCTAGTAACCACAATGTTGTTCATGTGATTGTATATTAACAATACCATAAAAAAATATGATAAATTTAAATCAGCAGCTTATCTTGGAAAACACACTATAGGGTCAACAATAAATATACTTGTGAAAATATGAAAAAAAAATTCTTCCTAATAAAGGAACACAAAAGAAAACTGGATAAAGGAATAGAAAACCCAAATGGCCAAGAACCTCACAAAAAGATGTTTCCCTTCCTTAGTAAACAAGGAAATGCAACATAAAACTCCAGTGGCATACCACTTAATATTCACCAGTTTGGGAAAATTTTCAGAAATCACTAAAATTAAGTACCAGTAAGGAAAAGGAAAGGCAGACCTACGTACTGCAACGTGGAAGGGTAAAATACAAAACCACCTTTAAAAGCAGTAAGGCAACATCTAATACATCGGAAGATGTGTTATCATTCCCCTATAATCCAACATTGCCATTCCTAGATAAACAGCCTACCAAAAACACTGCATATTCACCTCAACACGTATTAGGAATCAACCCATATGTACCCTGCAGATTGGGCTCTATGGTAGATTTTTATACTGGATAAATATGTAACAATGAAATTAAATTACCCACATACAGAACCTTTCACAACACTGATAAATTTCACAAATAATATGAAGAACAAGGCAAGTGAAAAGAATATATACAGTATTAATCCATTTATATAAATTTCAGACCGGCAAAATTGAACTGTACAATAAGATTCTGAAGGGCAAATTCAACTGCAATTCTCTTATTTGACAAATTATGGCTTTTTGATGCTACCCATGACACTTAAAGTATGAGGTTACATTTTCTATGTTGTTACAGTGAATACCTACACATGCACACACACTCACACAGTGAAGGGGCAGTTTCAGTGGCAGTTTATTCATTCTTGTGCTACGTCTCCCTCACCATCACCACATCAAAGCTTTTAATCAAGAGTATTAAGTATATATCCCTACCTCCTCTTCTGGAGGTTTAGATGCAACAAAGCGTGTTCTCTCTCGTCTCATCTTGCCGCCTCCACTACCTACTCCAGAAGATAAACCATTGGCTGCAGACATACTGAAATTTGGGTAAGAAAAGCCACTAGGTGAAGAAAAAGAAAATTAAAACAAATGATATATATTACTCTGGTCCATAACTTGGTAACTAACTGAATACCTAAAAATTAGAACTGCTAACAAGAAAATATACAGCTGAATGTGATTTTAGAAGATCAGAGAATTTATGTGTTTGTAAAGTTTCTATTTTTAACCTTCTTAATTTTCAAAAAGGCATTTAAGCATTACATACAGACCTTACAAATTAAATATAAAGAGGCTTAGCTATAAAGCTACCATTACCTTTCTTGTTCTATATTTCGTCCTGGTGTCATATTTTTTTCATATCCAGCCTAGAAAACATGAACACACCATATTTACAACTATTTATTTATTATAACAATGTACTTACTACTATTCTTTCAACTTTCCTTTGAAATTTTTCAAGAAATTGGGTTGTTACTGAACATCAAATGAGATTTAATATAAGTAAAGCACAAACGGTAAGATGCTATAATATAAACAAAAATTATGCTGCATGAAATAAGCCAGTCACAGAGGACCACATTTATATGAAATGTCCTGAATAAGCAATTGTATACAGACAGATCAGTGGTGGCCCAGGATGCAGAGGTGAAAGTGGGGAATGACTACTAATGGATATGGGATTTTTTAGGAGTGGGGAGAATGGTGATAAAAATGATCTAAAATTGACTGCAGTGAGGGCTGAACAACTCTGAGTATACTAAGACCACTGAACTGTACACTGTACAATAAATAGGTCAATGAAATGTTATATGAATTATATTTGAATGAAGCAGTTATTTAAAAACAAAATGTGGTGAGGGTGAAGGTATGAGGTCTAGAAGACAAAACAAAAAGCAATGTGTGAAAGTTGCTTCATTCTGGTTCAAGAATCAGCTAAAACAACATTTGAATATGGACTAGATATTAGATAATATTAAGAAGGAATTGATATTAATTTCCTTAAATGTGGTAATATAGAAGCAAGTACTTTAGGAACTGCATGCCAAAGTACTTATTAGGAGTAAACAGATGTGTCTGAAGCTCATTTTCACATAGTTCACCACCACCACAAAACACTGACAAAGGAACTCTGGTTAAGTTTATTTAATCTAAACCATGAGTATATTTCAGCATTACTAATAAACACTAATTAAAGATTTGATCAAGGTGTCATCCATTTTAAAGGCATACCAATTCATAGCCATCACTAATACACAGAAGTCATGCATTTAGTTGCTAGACTGCAATGGTATTTATACCTTACTTATTCTTCTTCATTTTAATCAATATCCAAAGACTAGTGAAAATAAACACATACTCACACTGTGCTTTTTGTCTATTCTTTGATTAGTCTTCCTTAATTCACCAGATGGAGTTAGAGATGGTTTAAAATAAACAGTCCGATTTGTTGCTATGGAAACTGGCTTTGGGGTCATGAGTCTCTGAACAGGGGGATACTGAGAGTCCACCTTACAGGTAAACAGAAATCAAAGACAATTTTTATTTTCATATCCATCAGCGTCACATATCTAAAAAGGATCTGACAATAGCTAATGTGACCTATAGGCTATTGAGTATTTCCTAGAGAAATACCCAATGGATGCAAAAAATAGTAAAATGAAAAAGTGTTAATATAAACCAAGAACATACATATTTACTTATATGCGTAATTCTAAAATGGTTTCAAGGCCATTTTTAATTTTAATTTCAAGACCATTTAGTATTTTACTCCAGACTTAGTGACTTCACACACACAGGCACACATGCAAAATGGGAACTATATTCAAAAGCCCTCCATAAATCCAAGATTTTATGGGAGAATTTCAAATATATGAACTAAAACTGACTTTGTCACATTTTCCCCAAATTACTATCTGAATTTTCTTAGCTGCAAATAAGTTTTTAAACTAGCTGTGAAAATATTTTAATTGCTAAAAAAGTGAGCAAATCTCTCTACAGGTTAATTTTCCTGTAGTGTTATTTAAAAACCAAACCAAAACTCTTATAATTTATATCTAATTTGTAAAACTGTTAAGAATTCCAAATGTTAAAATGTACTGGATTTATTATCTAAGTACACAAGTGTTTTGTCAATGGTCTTGCTACACTGAAACATAGTAAAAATCCTGCTGCTATAAGATGACTATGGAGCCAAGAGCTTCTACTCTGTCCAAAGATTCTAATACTATGAACACAGTCCCTTTCAGCAGCAGCCATGAACAACATTGGCTTCCAAGGCAAGGCCTCTGTATGGTTACTAGCTCTTCCCTAAATCCTCATCACAAGTGTGATTCTACAGTTCAATGAGACAGCTTATTTTGCAGACTATTCTGATTACATACAGAACTACAACATTGTATTCTGGCCTTTATATTTCCAAACATCCATAAATAAAACTGTATTGATACTACACTCAACCAATGACAAAATTTTTAATGATGAGAACATCTACTATAGCACAACTGAAAAAATTTACTTCTTTTCAAATAATCTATTATAAAACAGGAGTCTGAAAAAAGCAGCTAACAGCTTTAAATTAATTCCATCACAGCAGCTAAAATTCCATCCCTTTTGCCTAATTACAAACATCTACATAATTCTAAAAACTGAGAAGTGAAAACTATCCCAAGAGAAAACTCAGTTTTATCTTTCTTCTCTGCAGAATTCCAGTAAAAATAAATTTCCCAGTACCTCAAATACAGTTCCACAATTAATTCAGAGAACTATGATAATTTTAATCAATTATTTCTGGGGGATCATGATGTTATAATCAATGCCATCACAAGTAAGGATCTGGGAATCTGCTTCCCCTGAAAGACACTTAACTAGCCACAAATATACCTCTTTAACCCTATCAAGCATTTTATTTTTTTCCACAGTAACCTCCAAAGCTAATTTTAACAGAACAGGATACACTAAAAAGGATTATAAAGATATAATCTATGTTATATTTTTGTTAGCTCCACTATCTTGGAACAGTGTTTTGGAAGATAATACCTATTTGAAATTCTATTACACCCAAGAGATCTGACACAATGTTTGTTAAAGAGGAAAAGATAACTATGCTGAGTAAGGGCTTTAGCTCACCTAATTTCTCATAACTAAACACTTCAAGCTCTGTTCACCCCTATTTTTACTCATGAAAAAGAGTTATTCATAAAGACTGCCATCATGCTGAAGATTGAAAATACCAAGTAATGAAAAACACTGAGCATTTTACTACATATATAGCATTGCGCTAAATAATTAGGTTAAGGCCCTCACAAGAGTTTACAAAGTCCAAGCTAAAAAAAATTTTCTTTTTTAAACATGTTCCCTAACAACTATCAACTAAATTAAATTTGTGTATTTGTTAACTTAAAAATAAAATCAACAAAACCACTGATGATTAAATAAAGAAGTGTCAAAGAAGTCTTACCTTTTCCCTTTTGGCTTGAAAATCCATGGTGATATCTAGCCCACTCCTATCAAAAGGCTGAAAAAATAAAATACTATTTAGAATAGATGGGAAACACTGAAACTTTGAAAAATGTGATTTTCATCATCAATATATAAAAATGTATCTCTTAAAATAGGTTTAAAGTCAACTTACAGAAATCAGGGGAGAAGAAACAATAGATGGGATTCTTTTTGCATCCTGTTAATGTTGAAATAATAACAAAATTAACATTTTTCAACTAAACGTAAATTTTGTTGTGCTCCTGCATTTAACTGATTGAAAATTTTACCTCTAGAGGACTTGACATCTTCTCTAAAGACTGCAATATTCGCCGAGCTGTTGAACTAGTCACACCATAGGATTGTGCATTGAGTTGCTTAGCTTTCATCTGTCTTCTAACTGGTGCCTATAAAGAAAACCTTGTATTATTTTTTAGCATTGTAAACTATAAAGCACATTCAGGCAGCAAAAATATTTACAAAATAGAAAGGATATCCAAAGTGATATAAGTTTAATGTGTTAACAAGCAACTTATGTCTAGGTGGTATCATAAAGTATATACTCGACTTTCTTTCTTTATGACTTTATTGAAAATCTAACTACTTTTACTCTTGGTAAAAAATGGTAAGATGGTATGCACAGCTCTAAAGATTGGCGAGCTATGTTAGAAGGGAAAAAATGAAATCACTGAAAAAGTTCTAGTATCACCTTGATCCGTTTACCCCTGATACTTGAATGAAAGAACACCAATTTAATGAGAATTCTATTAAAATATTATTCTGGGTATTAAGTAATCCTCAATTGTAGTAAATTCCTAGATAACTAAATGAAGAGATTGTAGACTACTGCAATGGGATCTCAAAATTTTAAACCGACATGCTTATCAAATTTTAACACAAAGAAAAAAATTTAAATACTCAGGCTATTTCTTACAAATAATTTTTTAATTTTCTTAAAATTGGAGTTAAGGGAAAAGCCTTATAAAAAAATAGACAAGTACCCTTTAATACACAAGCCATGTTTACAAATTCCAATTGAACACTTCCTTTTCTCAAGAATGCATTACAACATTCCACTAACGAAGTGACTACCACAAAACAAAAATAGTTTGGCAATGCTTAATACAAAAATAGACACTATCTCAGTCAAAATAATAAAACAGTTTTTACTAGAAAACTGAACCATAGCTACATTAAATAAAATTTCTCTGATAACAAGCATTCATTGTATTTTCAGACTAGCTGCAATATTCTACATGAATTTTATTAAAAACTTGGTGCCTATTAAGGATTTTGCTTTCCAAGCCAGAGTCTTTGGCAAACATGAGGCAATATTAAAACCCTGGAGGAAAACATGACAGTCTGTCCTGTCACTAGATGCTACTAGCCACTGGCCTCTCAGGTCCTCAATTCACTTAATTAAAAAAATGGAACTGAAATACAGATTCTTTAATACACCTCCCAGCCTTGACATTCTAGGAAAGTAATAAACAGACTGATCCCACGTGTCAATGATAAATATTTGGAAGCCTGTGTTGAGGATTCTAAGGGTATGTCACAATGCAGCATTAAAAAGCATAAAGATTTGATACAGAGGAGGAAGTAGCAGGAATCTGACCTGGACTAGTCCATGAATCATAACATTGCATCATCTAATCTAATAACATGCTGAACTCTTTTAACTATAAAAAGAACTTTAAAAATAAAGTAGTATCATCCAGTTTAAGCTTTAGAAAAGAGTTCCCTAAGTAACTCCAACACCCAATTAACACTCCTTTAAATTAAACAGAATATTGCCCTTCATGAACACATCCAGAAATAAGACCCAGAATGTGGAAACATCCTCTAATTAGGAAAATGAAAAACTAAAGACAAAATCTTCAAATCATATTTTTTTGTTTCTAGGCCACTTCTATGAATGTCATGGATCATCTTTACAAATTCCCCTCTCCAAAACCCTACAACCTGAAAGAATTATTATTCCTCCACCTTTAAAATGTAAAAATCTGTAATGGAAGCAATCTAACACCATACACATGAAATACAATTTTTATGACTCTCAGGAAATAGGTCAAAATACAGAATGGCACAAGTTACCTTAACTGACATTTCTGTACAAGTAACTGATCACCAACTGTTCTCTGGTGATGCACCATATAAATTCAGCTGATTTTGTATATTGACCTTGTATTTTACAACCTTGCTAAACTCACTTAGAAGTTCTGATAATTTTTCTTGTACTTTCTTGGGATTTCCTATGTAGATAAGCACACTATCTATTAAAAGGAATAATGCTACTTCTTCCTTTCCACTTTGCATGCCTTGTATTTGTCTTTTCTTGCACTGGCTGGGACCTGCAGCACAACACTGACCAGGAACATGGACAGCAGACATCCTTGTTCTCTTCCTATTGTGGGAGGAAAAGTAGTCTTTCACCATTAGTATGATGTTAGGCTAATGGAAGATTTTTCTGTAGATACAATTTGTCAAGTTCAGGAGGTTCCCATTTGTTCCTAGGCATGTTGAAAATTTTTATCACAAATGGATGTTAGATTTGTCAAATGTGTTATATGCATTAATGGAGATGTTCATACAGTTTTTATTTATTAGTTTGTTTACCAGGTATATTAATTTCTGAATGTTTAACTAGCCTTGCATTCCCAGGATAAACCCCACCTGACAATGATGTAGTATCCTTTTTTATACATGGATTCAATCTGCAAATATTTGTAGAGAAGGTTTGTGTCTACAGTTTATGAAAAATATTGTTCTGTAGCTTTTTTGTAGTATCTTCGTCTGGTTTTAGTACAAGGTAATGCTGACCTCATAAATGTGTTGGGCTCTCCTATTAAATGGAAACGTTTGTGTAGAATTGGTATTCTTTCTTTCTTAAATGTTTGATAGAATTCACCAAGGAAGTTATCTGGGCCTTAAGTTTTCTTTGCTGGAAGGTATTTTAACCATGAATTCCATGTATTGAACAGACATGGCATTTAGCCTATTTACTCTTGGCTAATACCAAAATATGAAATACATAGGTAGAACTCTAACAAAATATGTACAAAGTCTATGTAGTGAATACTGTAAAACACTGATGAAAGAAATCTTTAAAAACCTAATAAATGGAGAGCTATACTGTGTTCACGGGTTGGAAGACTCAATTTTGTTAAGACATATATTCTCCCTAAACTCATGTTTAGACTCATGCAATCCCAATCAAAATTCCAGTAGACTTGGCAGAAACTGATAGGGTGATTCTAAATTAGGAAAAAGCAAAGAACTTAGGAAAGTCAAAACAAGCCTGAAAAAAGGACAAATCTGGAGGACTCACACGGCTGATTCCAAGACGTAGGTAAATCAAGACGATTTAGTGTTGGTGAAACGACAGATACACAGAACAATGGGGAAAAACAGGAAGTCTAGAAATAGAGCCACATATATGGTCAACTGATTTTTGACAAAAGGTGCAAAGACAGTTCAGTGGAAAAAGTGTAGTTTTCAACAAATGGTACTAGAAAAACTGGGCATTTGTATGTTAAAAAATGAATCTTGATCCATACCTCATGTCACATACAAAAAATGAACTCAAAATCAATCATAGGCCTAAATTAAAGCCTTAATCTATATATAAAGTTTCTGGAAGAAAACATAGGAGAAAATCTGTGTGACCTTGGGTTAGGCAAAAATGTCTTTTATAACTCATGTCTACACCAAAAACATGAGCTATAAAAGGCAAAGAAACCCTAACATATTGAATTAATCAAAGCAAAACCTTCTCTTCAAAACACATTGTTAAGACAAGCCAGAGAATGAGAGAAAATATTTACAAAACACACGTCTAATAAAGGACTTATATCCTGAGTAAGGAACTTTGAACAAACAATAAGAAAACAACCTTTCTTAAAAAATGGGCAAAAGATTTCATTAAAGAAAACATATTGCTGGCAAATAAGCACATGAAAAGATGTTTAATATTTCACGTTCAGGTAAATAAAAAACACAGCAAGTTGGAGTTACCACTATATGCCTGTTAGAATGGCTTTAAAAAAAAAACAAAAACAAAAAACAAAAGAAACTGATGACAAGTACAGGCTGGAACACATCTACATTACTGGTGAGTATGCAAAGTTGTATTAGCCACTTTGAAATAGAGTTTGGCAGTTTATTATAAAGTTTAAGGAATACTTACTAGGCGACCTAGCAGTCCAACTTCTAAGAATTTACCCAAAAGAAATGAATTTATAATGTTCACACAAAATGTTCACAGCAGCTTTATTCACAATTGCCCAAAATTATAAACAACTCAAGTGTCCTCTCACTGGTGAATGGGTAAACAAACTGTTACATGATGGCAATAAAAAGGAACTACTGATATATGGAAATTATAGATAATCTCAAATGCATTATGTGAAGTAGAATAAGCTAGATTCAAAAGGCTATATACTATATGGTTAAATTTATATATTCTGGAAAAGCCACATCTGCAGGGAAAGAAAACAGGTTAGTGGTTGCCAGAGGGTGGAAGAAGGAAGAGGGGTTGACTACAGAGTTGCACAAAGTTACATTTGGGGATGATGGAAATGTTTGTTCATTATTTTGGTTGCAGAAGTGGTTACACAACTGTATGTGTTTTGTTAAAATTCAAATACTCTAATAAAGGTAAATTTTACTACATGTAATTTATACCACTATTTTTAAAACAAGGAATTAATCATCACACTTTCTAAAAAACACAGGCAAGTAATATAAAATGTCCACTTAAGCTCTAAAATGTTCATACAGTCTCTAAATGAAAAGGCTGTTCATAATCCACAGTTTTATAATTTACCAAAGAACAGCTGAACCAGAGCTCTATTACTTCATTTAAAGAAAGCTACCAAACCTTCCCCTATTCACACCAACCTGGTATGGCGTGTTTCGTGGTTGAGACTGTCTTACGGCAGCTGCTGCCCCACCATATGTTGTTTTTCCAGGATAAAAAGGAGAATCTCCAAGCTGACTTGTTTTAAGGATTGAAGGGTTCCCAAGTGACTGTACAGAAACATGATGATTAATTATAAACAATAAACACTCAAAACTAAAGTTATTAAATCAAATCCAAGTAGTACTCACAGGGGAAAATGTTCCAAAGGCAGACAAGCTGAATGCTGGTTTTTTTGAGCTGGTGGCAGTGTGCTGTGAGAGTGAATGAGAACGTTCAGCCTCTGGGGACCACAGGGGTGGCATTGAAGTGTTCTTTGAAACAGCTATATCTGAAACAAAAATATGTAGTGTGTAGTAACAGCATTAATTAGGAAGTGAGAATTACAACTAAGAAAAAATTATGCCACCAAATTCAATTTTACTACCAAAATTATATACCACCTATGCCAAGAATACCTTTATCAGAAGCTCTTGAAGAGAAACCACTGGTAGTTGAGATGTTATCATCATCATGTTGAGAGGTAGAATCTTTAATTTCCTTTACAAGGGAAAATCCAGAACTGCCAATTGGGAATGCCGAGGATGTGGAGGGCTGACAGTGTAATGCAGGAGATTCCAACACAGAGAAATTCATATGGCTCCGATGAAGAGAAGGCCTTGTTAATACCTCTGGATAATTTGAAGCAGTACTAGTTGAGGGTTCTTAAACAAACAAAAAACATTAATGTTTGAATATACAACTTAGAAAAAGCAATACACCATCACAACAAAATGATGTTGAAGAGAACAGACTATATAACAAATATAGCTTCAATTCAAATCACTGAGGCTCCCATGATAAATCCAACTTAAGATATTCTTTAGCCAAGTAAGGTCTCAACAGAAATTAATTTACTTAACCTAGTATCAAAAATATTTCAGTGATCACATACAACTTCCAAAACTGCATGGTTCTTGATTTTCTTTGAATTGGTATTATAAAACCTGCACACATAACATAAAATTTTTAAAATCCATATAAGAAGATCATAAAACAAGGATAAGTCTGTCCCTCTAAAAACAACCACTGTTAAACCTGTATATGCTCCCAGATATTTTACATGCATACACAAACTCTTGTTTTTCCTAATCACATAATCATGCTATGCATTTTGTGACCTGCTTTTTCATTTACTAATATAATGTCTCTAAATACAGAGCTTTCCCTTTAAAGACCACATTGTATGTTATTATACCAATTTCCAGTAATTTTTTATGTGCTTATTTTCCCAATACTCCAACAAACATACATGCACTTATACCTACATACTCTGAAGAGTATTCTTTTGGCTAAATCCGTGGTTCTCTAAGCATATAAGAGAGACATAAGGAGAAATAATTAAAAGAATATTTCTAAGCCACTCACAAAACAATTTTATTCTACAATCGGGCCCACAAAGCAGCCTGAGTAGTTCAAGGTATCCTGAGAACCAGTGGGATAGACAATGATATGCAGAATTGCTGTCACACTGGGCCAGAGCGCATGCTCATTTTTGCTGTGACAGCTATCATGATCCAAACACTTCCTGTCAAGCTACACTTCCACATATATCAACTGACAATGTACATTTCTCCCATACTCTCCAACCCTGGATATTATACCTTTTCTGATTTCTGTCAATCTAGTATGTCAAATGGCATCATTATTTTATTTGCATTCATTTAAATGAAAGGGAAAATGAGCATCCTTCCCTACATTCATTGGCAGTTCTGTTAATTGCTTACTGCTATAGTCTCTCTTACTAATAACATTATTAAGATTTAATTTTGTTGATCAGTAAGATCAGTGTGATATATCTGAAATATTAAAACCAATTTTTCACCATTGGTTGAACCTCTTCATTTGTTTGACTGTGTCTTTTATAAAACAGAATAACTTGTACCTTATTTAAAGACTTTTACCATTCCAAGATAATACAAAATAAAAAATTTTACTCATTTCTTTTTCTTCTTTTGGTACTGTTGCTTTTATTTCAATATAACGTTTAATCTTAACTCCATCTATAAACAGTTATCATGTACCAGTGAAGGAATGATTCAGCTTCACAATGTTTTCCAAGTGGTTACTTAGATAAGCCATCTTTAACTCACTGACTGAAAAGCCAACATTACCACATACTAAATTCCAAGAGGCTTTTTCTCTCCTTTACCCAATGTGTATTTCTATACCAGTACCATAATGTTTTCAATACTGTAAATATATATATATACATGTATATATGTGCATATATATATGTATGTAGAAAGAGTATATATTAAGTATATATATATATGTTATATGTAATATATATTAAATACTATGATTACCACATATAACATGGAGGGGGCACAGGGAAGGCAGTATAGAACAAAGACAAGTAATGACTCTACAGCATCTTACTACACTGATGGACAGTGACTGTAATGGGGTATGTGGTGGGGACTTGATAATGGGGGGAATCTAGTAACCACAATGTTGCTCATGTGACTGTATATTAATGATACCAAAATAAAATTAATATATATATATATATATTGTGTGTGTGTATATATATATGTTAAATACTGTATGTAGAATACATATTAAATACTATACATAGATACCATCTTTAGAACACATTTAATGACTATAAAAGTTCAATCACAATTTCCTTATTTTCAGACTATCTCTATTCATTTTCAGGTATATTTTCAAGAACTTTAGATAACCACTCATCAAGTTTACAAAAGACTCTTCCAGACTAGCCCTTCTACTATAATTAACTACAAAACTGGACACCCTTCTACTATAAATAACTATAAAACTGGAGAGAACATCTAAGGCAAAAACTTTCAGACAAGAGAAAACAGCACAAGAAAACTCATACAGTGAGCCTGATCACTACTCAGCTCTGTCTAGGAACAGTTTTGGACCATGCACAGAAAGCTGGAATCCAAGCAAAACACAGCAGGCAGAAATCAGGATGAAGGGCACTGACATATAAAACAGTGCAGGGAGGGCCCTCCAAAAGTCACCATGGGACCGTCCAGAGACTCCAAATTGGAAAAGAACAAGTAAAATAACCTCAATTCATAAATGATATATTAAATATGTAGATATCCATAAAAACATCACCAAAAAAAAAAATAAATAAACCCTGGTAGGACAAATAAATTCAGCAAAGCAGTAGGATACAAAAATCAACATTCAAAAATGAGTTTTGTTCAATGCAATTCCTATCAAAATACCAATAGCATTTTTCAACAAACTAGAGAAAATCATTCTAAAATTCATATAGAACCATAAAAACCCAGAATAGCCAAAACAATCCTGAGAAGGAAGAATAAAGCTGGGGGGATTATGCTCCCCAACTTCAAGCTTTACTACAAAGCCACAGTACTCAAGACAATTTGGTACTGGCACAAGAACAGACCCACAGACCAATGGAACAGACTAGAGAGCACTAATATAAACCCAACCATATATGGTCAATTAATATATGATAAAGGAGCCATGGACATACAATGGGGAAATGACACCCTCTTCAACAGCTGGTGTTGGCAAAGCTGGACAGTTACATGCAAGAGAATGAAACTGGATTATTGTTTAACCCCATACACAAAAGTAAACTCGAAATGGATCAAGGACCTGAATGTAAGTCATGAACCATAAAACTCTTAGAAGACAACATAGGCAAAAATCTCCTGAATATAAGCATGAGCGACTTCTTCCTGAACGCATCTCCTCAAGCAAGGGAAACAAAAGCAAAAATGAACTCATGGGACTACATCAAATTTAAAAGTTTCTGTATGGCAAAGGACACCATCAACAGAACAAAAAGACATCCTACAGTATGGGAGAATATATTTGTAAATGACATATCCGACAAGGGGTTAAATTCCAAAATATATAAAGAACTCACACGCCTCTACACCCAAAGAGCAAATAACCCGATTTAAAAAATGGGCAGAGGATATGAAGAGACAGTTCTCCAACGAAGAAATTCAGATGGCCAACAGACACATGAAAAGATGCTCCACATCACTAATCATCAGGGAAATGCAAATTAATACCACAATGAGATATCACCTCACACCAGTAAGGATGGCCACCATCCAAAAGACTAAGAACAACAAATGCTGGTGAGGAAGTGGAGAAAGGGGAACCCTCCTACACTGCTGGTGGGAATGTTAAGCTAGTTCAACCATTGTGGAAATCAATATGGAGGTTCCTCAAAAAACTAAAAATACAAATACATTTGACCCGGGAATCCCACTCCTTGGAATTTACCCAAAGAATACAACTTCTCAGATTCAATATGCACCCCTATGTTTACTGCAGCACTTTTTACAATAGCCAAGAAATGGAAGCAACCTAAGTGCCCATCAGCAGATGAATGGAGAAAAGATGTGGTACATATACACAATGGAATACTATTCAGCCATTTGCAACAACATGGATGGAGCTGGAGGATATTATGCTCAGTGAAATAAGCCAGGTGGAGAAAGACAAGTGCCAAATGATTTCCCTCATTTGTGGAGTATAACAGCGAAGTAAAAGTGAAGGAACAAAATAGTAGCAGACTCAGAGACTCCAAGAAGGAACTAGTGGTTACCAAAGGGAGGGGGTGTGGGAGGGAGGGTGGGGAGGGTGGGAGAAGGGGATTGAGGGGTATTATGTTTAGCACACGTGGTGTGGGGGGGTCACGGGGAAACAGTGTAGCACAGAGAAGGCAAACAGTGAATCTGTCATCTTACTACACTGAAGAACAGTGACTGAATTGGTGTATGAGTGGGGACTTGATAATATGGGTAAATGTAGTAACTACATTGTTTTTTCATGTGAAACCTTCATAAGAGTGTATATCGATAATACCTTAATAAAAAAAAGAGTAAAAAAATGAGTTTTGTTTCTACATACTAATAATGAACATTCTGAAAAGTAAATTAAGAAAACGATTCCATTAATAATATAGCATCAAATATAAAATACTCAGGAATTTTAGGCAAGGTGGTGGAAGACTTGCACAATGAAAACTATAAAATATAACACACTGCTGAAAAAAATGGAAGAAGACATAAGTAAATGGAAAGACAGTCTATGCTTTTAGACTGGAAGACCTAATATTGTTCACATGTCCACACTACCCAAAGCAATCCAGAGATTCAATGCAATCCCTTTCAAAAACCCAGTGACATTTTTTGAAAAAATTCAAAAATCCATCCTAAAATTCTTACAGAATCTCAAAGGACTCCTAATAGCCAAAGTAATATTGAAAAAGAACAACAACGTCGGAGGTCTCATACTTCCTGGTTTCAAAACGTCTTACAAAAAAGTAATCAAAACCCTGTGGTATTGGCATAACAGACATAGAGATCAATGGAACAGACAGAAGACCCAGAAATACAGCCTTACATTTTATGGTCATATTATCTTACACAAGACCACTCAATGGGGAAACAACAGTCTCTTCAACACAAGTTTTGGGAAAACTGGTTATCCACATGGAAAAGAAATGAAAATGTATCCTTATCTACTGCCATACACAAAAATTAACTCAAAATGTGGTTCAAAGAACTAAACATAAGACCCAAAACCATAAAACTACTACAAGAAAACAGAACGGAAAAGCTTCATGACATTCATCTTGACTATCATTTCTTGGACATGACAGGCAACAAACAGATCTATGGGACTATATCAAACTTAAAAACTTCTGTGCACTAAAAGACAGAGTCAAGAGAATGAAAAGGCAGCTTATAGAATGGTAGAAAATATTTGCAAATCATATACGTGGTAAGTTAGTATCCGGAATATATGAAGAACTACAACCCAACAACAAAATCAAATAACCTGATCAAAACTTGGGCAAAAGGTATCTTGCCAAAGACGATATGCAAATGACCAATAAGCATACGAAAGATCCTCAGCATCATTAATCATCAGAGAAGTGCAAATCAAAACCACAACAAGACACCACTTCACACCCACTAAGATGGCTACTATCAGAAAAATAGAAAATAAATGTTGATGAGAATGTGTAGAAAGTGGAACTCTTGTGCACTCGTGGTAGGAAATGTAAAATGGTGGAGTCACTGTGGAAAACAGTATGGTGGTTTCTCAAAAAGTTTAAATAGTTACCATATGATCCAGCAATTCCTCTTTTGGGTATATACCCAAAGAACTGAAATCAGGGTCTCAGAGATTTGTACAATCATGTTCCTAACAGCATTACTTGTAATGGCCAAAAGGTGGATGCAACCTAAGTGCCCATCAACAAATGAATGGATCAATGTGCTATACACACAATAGAATATAAGGTCTCAGAAAGGAAGCAAATTCTGATATAAGCTACAATGTGGATGAACCTCAAAGACATTATGCTAAGTAAAGTAAGCCAGTCACAAAAGGACAAATATGAGTCTACTCATACGAGGTACTTAAAATAGCCAAGTAATACAGAAAGGAAAATGGTGTCTGCCAGGGGCTGGAGGGGACAAGGGAAATGGAGGGTTAGTTTTTAATGGGTACCGAGTTTCAGTTTTACAGGATGCAAAAAGTTGAGATAGATGGTGATGGTTGCATAACAATGGAAATGGACTTAATGCCATTTAACTGTATGTACACTTAAAAATGGCTAAAATAGTAAATTGTTATGTGTATTTTGTAATTCAAAAAATAATCTTTTTTCCAGGCAGAGCAGTTTAAATAAAGCAAGAGTACACACTCAAGGAGGGAGTGCAGGCATGCTACAGAGGTGAGCAGACCAAAAAAATAATTTTTGAAAAAAAGCAAGGTGCACCAAATGGTAACAAACAATTCTTAAAAAAAAAAAAATTTTTTTTCTATTCATGTAAAATCCTATTTTAAAAATACAACAGAATATCTAAATTTATTTTATATGTAATAATTTCTTACCAAGCTTGTGCAAATTAAGATACTGGCTGGAGCTTTAAAATCTACTGGTATTGGTATTTAAACCTACAGACATTTAAACATTATAATATTTCAATTTCTCTGTAATCAGAATGCAATACATATAAGCTAAATGCTTCTTACGGTATGTAGCATATCACAAAAAGCACTTTTAGTTATCCCATTCTCTCATCCCTCTATCAGTTTATTCCAAAGGATCAAAGTGATAGGACACATTTCTAGCTAAATTTTCAGTTTAGCAATCTGCTAAATCTAATACATACAGAAGCTAGAGAAGAAAACAATCTATTGTCATAAACTTCTACTTGAAGATATGCTGTTAACTAACAGTAATGCCAGTTTTTTGTATTTATAGAGCTTCCTTACCTCACAAACCAGGCACAATGAAGGAGTTTGGCATTCAGATGACTAAACAAGCCCAAGTGATCTACAGATTCGCAGCAGCCACAAATGCCCAGTTCCTAAGAGTACACCTATAATCACATGGGCTAAACTTCAACCCACTGTTGACTAGTGTACTAGATACGGCATTGCGGGGCCTCAAAGGCCTAAACTCTTCTGTCTCAATGAAATATGTACATACATTATCTGCGGTTGTCCTCACTAATCCATTCCACTAACCGAGAAGAAACATAAGACACTCAATAGTTCCCCATCATGAAGACTGTCAAAATAAAGGTACACAGGCAGGAAGCTGCAGACAACAGATTTTAAATGGGCCACAAGTTCTGTAACTGTTCTTACTACGCTGCGCTATTTGAAGAACGCATATACTGTCCAGCTGTGGTTACTATTAATATAAAAATTACACCAGTAAAGTTGATATTTAGTAAACAACAGGCTGACATCTAAATTATTTTAAGCTTTCAATAATTTGATATTACTTTAAGAACAAATATATCTGAGTTATTTTGAGACCGCATTGTCAGATTTAAGGGCAATGTTTCAGAGTGAACAAATTGAGTTCTTGTTATATCTAGTAAGATCTATACTTATCATACTGGGGAGTCATCAGTGGTACACATTATTTCACACATTGTGTGACTCCAAGTACTGAATACTTTAAGAAAGATCAATCAAGGCAGACTATGAGAAGAAAACTGGAACATAAAAAGTTTAAGAGAGAACTCACACCTAAGGCAAAAATGAAAGGAAAAAATACTATAAGGAATTTTAAGTTTGTATCAAAAAGCTCCTCACAAGTTGCTTCTAAATAACCAGGGGTGTTAGAGTGGGAAGGTAGGTAAATGGGTGTGGGAACAGAGAAAAAGGATCAGCAGTAAGTTTGTCGTCTTTGAAGCTGGGTAATGGGTACCTAGAGTTTCACTGTATCCTCCTTGCTTTTGTAGTTTGAAATTTTCCATAATAATTAAAGTTTAGAAATTGTTCACAGAAGTCTGTGTAATATACATGTAACAGAAAACCTACCTTATAAACTTAATAATAAAAATAAAATCCAAGTTGAAACTGACCTTGGGAGACCACTACATTAATTTCATTATTTCAATGAGAATACACACACAAAAAAGAATTTTAAAAGTGTAAAATGGGAAACTCTCCATTGATCTCACACCTAAACTAAATTCTTCAAGTTAGTTAATCCTCACAAGCTTGCCATTAGGATGGAAAAGAGGGTTTCTGGCACTGAATATATGCTGGTATACTCCAAGTGTTCCCAAACAAATGAGAGAAACTGGAATCCCTTCAACGCCCAGAAAGAAAATAACAAGGAAGTACTCAGATCAGAGATCAAAAGCCTCAAGGCCTTGTTAATAATATATATATATTTTTTTAATATAATTTATTTTGGTATCATTAATCTACAATTACATGTGCAATATTATGGTTATTAAACAACTACTTCATCAGGTCCCCCCACCAAACCCATTACAGTCACTGTCCATCAGCGTAGTAAGATGCTATAGAATCACTACTTGTCTTCTCTGAGTTGTACAGCCCTCCCCGTGTCGCCCCCAACATTACATCTGCTAATCGTAATGTCCCTTCTTCCATCTGATCCTTCCCTTCCCACCCATTTTCCCCAGTCCCTTTCCCTTTGGTAACAATTAGTCCGTTCTGGGGTTCTGCGAGTCTGCTGCTGTTTTGTTCCTTCAGTATTTTTTCTTTGTCCTTATACTCCACATATGAGTGAAATCATTTGATACTTGTCTTTTTCGGCTTGGCTTATTTCACTGAGCATAATACCCTCTAGCTCCATCCATGTTGTTGCAAATGGTAGGATTTGTTTTCTTCTTATGGCTGAATAATATTCCATTGTGTATATGTACCACATCTTCTTTATCCATTCATCTACTGATGGACACTTAGGTTGCTTCCATTTCCTGGCTATTGTAAATAGTGCTGCAATAAACATAGGGGTGCATCTGTCCTTTTCAAATTGGGCTGCTGCATTCTTAGGGTAAATTCCTAGGAGTGGAATTCCTGGGTCAAATGGTATTTCTATTTTGAGTTTTTTGAGGAACCTCCATACTGCTTTCCACAATGGTTGAACTAATTTGCAGTCCCACCAGCAGTGTAGGAGGGTTCCCTTTTCTCCACATCCTCGCCAACATTTGTTGTTGTTTGTGTTTTGGATGTTGGCCATCCTCACTGGTGTGAGGTGATATCTCATTGTGGTTTTAATCTGCATTTCTCTGATGATTAGCGATGTAGAGCATCTTTTCATGTGCCTGTTGGCCATCTGAATTTCTTCTTTGGAGAAGTGTCTATTCATGTCCTCTGCCCATTTCTTAATTGGATTATTTGCTTTTGTTTGTTAAGGTGCGTGAGTTCTTTATATATTTTGGATGTCAACCCTTTATCAGATACATTATTTATGAATATATTCTCCCATACTGTAGGATGTCTTCTTGTTCTACTGATGGTGTCCTTTGCTGTACAGAAGCTTTTCAGCTTGATATAGTCCCACTTGTTCATTTTTGCTTTTGTTTCCCTTGCCAGAGGAGATATGTTCATGAAGAAGTAGCTCATTTTTATGTCCAAGAGATTTCTGCCTTTTTTTTTTCTAAGAGTTTTATGGTTTCATGACTTACATTCAAGTCTTTGATCCACCTTGAGTTTACCTTTGTATATGGGGCTAGACAGTAGTCCAGTTTCATTCTCTTACATGTAGCTGTATAGTTTTTCCAACACCACCTGCTGAAGAGGCTGTCATCTCCCCATTGTATATCCAATGCTCCTT
Organism: Smutsia gigantea; assembly: GCA_032199065.1. NCBI lineage: Eukaryota > Metazoa > Chordata > Mammalia > Pholidota > Manidae > Smutsia > Smutsia gigantea. The sequence goes on from JAVSCE010001263.1 coordinate 34,393, forward strand.
TATCAAATATTAATTGACTGTATATGTTTGGGTTAATGCTTGGATTTTCTATTCTGTTCCACTGGTCTGTGGGTCTGTTTTTGTGCCAATACCAAATTGTCTTGATTACTGTGGCTTTGTAGTAGAGCTTGAAGTCAGGGAGCGTAATTCCCCCTGTTTTATTCCTCCTTCTCAGGATTCCTTTGGCTATTTGGGGTCTTTTGTGGTTCCATATGAATTTTAGAATTATTTGTTCCAGTTCATTGAAGAAAGCTGTTGGTAGTTTGATAGGGATTGCATGGAATCTGTAGATTGCTTTAGGTAGTATAGCCATTTTGACAATATTTATTCTTCCTAGCCAAGAGCATGGGATGCATTTCCATTTGTTAGTGTCCTCTTTAATTTCTCTTAGGAGTGTCTTGTAGTTTTCAGAGTACAGGTCTTTGACTTCCTTCGTTAGGTTTATTCCTACGTATTTTATTCTTTTTGATGCAATTGTGAATGGAATTGTTTTTCTGATTTCTCTTTCTGTTAGTTCATCATTAGTGTATAGGAAAGCAACAGATTTCTGTGTGTTAATATTGTATCCTGCAACTTTGCTGAATTCAGATATTAGTTCTAATAGTTTTGGAATGGAGTCTTTAGGGTTTTTTATGTACAGTATCATGTCATCTGCAAATAGTGACAATTTGACTTCTTCTTTACCAATCTGGATGCCTTGAATGTCTTTGTTTTGTCTGATTGCCATGGCTAGGACCTCCAGTACTATGTTGAATAACAGTGGAGAGAGTGGGCATCCCTGTCTTGTTCCCAATCTTAGATGAAAAGCTTTCAGCTTCTCGCCGTTAAGTATGATGTTAGCTGTGGGTTTGTCATATATGGCCTTATGATGTTTAGGTACTTGCCGTCTATACCCATTTTGTTGAGAGTTTTAATCATGAATGGATGTTGAATTTTGTCAAATGCTTTTTCAGTATCTATGGAGATGATCATATGGTTTTTGTTCATCTTTTTGTTGATGTGGTGAATGATGTTGATGGATTTTCAATGTTGTACCATCCTTGCATCCCTGAGATGAATCCCACTTGATCATGGTGTATGATCCTCTTGATGTATTTATGAATTCGGTTTGTTAGTATTTTGTTGAGTATTTTTGCTTCTACGTTCATCAGGGATATTGGTCTGTAATATTCTTTTTTGGTGAGGTCTTTGCCCAGTTTTGGTATTAGAGTGATGCTGGCTTCATAGAATGAGTTTGGAAGTATTCTCTCCTTTTCTATTTTTTGGAAAACTTTAAGGAGAATCGGTGTTACTTCTTCTCTATATGTCTGGTAGAATTCAGAGGTGAATCCATCACGTCTGGGGGTTTTGTTCTTAGGTAGTTTTTTGATTACCGATTCAATTTCGTTGCTGGTGATTGGTCTGTTTAGTTTTTCTGTTTCTTGCTTGGTCAGTTGGAAGACTGTATTTTTCTAAGAAGTTGTCCATTTCTTCTATGTTTTCCAGCTTGTTAGCATATAGATTCTCATAATATTCTCTTATAATTCTTTGTATTTCTGTGGGGTCCGTCGTGATTTTTCCTTTCTCACTTCTGATTCTGTTTATATGTGTAGATTCTCTTTTTTTCTTAATAAGTCTGGCTAGGGGTTTATCTATTTTGTTTATTTTTTCAAAGAACCAGCTCTTGGTTTCATTGATTTTTTTCTATTGTTTTATTCTTCTCAATTTTATTTATTTCTTCTCTAATCTTTATTATGTCCCTCCTTCTGGTGACTTTGGGCCTCATTTGTTCTTCTTTTTCCAATTTCAGTAATTTTGTCTTTAGACTTCATTTGGGAATGTTCTTCCTTCTTTAAATAGGCCTAGATTGCAATATACTTTCCTCTTAGAACTGCCTTTGCTGTGTCCCACAGAAGTTGTGGCTTTGTGTTGTTGTCATTAGTCTCCATATATTCTTTGATTTCTGTTTTGATTTGGTCGTTAACCCATTGATTAATTAGGAGAATGTTGATAAGTCTCCATGTATTTGTGAGCCTCTTTGATTTCTTTCTAAAATGTATTTCTAGTCTTATACCTTTGTGATCTGAGAAGTTGGTTGGTAGGATTTCAGTATTTTTGACTTTACTGAGGTTCTTTTTGTGGCCTAGTATGTGGTCTATTCTGGAAAATGTTCCATGTGCACTTGAGAAGAATGTGTATCCTGTTGCTTTTGGTGTAGAGTTCTGTAGATGTCTGTTAGGTCCATCTGTTCTAGTGTGTTGTTCAGTGCCTCTGTGTCTTTACTTATTTTCTGTCTGGTTGATCTGTCCTCTGGAGTGAGTGGTGCATTGAAGTCTCCTAAGATGAATGCATTGCTGTCTATTTCCTCCTTTAATTCTGTTAGTATTTGTCTCACATATGCTGGCGCTCCTGTGTTGGGTGCATGTATTATAATGGTTATACTCCTCTTGTGGATTGGGCCTTATATCATTATGTAATGTCCTTATTCCCTCCTCCTTCTGCTATTTACGTTTGAAGTCTATTTTGTCTGATACAAGTACTGCAACACCTGCTTTTTTCTCTTTGTTGTTTGCATGAAATATCTCTTTCCATCCCTTCACTTTTAGTCTGTGTATATCTTTGGATTTGAGGTGAGTTTCTTGTAGGCAGCATATAGGTGGGTCTTGCTCTTTTATCCATTCTGTTACTCCGTGTCTTTTGATTGGTGCATTCAGTCCATTTACATTTAGGGTGATTATTGATAGATATGTACTTATTGCCATTGCTGGCTTTAGATTCGTGGTTACCAAGGGTTCAAGGGTTGCTTCTTTACTATCTAACTAAAATGATTAATATTTTTATGGGCATGTTTTGTAAAAAAAAAAAGCCCCAATTTAAAAAATATGCCTCATTTAATAACCACTGTCCAAGATCTAGGATTTATGGGAAGTCTGTGAGAAGAAAGTCCCTATAGTTTCTGCTACTTAAATTTTGTAATAGAAACTTGCTGGCATTCTACTAGATTTGGAAACTGAGGTGATAGACCAAATGTTCTGTTCCTCTTTGTGACCTTGGAAAAATAAAACTTAGGACAGAATTTCATAATATACTTGAGAGGCTTAGGTTTCTAGAAGGAAATACATTAACTATAAACACTGTTAAATTTTTTTGAAATTAGCTTTGCGTTTAGCATTTAGCTTTTATTTTGGTAAATACTATCATGAACAAAATCCTAGATGATAGGATTCATCCATTTGAAGTCTTCTAGGAAAGATTACATTGGTCAAATAATTTGAACACATCAAAAGCATTATATTAAATACAGTAATTCTGCAATTATTAATTGAGAATCAAAAGATCATTATATTAAGTATAATAAACTTTCTAAATATATCTATTGAAATTAGGGAGAATTTTTATTTTAATAACAAGATATGGTTTAAAGATTTAATTTACATTACATATAGGTATATGTTATATCTACTAAGTGTGACTTTATATTGTAGCAAAAGACATTTTTGACACATTTATTTTGTCTTGTTCTCAGAACTGAGCTGTTGGACTTGATAGTGTTGTTGTCAATTTTATAAATCCACATTTTGATGCAAGAGTAAAGGATTGAGAAAATACAAAACATTTTATAGTAGTTTTGTAAAAGACTGGTGGCTGAGAATGAGGAAATGTGGTAAAACTGAACTTAAATAAACTGTCCACATACTGTGTCCATTGAAAATTAGAGATCATAAGAAGAAACAAATCAGTGTCTTATCCACAGTTAGCTCCAGAGATTCTTATTTTTGAAAAATAGGTAGAAGAGGTAGAGAAAAGTAATTACAGATAAAAAAAGCCTGAGCAGTGGTAAAGAGGGAGAAAGCAATACATGTTAAAAGCTCAAGCAGTTTAGCATCTCTGGGCAAAAAGTCAGAGGTAGGGTGTAATGGGATAAGAGCCCAGACACTTAAATGCGGCCTGATGCTGAGGTCCTAGTGCAAGAGAGGGGAGCCAGAACTGCTGGCAGAGGTCAAGAGCTGGCAGGAGAAAAGAGATCCTGGAGGACCAAGTTTCCATGTAGGACAACGGGTGATAGAGCTGAGTGGAGGGATCGATCTCCTGGTGTGGATGTAGGAGAGCTTGTAGAGATTGGGCAGGTGCCCTTAATCTTCTCATTTATAGAAGACAGTTTTTCAAATGATGGTGATCATTTTAAGTGGTATGTGGCTAAGCACTTTTAATTGTTGTGTTATTGAAAAAGTATCACGTATAACACAATTGAGACCTTCTGGATGTTATGCTCATAAATAAATTAAAATAAAAAATGAGATGATTAAAAGAAAAATATCAAGTGATAGCACCAGGGTAAATAATTAGGGCAAAGATCTTGAAGATGCTAAGTGAAAGATGGAGTTTGGGGCAGTTGATAGAAGAGGTGAAGCGAGGTGTTGAGAGGAGAGAGTCCAGGAAAGCTGTGGGGCTTGAGGAGCATGTCTGGTATCGGTGGTGGAGATTGGGAATAGCCATGGAAGGCCTGGGCCATGGAGTTCTGGGAGAGTGTAAATCAGTGCGCAGTGCTGTGGGCCCAGCTGAGGCTGGAGACATGACATTTGCACTCTGGTTTAGTGGGCGTGTTTGAGGAGCAGCAGGAACTGTGGCAGAGAAGGGCAATGAAGACCTACCCCATCTGCCCCTGTCATCCCTGATGCCCCACCTGCTCCTTGGGGATACAGTCCTGTTTAGGGTGGGTGCCTCCCATGCCCCAGGTTTGGGACTGCTACCAAATGAAGGCTATTGGAGGCAGTTGGAGGCCCATGTTGAGCTCACTCTTCATTGGTCCCCAAGAAATCAACACAAAGTGACAGCTCTGGTTGACATGGGAGCCAAATGTACTCTAATATGTGGCACTGTGTTAATGCCTTTTTCCTAGGTTTTTCTTTAAAATATCCATTTAAATTATTTCAGATGATTGAATCAAAATCAAAGATTAGGACATTCTTTTGTTCTTTTTCTTCTGTATCATGTTCTCATAAATCTAAAAAGCCAGAATAAATTTGCCATCTTTTTCATGGCTCAAGATTGATTTACTTATTAATTTGTTCAACAAGTTTTTATTGAGCACTAGCTGCCAGGCACTAAAGTTAAGTGATGAAGAGAGAGGTGAAAACAGCAGACAAGGATTCTGCCCACATGAAGGCTGTGGTCTGGTCGGCGATGGAAGAAAGCATTATGGCCATCATTTTATCTATGTGCAGAGTCTAGTCAGAATCAAATAACAGAATCATACAATGATAAGGGTATAAAAGGCTTTCATGATAGGCCATGTCTACTAGGTGGTATGCCATTCTAATTTTAAAGCTATCCAGGATGTATAAGAGGAAGTTTCTGATGATAAAGTTTCATGGTCATTTAAGCTCATGTTTTTCTCTTGTCTGGTTTTCTTGAAGCCTCAGAAGTGCTCAGGTCTTTCCTTACAAAATCTTGTTATCTGTTAACTAATTGTTATCAAATCACTTATGAGCTTTTCCCTTTTCTGGCAAAACTTTCTCAACTTTTTAACTTATCCTCATAGGGGTATTGTCTGTTTTGTAATCATTTGATTATTTTGTCTTCTTTCTACAGAGAATCTCAAACTGTGCACAGTCTTTTGAAAAAGCCAAGAAGCCAAGAGAGTGAAAGGGCGACCTGTGGGCCTACACATGAATTTCTGTGAGTACACACTGATGATGCTGACTTCTGACGTTTCTGTGAGTACACACTGATGACGCTGACTTCTGACGTTTCTGTGAGTACACACTGATGCAGCAGACTTCTGACATGACCCCATATTGTTGGTGTGCATCTTGAAGGTCACTGCCTCTGCTATTCCTCTTCTTTGTAATGTAGGTTCCTACTCACTTTTGTAACCTTGCTCTAGTTGGTGTTTTGTTTAAAATGTTCATGTTCCAACCCCATGTTGGAATTAATACTTTAACAATTGAAATAGGCCCTGGGATCCTATTTTCTTATTTTGATACTTTAAATATTTTAGCATCCTCTCTGACCGAGGAGTGAATGTTTGAATTTAATGTATTTAGAAAGACCAGTTGTAAACATCCTTGGGCCTTGTTTTATTCACTGGCAAATATTTATTAAATACCTACTATGTGTCAGGCAGTGTGCAAGGTGCTAGGGGGTCTAATGCCAGCAAAATATTTTCTGCCCACATGAAGTTTTTGGTCTGGTGGTGATGGAAGAAAACATTATAGCCATAGTTTTATTTATGTGCAGAGTCTAGACAGAGTCAAATAACAAAATCATAGACTGATAAGGGTATAAAAGGTTTTCATGAGGGCCACCCTTCTTTCTTGGTAGGCCATGTTAGCCAGGAATGGTCCCTGCCTTTTCAGAATCCAGTGTCTGGTAAGGGGGCTAGACACTAATTGAATTACAGACTGAGAAAATGCTTCCTTAATAGGAGGCAGAATTGTGTGCTGTTATAGTAAGATGTGAGGATTGGTGCAGAGAACCTGATATTTTAGTTTAAATGGACATCCAATTTTTGAGCAGTTTTAGAGTTATAAAAGAATGAGAAGATTCTATAGAGCATTCCCATACACCCAGCTTACCCTTTCCCTATTATTAACATCTCTTATTAATGTGGTACATTGGTCATAATTAATGCACTGCTATTGATTGATACAGTATCATTAACTAAATTCCACAATTTATTCAGATTTCCTTACATTTCAACAAATGCCCTTTTTCTGTCCCAGGATTCCATCTAGAATGGTACTTAGTCATCATGTCTTGGGCTCCTCTAGGCTGTGACAATTTATCTTCTGACTTTGATGTTTTCCCCATGATTAGACTGGAGTTACGGATTTTTGGAAGGGAGACCACAGAGGTAAAGTGTCATTCTCATCATGTCAAATCAAGGATACGTGACTCATCACTGTTGATATTGACTTTGATGTCCTGTCAGGTTGTGTTGTTAGGTTCCTCCACCGTGAAGTTACCCCACCCTTCCATGCTGTACTGTTTGGAAGGAGTCACTATGCACAGCCCACACTGAGGAAGTGGAGAGTTATGTTCCACCTCTTTGAGAGCAAAGCATCTCCCTAAATTATTTGGAATTTTGCTACATGATGGATTTGTCTTTTTCTCCCCTAGAAATATTTTAATAACCAGCTCTGTCCTTTGCTAGCCATGTGACTCCAGCAAGTTGCATTACCTGATGAGTTTATCCTGTTCCCTTATCTTCAAAATCTGTCTTCTTCACATCAATTTTGAGACATGGGAGGCCAAAATGCTTTGTGCTTTATGAACTGTGACTATATCAAGGTCTTAGTAATTGGTTCTTTTAATTCAGATTTCTTGTCGCTCAAGAAGCCTTTCCTGAAGGCAATCTAGGAGGCGTTTTCCCCCTGCTTTCAGTGGAAAGGTCACTGGTGGAGGAGACCCTGTGGCCTCAGGGTGTAGATGTTGGCTTGGGACAGATCCTCAGGCCCAAGGAGGGAGTTTTGCATTGCTTGAAATTCCTTTTCTTCCTGCCAGGAAAGCTCCCCATGTGGGGTGATTGCTGCAGTTAAGGTTCCCCAATATAGCTGTTTTAGGACTGTTAATCGGGTCAGAGGTACGAGGAAGAGAAGGGCTTTTCTAATCAGGTAACATGAAGAGAGTCTCAGGTCAGGAGCATTTTGACCCGAAGAGTTTAGTAGCGGCCTCCTTCCCTACTCTCCTGGGCGTCCTCTCTCTCTGCTTCTCCCTCAGACTCTGAAGAGTGTTTTTGGTTTCAGTTTTGTTCAAGCTCCTAAGGCAGTTGCAGGCTGTGCTTAGGATGATTGTCTATAAAAGCCACTTGAAAGTCAGGTTCGAACAAGACACCCGCACGTTCTTTGCAGAGGATGTCAAGCTTGTTGACTGGAAGCCTGCCTGCCAGAACAAGATCCTTCTGCGAGCACTAGGAACAATCTGCTATTGTCTCAGGGGATAAAACGGTGCCAATAAAAAAAAATGCAAACTCCGAGCCAAGAGGAGGAATACGTGTTAACTGCTTCGCCACTAAAAGTGATCACGGGAGGGAGAGAGAGGGCAAAACCCTCTCCTTTGTGTTTAGCCTGCAGACACAGACGTGATGACCAGAGCGCAGCCTGTCACGTGCGCTGCCACAAGGAAGCGAACGGTTCCCTCCGTGTGTGCACTTGTCCGGGGCAGGGCTCTCCCTTCCTCGCGAGCACGCTTGACGCCTCCAGTGGAGCAAGCCAGGGGCCCGTCCGTTTCCTTTCTGCTTGTTTGTCTTGGGCCCAGAAGCGGTTACCTCAGGGATGGTCCTGAGCCAGAACTCAGAGGAAGGCAGGGGACTGTGCAGAGCTTTTAGGGCACCTTGAAATGCAGTGCCTGTTGGAAGGAGCTGAGAAGAAAAAACAAGAGAGAAAAGACCAAAGAAAGTGAACTGGTTTAGGGAATGGGGAGGTTTGTCTTAGTTTCATTAATTCTTTAATTTGCAGCTTAATGGGTGTGGGGGCAGGAAAAGATAGGAGGGGGAACTCAAGATTCTCCAACCCCCTCTCCCATGTGCTCCCCTAGCCTCTGATAAATAAAAATTAAGGGATATTAAGTAAATCTATGTGGGAACTCCATTTTCTTTCTTCTCACAGTCTGTGTCAGGGTCTGACGCCCCACTGCAATTCATAGGTTCTTAACCAGCCCACTAGCCCAGCCTAGCCTATCTCCTTTCCTCACACACAGTTCAGCTTCACTGTTTGAAAATTCAAGATGCTGTACAATAATTCAAGACTCCAGGAGTTTGGAGAGGTAGTGGCTTCATGTGAGTAATCACTAAGGGGCAAAGGAAGGACCCTCTGGGGTAACAGAGTCCCCCCCTATTTATTACTCAAAGTCTCTCCACACAGAACAGCAGCCTTCAGAGGGAAGCCCATTTCTGAGTTACTAAGGTTCCTAGCCGGGAACTCGAGTTTCACAAGTTGCCTGTGACCCTCTTGGAACTATCTGTGGGGGTGGCGGGAGTGAGGGGAAGGGGGCGATCGGCCCTTGTTTTAAAGTTTGGGTCTGATCATTTCAGTACCCATATCACAACACTATTACGTTTTTTTCTCTTAGTCCTCTCTCTGGCCCTGTCTGAAAATCTTCCAGGGAGGGCTAGACCTCATGTATGAAAACTGTAGAGGGTCTAGATGGTGTTTCTCTTTTTTCAGAGAAAACGTTATTTAGCTTCTGGAAGGCAGTTGGTAGGGAAGCTGATCATTTAATCCAATCAGGGTGCAAACAGACTCAAGAGGGAGTCTCAGCCTTTAGGGCTTTTACTAGTTGGGGTTTGTCCTGACTTCTAAGGTGTAAGAAGTCTCAAATAAAACCTAGAATGTTTGCCGGGGCACCTCCACTTTGGTGGCCCTGAACTCTCTTTACTTATTTAGTTATCTGCCCAGCACCGTGCCAATAGCTCTGCTTGTGTTTCAGCCTCTTTGCAAGCCCTGCTTGGATCAGCTTCTGTATCTCTTGGCCTGCGCCACAGACAAACGGATGACTGCCTCCCGAGGAAGAATGGCTTGGATTATCAGGCTTATTTTCCTGTGTTTCCCTTCTCTCTAAGATCTTGGCTTCTCGCAGCTTGGGTCTCTTGATAGTCTTGAACTCTCATTTCTGCCCCTCCTGTCCCATGAAGCTGCTAAAACATTTGCTCATTTCCTCTGCACTGCAGCAGCCACTTTCTTTCCTTCTTTCCGTTAACTTTCCTTCTTTCGAGGGTCTTGACCCCCTCAGTTTTGGCTCTTTTCATAGTTGTTTAAATAGGGGTGTGTGTGTGTGTGTGTGTGTGTGTTGTCTTGCTTTTCTGGTTTTTCTAAGTAGGAGACTTGGTCTGCTATAATCCAGATAGCAAAGTCCTGCCTTTGTTTTAAATGCCACTGATGGGAATGTTCTACAGTTTCCTTTTGCTTCTGTTGTGTTTTAGGCCTCTAGCTTCACCCCAAAGAACCAAAAATATACCTGTTTGACTTCCCTTACAGTTTAAATGTTCCAGGTCTCGCATTTGGGACTATGTATGTGTTTCTAAAAGAGCAGAGTTCATATTCCTTGCTTCTCTCATTGTGACTTACAGAGTAGGTGCTCCCAAATAAATGGATAAATGGATTTTACAACTGTCGAATAAATGGATCTTACAGTTACCATCTTACTGGCAAGACATCCCCCTTCCCGGCCCCTGGGAGGGGATCCCACTGAATCATTCAGGGTGTCAGCCAGACAGAGACTTCCTGCCTGAGATACAACAGATCATCTGCATCTCACTTGAGGCAAAGGAGAAAGGAGGCCCAAGGCAGATCACACCAGTTCTTTGGCTATAAAATTAATAGGGTGACTCCAGAAGACATCAAAGTCCCTTCTGACCCTAATAGTCCATGCATCTGCCAGAGAACCCTGCCCCCACATTCTTTGGTCCCTTTATTGGGGATTTTGCTAAGGGCAGCACCGCATCAGCCCCTTTGGCTCCTCAGGCCACTCAGGGGCGCAGGGGTGCTCTGTGGCCAGGGACACTGCGGTCGAGGGGCTGATTTCTGCGTCAGCTCTGTCCACGGCTGGATTCGTTTGCTAGGGCTGCCAAAACAAGTGACCTCCAATGGGGTGGCTCAGAACAGAGAAATTTGTTCTCTCACAGTACTGGGGGCCAGAGAGTCTGAAATCAAGGTGTTGGCAGGGTTGGTTCCTTCTGGAGGCTCTGCAGGGAAAGTCCCAAGCCTCTCTCTTAGCTTCTGGTGACTGCCAGAAATTCCTAGTGTTCCCCAGCATGTGGATGCATCGCTCCAGCCCTCTGCCTTCCTCTTCCCACCACTGCCTTCAATCTGTGTCTGGTCCTTTTATAAATTCACCATCATTAGATTTAGGGCCATCCCCAAATCCAGGCTGATATAATCTCAAGATCCGTAGTTACATCTACAAAGACCCTAATTCTAAACAAGGTCACATTCTGAAGTTCTCAGTAGATACGAATTTTTGGAGATCACTCTTCAACCCACTGTCCCCATCAAAATCAATTAGAACAATATGCTTTGTGAGGCAGGGGTTTACATATGTCTTGTTCATTGTAGTATTCTCAATGCCTAATTCAAGGCATTTAATATTTGTTGAATAAATGAATGAATAAGGTTGAAATCTAGGGTCTCAGTGGTAGGAGCTCAGTCCGGGCAGCCAGCTACATTCAAATTAAGATGTCATTCATGGGCGAATCTTCTAGGGTGCTTGTTTTTTATGAGGTTCTATGGCCTCCTAGGTTCATGGAAATATAGTCTATTAGCAAGAGATATATTAATTACTTTGTGATCTACTTTAAAAAATTTCATCTTTATACTGTTTCCTTACTTTTCCTTTCTTTTTTCTCCCTATTTTTCTTTCTTTCATTTCCTTCCTATTTCCTGTTGGATGAGTTTGCTATTACCAGTTATAAGTCCTGTTTTCTTCTCAGTTCTCTTTTCTTTTCATGTCTGTCCCCTTTTTTCAACTCCTCCTAATTGTGCTTTTAAGAGGCATGGGTCTGGAATGTAAATGTATATATATTTTTCAATACATCTATATTTCAGTAAGACTTAGACCAGAGGGGTTCCAATGTTTAAGTAGATTTGAATCTGAAAAAAGAGAATGATACTTAGTGATTTTTACATTGTTTCCCTGAAGAAAGGAGAAGCTTATTTTGTATTTTAAATTAGTCATAAGAGGAAAAGAATTACATGCTTTCTAGCAAAGTCTTCTAAGGTATTACTGTCTGCATTTCTTCTAACTATTAAAGTAGGATATAATGAGGGAGGCAACATTGTACATAATAAGCTGCTAGCCATCCAGCAAAGAAATCCTTTCTCACGCTATTTCCTGCAGTGAGATTGTGCGGATGTCCACAAGTATCTACACTTGCTGCACTGTTTGAACATCCCTATTACCTTTCTGAGCCTCAGATCTAGTTCTTTGATTTGCTCTCTCAAGCTCCTTAAAGCTTCTTCCATGCCAGTTTGGATAGTATTTAGGAATCTTGATGAATATACTCATTATCTAATACAAAGTGACATAAAACACTCCTGCCATGAACTCTGCCACATAGCCATACCCTGCTGAACTCCCTTGATTCATTCAGTACTAGATTAATAGCATTTATGTTATTCATAGATCTCAGCTGACCTTGATCTGCTAGAAACTCCTTCCTTTTTATCTCTGTTCCATACTGGGGAGGTTTTGTCCCCCATTAACAATGGTCCTTTTGTACATCAAAGCACATGCTCCTCCCAACATCCTAAGTTTTAATTTTCCTTGCATGCATAATATTTATGTCTCTTCTATTCAATGTCTGTTATTTCTTACCTATGTTTAATTGATAGATAATAACATATTCTATTTATTTTGCAAAAGAAAAGTACTTCAAAATTAACTTTTTAGTGTCTGAATAAAAAAAAGGCTACAGCTTTGTGAATGAAAAAAATTCACAGATATGATTTTTTCCTTTCCTTTTTCAAATTTACAAAATACAGATTAAGCAGAGATCTAGTCTCATATACATCTATTTGTCCAGCATCTTTCAAGTAGCAGTAATAATTTGAGAAAAACAAAAGAGTTTTAACACACTGAAATATCCCTGTTTGGGTTGAGTATTAAATATATATGTATGTATGTATATGTGTATATATACACACAATCTTTCTGCAAGTAATGACACAGACATTGTATAAAGTTTTGCGGGCAAAAATTGAGAGTTGAATTCAGTAAGTCTTTGAAAAGCACTTACCAAAAGCCAAGCAAACACATGCATAAAACAGGAAACAAGATCTAAAAACAAAACCCTAATAATGTAGGAATTACTCTGTAATGTGAATCCTTCCTCCCCTAATTGAGACATCTTACAAAGTACCTCCTTCAGTTAGCTTATTTTTTTGTAATCAGTGAAAATTTATCTGGTTATTTAGTAGTTCTGTATAGAAGATTTTCATCTCAGTTCTCCATTAATTACTCTAGTAGGAACAGTAGGTGGGTAAAAAGTCTTTTAAACCCTTTTATAGAGTCTGATTCAGTGTTCAATGTCTCTTGTTTTTACTCAAGGATCTAAAATTTTATTTATTTAGTGTATTTATTGTTCTGGTATATTGCTTCCCTGTGAGGAGGTGTTCCATAACTATTTCTGACAGCAAAATGTGTAATGAGAATGATCTACCTTATTAAAAAATTATCCAGCTTCTCAAACTTTAGTGTGAATAAATAGCACCTGGGTAGCTTTTTAAACTGCAGAGTCCTGGGTCCCATCTTGAGAAATGCTAACTTAGTAGATCTAGGGTTAAGGACTCAAGCCTGTGTTTTAAGATAGCAGCCCTGTTGGGTCCAGTGAGCTTGGCTACAGATTATACTTTTAGAAACATTGTTCTAAATGATTATGAACGAAGAGTTTAGTTCGGTTGCTGGAGAATTTAGTCTGAAGGTTTGAAGAATGCAGGGGAAATGTATTCTGGAATGCTAATGCTGCCCCTATACATACAACAGAGATGCATGAAATATGTAAACTAGGTAGAAGAAATACTTTACAGATCTGGCTTTTAATTACTTGCCAAAAGCAGGAATTGGTGTAGATGGTAGTGTGGAATGAGCAAAGTTGGAGGTGAAGGTGGCAGGGCATTTTCCTCTTTACCGCTGTTGGGTTTATTTAAAATGAACTGGGTCCCATGATTACTCACGAGTAGCCAATTTTTAACTCCCTCCAAGATAAAATGCTCATTTCCCTAGATGAATAGGAATGGATTATTCATAGTCTGGATTAACATAATAAATGTAGTGCCTACTTTAAAATTAGGTCATATAGTTAATTGCTTTTATCTACATTTGGCTTTAGTTAATTATATGAGATAATATATGTGAAAGTGCCTGGCACAGAATCTGGCATATATTAAGTACTTAAATTCAATTGCCTATTTTGCATCTCCTCTTAGATATTTCAACTACCTCAAACTCAATATATGTCCAACTGAACCATCTTCTTTGCCTCTTTTCCAAATGCTCCCTAAAACAACCAGTTAATCCAACCAGAAACCTATGTTTCATCCTTGATGTCCTTCTCCCCTCCAAGTCTTACTGATTTGACTTCCTACATATCTCTTAAATCATCACCTTCATTTACTGCTCAGTGAACCAAACAGTTATGGCCTGTCAGAAATTTCTAGGCTGCTGTGTGTGATCATCTTCGTGTCCAAAGACCTTAGTACATGCAAGAACCAGAGAGGGTCAGTGAGCAAGGGGCAGGGGGAGCCGGGACACAGAGCGCCCTTTAAGCCATGTACGGATTTTTGGAATTTTATCCAAAGAATAATAGGAAAGTTTGAAGAGTTTCAAGCATGGGAGCAACATGATCAGATTTGAATTTTACAAAGATGGCTCCCTTCCTTCTCTCTGACCCCATTTGTCACAACACAGGATGAGGTCACCAGCATCTCTCCTCTGGAGGATTACATCAGTTCTCCCTTTCATTTCTTCTCTCCTCAAAAACATGCTTTTCATTGCAGCCAGACAAATGGAGCAAAACCTACAAACAAAACCCCCGGAAATCTGATTACATCATTCTCTTGCTTCAAAAAAATCTTTTAATGATTTCCTAGTGCCCTCGGGTGAAATCCAAAATTCCTTGACAGGGGTTCCATGGCTTACGGCTAAGTTTGTTTACCTTTCCAGCCTCTTCTCTCAACTGCTTTCCCTTTCACACACTCTGGTACCTGAACTTCCTTCGGTTCTGCTAACAAACCATGCCCTTTCACCCAGGCCTGTTCTCCATGCTTGGGCAATCCTGCCCAGCTTTCTTTGGGCCAGTGAATTCTTTCAGCTTCCCTGTCACAACCTTTGACTATGTGAAGTTCCTGGTTAACGATACCCATCTTTTCCCGGTTGTAACATTTATCACGTTTCCCACTAGACTTAAGCTCCCCCATATCTGTCCTCGTCATTACTTCAAGGACAGATCCTGAAATAGTGCCTGTCACCTGGCAGGCTCTCAGTACACACATGCAGAATGAGTGAGTGAACACTACCGATTTGCTTCCCTCACTTGCCTCTTACTTCATGTCTTCCTTCTAGAGAGTTTATTGTGAAAAGGAGTATCTCAATGATGGCATACCTGCTTTGAGCTGAGATGGAAAATTTTAGTCCTGTTACAGTGTTGGAAATAAAGGTAACCAAGTTACATTTTAGACAGGGATGTGGGATCTGATAGGTTAGGTAAACGAGGAACAACTGAAGGAAATGATTTCTGTTGTAAATGAGGAATGCTAAGTACTTGGTCTATTGAATTAATTTAATCAGTGCCTAAAGTTTTCACTTACTCCTTTCAGAATCATCATAATTAATATTTGAAATATACTTTTTGTTTTATAAAGTGCTTTCACACACCTGATCTCATTCTCCTAACAACCCTATATTATTATTACCCCCCTGATGGATTAGGAAATTGAGGCCTAGCCGGGATGCAAAGTGACTCCCCAGCGAAAGCCCTTGAACCCAAGTCCTGAGCTCAAGTCCAATGCTCTTCTGTTTCATCGCATTCCTCCCCTAAACGTCTGAAAGCAAAAAAAAAAAAAAAAAAAAAAGTTGGTGACTTCTGGGCACCGTTTCAGGCGCGTCATTATTCAATCCAGTGAAAGCTGAAACAAATGGCAGGAGAAGAAACGCAACCGCTGCCTGACTGTGCCAGCTGGGATGGAACCTGCTCCTGGGATGTTTGATGGAGCAGCGGCGGTGCGGCAGGCGGGCCGCCCACGATCGCGATTCTCTGACGCGGATTTACCACCCGAGGAGCAAAGCCCGAGTGGAGGGAGGCTGCCAGCTGCTTGCAAGAGTGTGCGGTTTTTGGTAGCCAGTCGAAGACAGATTCAGCTAGGCACTGAGGGAGACTAAAGGGAAGGTAGCAGGCAGAGGTCAAAAGAAAAAAAGACGAAAAGAAAGAAAGATTATTCTTAACCCCGATGAAATTTCAAATCTATGGGGGAATTACCTAGAGGTCTGAAAACCTCTTCCAACATGATGAGAATAGCTACGATTTCATTTAGAGCTGGTGGTCTAATGACAAGCCTGTGCCAGTAGTTCTTGACCATGGCGGCACCTCGGGACTTTAAAAGTTCTTTAAAAATTCTGCTGTCCAGAAGCAAATCAGAATCTCTGAATTCTGGAACCCAGGCATCAGTAGTTTTAATAACTTGCTGGGTGAGTCCAATGTTCAGGCAAAGCTAAAGTGTGAGAAATGCTGCCCAGAATACTTTTCTCTTGTTCATTTAACAGGAGCTATCCCAGTCTTAGTTTTATAACCCATGACATGGTGTTTCTGATTATGTCAAGAAGTGCTAAGAAATTCCCCATATAAAGAACTGAAAGTTCACTTAAATCTACTTTACTTTTAAATGACCACATCACAGCACCTACCATCCACCAGAGCCATACAGCCAGAAATAAGAATGTAGCAAATACACCTCAGGATGTTTTTCCCAAACTAAATATCTACACAAATTAATAAGGTTAATTTATCGCTAACCTCACTTTTTTCCATTCACGCCCTAAATACAATCAATTAAACATAAAAAAAAGAACTAAAATTTAAACCTTAAAAATTAATATTTAAAAATTTTAAGTTAACCTTAAATATATAAAAATATTTAAAGAACATAAACAATTGAAAAAGTGCTGATTCCTAGAATAGAGGCATTGGCATATGTGCTACAAAAATGAGAAGAGTTTCGATTAAAATAAGTACATCTCTGAGAAACATAAAGCATCCCTTAAACATAAGTACCTCTCTTAAAACATAAAGCAGTGAGGAATCAACAGCTTGGTGAGCTACGAGAGGGAGTTCTTTACTTTATGGCAAGTCAGAGCATGCAGAGAAATTAGAACTGTTTCATAAGATTTGCACAGTGGCTCCTTACAAACTGAAAGGACTATATGGATATAATCTGTGTACTTCCCAAAACAATGACACTGTGATTACAGCACATGCCCAACACTGATTGGATGTTTTTATTACTTAGGGAGTTGACTTCAAAAAGGTTCAGGTTTCATTTGCAGAATTTATGACAAGACATAAACAAGTAAACAGATATTTGTTTAGGTTGTTCTTTTTGAATGTTTATATGAGAGTGAGGCTGGTTATGCAAAGTTAATATGCTGATTGCTATGGTGTTAACTGAACTGGATGACCTGGCATCGCTATTGGAGTCCCAAGGCCACAACAAGACACATTAATCCTTGGAAAATACAACCACAGGATACACTAGCAGAGCTTGTAAAATGCCACCGTGAAGTAGCAAGGACAGCTTCTGTCATAGTTGTAGTTTGTTTCCCAGCCAAGTCTCTTAGGGCCAAAAGCAGACTTGGCATTTGCTAGGATTCAGCTACCCACTCAAACTTTCAGAATCAAGTATTCACAAGACTTTCTGAGAGCTAACTTTCTTTTCTCCCCATTATAGTGTCTGGAGCCTGGGGAACAAAGGTGGGAGGGGTTGGAGATGAGGTTAGAGCAGGTGTGGTGTACAGCTTCTGCCTTGGCTCCCAAGGAGTCCCACCTCTTGGTATTCACACTTTTGGGCAATTCCCTTCCCTTGTGTGTGGGCTGGATGGTGACTTACTCGTAACACATTACATGGCAAAAGTGAAGGGATATCACTTCTGGGATTAAGTTTTAAAAAACTGCAACATCCTTCTTGTACACTCTCTCTCCCCTTTTCTCTGGCCCTTTTTGACTCACTCCCTCTGGGGAAGCAAGATGCAATATTTTGAGCTGCCCTATGGAGAGATCCAGGTGGTAAGGAACTAGGGGTGGCCTAGTGAAGACTTGAGGCCCTCAGTCCAACAGCCCATAATGAAATGAATCCTGCCAACCACCATGGGAATAAGCTAGGAAGAGGATCCTCCCAAGTCAATCCCTGAGATCACTTGGAGCCCTAGCCAACTCCTTGAAAGCAGCTTGGAAGAACCCTGAAGCAGAAGACCCATCTAGGTGGCTCTTGGATTCCTTACCGACAGAAACTGTGAGATCATAAATGTTTCAAGCCAATAAATTTTGGGGTGATTTTTTATGCAACACTAGATAAATAATGCAGGTGGGTAGGGCCAGTGAAATAGAGATTTATAGGCCATGGTAGGGAGTTTGGATTCTCTCCCATTGGAGTGCAGGGAAGGATATGGTCACTGACTGATGTGTGGGGAACGGACAGTGCAGGGCAAGAGTGGAAGCAGGAAAACCAGCCAGGAGGCTCTCAGAGAAGTTTGAAAGTTAAATGGTTGATTTTTTTGTATTAAGGTATCATTGATATACACTCTTATGAAGGTTTTACAAGAAAAACCATGTGCTTATTACATTTACCCTTATTATTGAGTGGCCCCACACACCCCATTGCGGTCACTGTCCATCAGTGTAGACAGAGTCCCTATTTGTCTTCTCTGAGCCACACTGTCTTCCCCATGACCCCACACACACCATGTGCACCAATGATGATACCCCACAGTCCCCTTCTTCCTCCCTTCCCACCCACCCCCCCAACCCCTTCCCCACCCCTCCCCTTTGGTAACTGCTAGTCTCTTCTTGGAGTCTGTGAGTCTGCTGCTGTTTTGTTCCTTCTTGATACGTTTGGACATAATGCTGATATGTTTTGCTGGGGATTTCATATAGAGGATAAGGGAAAGAGGAATTACAGATGACTTCTCCATTTTTGGCTTCATCTCAACTGGGTAGATGCCTTTTGCTGAGATGAGGAAGATTAGGGGAAGAATAAGTTTGGGGTGGAGAAGGACATATTTATGGTTAAGGTAATCAATCCATGTGCAGATGTCAAGGGGAAGTATCAGGGGTTCAGATGTGCCCATGCATGTCTGGAGAATGGGCAGGCAGTTCTTTGGGGGAATCGATTTACGTGAGTGATCAGCAGCCTCTTGAGAAAGAACTATCCTAAGAGAAGTCAGGGTGTCTCATTTGGCTGAAAAAAAGACCAGCGTCAGAGAGGGATGGTGATCCTGTAGATAGCACCTTATCTTCTGGCTTAGTCCACACATTCTAGGGTAAAGGGAATACAAAGACTGGCCTCAATAAACATTAAAATAAACACCTTCAGTACAATCTTAATTGATTCATTCAACACCTCTGGTGCCAGCAGTTCTGCGGAAGCAAAACACGGTCTCAGCACCAACAAGAGTTGTCATATGGAGTGGCCTTGACATGGATGTCGATGGGCTTCAGCAGTGATATTGGTGTCCTTGCCAACCACTGGCGATGGCCACCGCTCTGTGCTCTAGTGATGTGCCTGTCATTTTTGGCTCCAGCAGTGACAGGAGCTATCACTACCAAATAGAAGAGAAAGTGGTGGATGCCAAATTGCAGCCAAGAAGACCCTTCTTGGGGACTTTTCTTTTGTTGAAGAATTTGAAATTGGTTGCATTTTCTCAGCTGGGATGGAATAGGAGAATATGGTCATCATGACAATTTTTATCTCCAGGATATGTCCTCTGGGAAACAGGAGTTATATAAGAAAGAGTCGTTTAAAAAGGACTTCTCTTTCTGTTGGAGAACTCTTGTCAAGAACGTTAGGAATTGAGCCACATGATTTACATAGATAAAATCCTAAATTATATTAATAATATTTACTCTTTTTGTCAAATTGATATGCTTCCACTTTCATGTTCAAATGACAAACCTAGCTGGTTGTGTTCCCTATTTTAATTCTACCTTGCAGGAAGATCACAGATACATTTTACTCCCAATTTTGTTTCTGGAATATTTGCTTTCTCCTCAGTTATTAGTTTTTATTTTACAAAGTCATTTCTTAATCTTATTGTTAAGATGTCTTTTTCTGTGAGTTCTTTCAAGCATTTTTTTTGAGAAAGATGAGAGACTTAAATAAAACACTGTACGGTAACACAATATTGTACTATAAATGTCCTAAGTATTTTCTATACTGTGCAATATGGTACAAGGATTTTTCCATGTGTCACTAGCCCTTTACTTTTAAATACTTGTCTTTCCTAAATAGGAATAAAGAGAAATTCAAACAATTAGATTGAAATCTTTGTGTTTTGCCCTACTTTCCAAATAAGAAGGTTTGGGACACTGAGTTTTTTGAGAGCTGGATGCTTTTAGACAAGTTATACAGCCTAGGAGAGATTAGAGATTTTTTTTGGAATGAGAAAATTGTTGACTGAGTAGAAAGAGTTGAAAGGAAGTTCTGAAATAGAAATACTAACACATGAGCTACAAGTATTTGCTTTAATATACTTAGAATCCAAATTTCTTTAATGCGATAGTGCGGTCTATTTGTTAAAACTGTTCTTTTGTTTTTAAAAAATACTTTTAAAAAATGTGCTATTATTTTTCCTGAATATAGTACTTATTATTTCTGATATGATTCATGAATTAATAACCAGAAAACTTGATGGCATGGAAAAAAGTTACTATTTCTTGAAATTTCAGATGTGATAAAATGAAATTACTGAATAAGTCATAGGAGGGATATATGTTGTATTATGTCGCTGTTTTAAAAAAATGTTCGGAACCTTGACTACTATTTTTGTGTCGAAAATTAATTAATGTCATATGTAATTCAACATTTAGAAAAGCTGATGGGAATAGAAGAACCTGGAGCTGCTATTGTTAAATTAGATAATGCTCAGAGATCTCTTCCTGTTTGGTAAGCTCCCTTCCAGATCCAGCTGTAAGGCTTCATCAGGGTGAATATGTTACTGCCTAAAAGTGCTCAGGCTGGTTTTCTTCTGCCTGAAAATCAAGCGTTGACCATATATGCCAAGGACCTATGGAACTGTGCAGCCTAAAAGTTTGTTTATTTTATTTTGGTATCATTAATGTACAATTACATGAGCAACATTGTGGTTACTAGATTCCCTCCATTATCAAGTCCCCACCACACACCCCATTACAGTCACTGTCCATCAGCGTAGTAAGATGCTATAGAGTCACTACTTGTCTTCTCTGTGCTATACTGCCTTCCCTGTGCCCCCCCCCCACATTATGTCTGCTAATCGTAATGCCCCTTTTTCCCCTTATCCCTCCCTTCCCACCCATCTTCCCCAGTCCCTTTCCCTTTGGTAACTGTTAGTCCGTTCTTGGGTTCTGTGAGTCTGCTGCTGTTTTGTTCCTTCAGTTTTTTCTTTGTTCTTATACTCCACAGATGAGTGAAATCATTTGATGCTTGTCTTTCTCCACTTGGCTTATTTCACTGAGCATAATACCCTCTAGCTCCATCCATGTTGTTGCAAGTGGTAGGATTTGTTTTCTTCTCATGACTGAATAATATTTCCTTTTGTATATGTACCACCTCTTCTTTATCCATTCATCTACTGATGGACACTTAGTTTGCTTCCATTTCTTGGCTATTATAGTGCTGTGATAAACATGGGGGTGCATCTGTCTTTTTCAAACTGGGCTCCTGCCTTCTAAGGGTAAATTCCTAGGGGGGGATTTCCTGGGTCAAATGGTATTTCTATTTTGAGTTTTTTGAGGAACCTCCATACAGCTTTCCACAATGGTTGATTTACATTCCCACCAGCAGTGTAGGAGGGTTCCCCTTTCTCCACATCCTCGCCAACATTAATTGTTGTTTGTCTTTTGGATGGTGGCCATCCTAACTGGTGTGAGGTTATATCTCATTGTGGTTTTAATTTGCATTTCTCTGATGATTAGTGATGTGGAGCATCTTGCCTAAAAGTTTTCTGTCTCCTTTAAACATGGGGGAACCTATTGTGTCTTGATTTTGTACTTGTTGAACTGGGTTTTGATTTTAGACTCAGAGTGCAATTTATTTTCCTTATTTAGAAAAATCTCAGAGATCAGCCTCACCACAGTTCCTATAGAATAATTTTAATAATTTGTATAGTATCAATAATCAGTTGAGAATATCCTTTTTTCTTTAAGTCAATTTTCAGACTGAAAGAATAAATTTTCTTTTTACCATTGAGTACATCTTTGACAAGGCTTACACTATATAATCTCTTAACTTACACAGGAAAGTTCCAGATCTAAGTTCCAAGTTTGTATTTATAATAAATGTGCTTAATATAGGCTTATTAAATAAATGAACTAATGAGCAAAATAAATAATCTTTCAAATTCTGATCCTTTCAGTCCTGATCCTATCTTTCTGTTTATTGCAGATTAGAAATTTATCTTGATCTACTCTTGTTCAGAAATGTGTTCCCCATGGTCTGAAGCATAGCTGACCAATGACATTTGATACCCAGATGTGACTTTCAGGTTTTATAATCAAACCACAACCCTACAGACTTATCGTAGAAGATCTGTTGTGGGTATTCTGTCTCTGACCAGCTTCAAATATCTGCTAAAAATGTCTGAAGTGATCTGGGAGGTTTTATTCTAGATGTCACCATGTACAAATTTAGTATAACTTTACAGGTGGCTTTGGAGTGTTGCTATATGAAATAGTGACATACTATAAGCCACCTAAGGTCACAAGTGTCCTCAATGAGACAGACAGGCACTAAACATTTAAAGATGACTTTTAAGAACTAGTATTATTTTTCAGTGTATTTATGCTTGATGCTATAAAAACTGGTACTGTATACAAATTAACCAATGTCTGCATGTATACAAAGAATGTTACATCAGTTTCACTTGAAGTAGAATTCTCTTGAGAACTGATAACGAGTATTCTTTTTGAACATTATGTTTGTTATGATTAGAAAGTTACATGTTCTGCTTAGATTCACTAATCAAACTTAAGAAGCCTTGAATGTTTCCTGAAAATAAACCTGAGCCATGGGGTCTTTTGTGGTTCCATATGAATTTTAGAACTATTTGCTCTAGTTTGTTGAAGAATGCTGTTGGTATTTTGATAGGGATTGCACTGAATCTGTAGATTGCTTTAGGCAGGATGGCCATTTTGACAATATTAATTCTTCCTATCCATGAGCATGGGATGTGTTTCTATTTATTGGTATCTTCTTTAATTTCTCTCATGAGTGTCCTGTAGTTTTCTGTGTATAGGTCCTTCACTTCCTTCGTTAGGTTTATTCCTAGGTATTTTATTCTTTCTGATGCAATTGTGAATGGAATTGTTTTCCTGATTTCTCTTTCTGCTAGTTCATCATTAGTATATAGGAATGCAACAGATTTCTGTTTATTAATTTTGTATCCTGCATACCACTGCCATCTTAAACTTTATAAGATACAGTAGACGCTTCATATTCAGGAGGGTTAGATTCTGAGATCTTCATGAATTCCCCAATTCCTCCATATGGAAGTATATCTTCATGACACAAGTTAACCATCTCTTCAGTATTAGCCAAAGTTTTATGTCTCAATTAAAGG
This sequence comes from Smutsia gigantea, assembly GCA_032199065.1. Classification (NCBI taxonomy): domain Eukaryota; kingdom Metazoa; phylum Chordata; class Mammalia; order Pholidota; family Manidae; genus Smutsia; species Smutsia gigantea. The sequence goes on from JAVSCE010001263.1 coordinate 57,670, forward strand.
ATATTAAAAAAATTGAGTGTACCTGATGACTGGCAGAGAAAAAGAAAGACTCATTCCGATAGGAGTGTTGGGTGGTTTTCTAGATCTCATATCTGGCTTTGCACTGCTATGACCTTGGAAACTGAAAAAAATACAGATGCTCAGACTTTATTTCAGATCCATCGATTCAGAATCTGACTAGTAGGTAAGTACCCAGACAGCTGTAGTTTTTAAAAGCTATGATTCTGATACATAGATTTGGGAAACACACGTAGGTCTAGTTAAATCATTTGCTTAAAACTACCAGCCTCATCATTTGGTGCCTTGGGAAAAGTACATATCACAGTTTTGAGTTATTCTATAAAATATTATACCTTAAGCATTGAACCGCTGAATGCCAAAGTCCTACATTCAAGATTCACAGTTGGGAGGCAGCAGTAATTCTGTATTCTGTTTGGGCTAGATCACATCTTTAAGCTGCATGCTTTATAAGGGGAGCATTCATCAATTGAATTTGTACTCTGGCATGTCTACTCCATGCTAATGTATTTTAGAGAAAACTTGTAAGTTTAGGTGGCTGAGTTAGAGAGATCCTTAAAAAGCAATAGAATTCATTCTCACCTTATCATTCTTCCTTTATCAAGAATCAAATCAATCTCAATTTTTGTGGGTAAATATATACAATATATATTTTTCTTCCTGACTTAATTTATTATATTATGTTTACTGGTTAGCTGACTTTTACATTACTTATCCATTATCTATGCCATTTTTTTTGGTATTATCTGTTTTCACATTAGAGTAGAAATTACCCCAATAAACAAGAATATAAATACAATGAAAGAAGGTTGGGTTTATCAATCTAAAATACAAATATTTAATAATATTCTAATGACTTATTAACTTTTTGAGGTAACTGTTAATTTCAAATAGCAGTATAAAATTGCATTATATTATGGAAAGAGTTAAAATGTTTTGTTGTGCCAGCCTAGCATCTAAAAGAATGCCCAGCACATAGTAGAGTCTCAATAATAATTTATGGTATAATTTAATATGTTTCAACTGAATATTGACAACGAATACTGTTTTGTAAGAATTTTTCAGTTGTGTTCATTCAATAAATTTTTTTGACAATTTAACTGAATGACTCGGGCCTCAGGGATTTCAGAGACTAAAATAAAATAATGCTGTTAGGTCTGCTCTCCCTGCTCTGCCTCTCTCTGCTAACTGGCCACATTGTCCCTGTTTCAGATATGCTTCCTTCATGTGGTGAGAGCAAGAGGTCATGACCACAGGCTGCTCTAAGTTAGTGACCCCAGAGGGAGGAGGGAGCTCCTCGCTTTGCAGGGTCCATATACAATATCCTAGAGAAGGACTCATATAGGTGTGGCTTATTGGATCAAGCAGATGTCCAAAGAGATGCACTACTGGCCAGAGCTGGTTCATATGCTCACCTCTGTGACTAAGGACGTATGTGACATCTGTGACTAATCAATTGTGATTAGCAGTCAGAGCCACAGAGAGTGGGGAGTAGTAGTTCTCCAAAAGAAGTAGGGGTGTTGCTACAAGAAGAATGTTGAAAATGAGACCAGGCAGACAAAACAAATGCCTGCAATACACCTTCCCATTTACAGGAGGCTAAGCTAGATGGTGGTCTTTCTGCTCTGCGTGTACTCAGGGGTGTAGAGAGAAAGACACGTAAGCTGCCAAGTAGCTGTTCAAAGGAGAAGGTTCTAGGGGGAAGGTTCAAAGTGCCATGGCCAGACGACACCACTTTGCTTGGGAAAGATTGACAAGAGAGCGGATGACATAAAATGAATTGGAGTTGACAGGGGTATGTGTGTTAGCACTCAATAAATATTTATTGGGTGAATAAATAAAAGAATGTTGAAATAGCATTTGTGGTGATCAGCTTATACAAAGGCACAGGCTGTGAATGGCTATTGTACTTGGGGAATGGTGAGAAAGTCATTGTGTTGATCCTTTTTAAACAAGAGGCATTTGGAAGAGAGAAGGCAATGGGAAGAGCTAAATGAGTCTTGAAAGCTTAGTAGGTCCATTCATTTATTTAACAAATAATTTTTGAGTAACAATATGTGCTAGGCACATATAATGCAAAGTAATAAATATATAATAGCATAAAACAATTGGATTGCCCCTTATTTGATATATGATAATGAGGAGTGATGTAATCAGATTTGAGGTTTAGAAAGGCAATTCTGGCAGCGATGTGCCTTACTAAGGAAAGGTAAGATATTTGTTCATTTATTCGTTCATTCTTACCATTTATGTATTCCACTCTAGCATGCCCACTTCTCTGAGTATTTTCATTCCTTCTCCATCATTACCCATGATAGTTCTGGCATTTCCATCTGGTTAGCAAGGACCACCGCTTTCTCCAAGCTTCCCCGAGCCATCCTAGCATTGCATTAGTACTGTCTCCCTGGATCTCTGCCAGCATGTTAAATTCTGCGTCCCGGAGGAATACTGCCCCAGCAGAAACTCTTTCTAGTCCAGTTTTACTTTCTGCTCCTTTGATGCAATGCTCTCAGGATTCAGTCCCACACTCCTCCAGTTTCTATTGGCACATCTTGGGGTCCTGTAGCAAGAGTAAAGTATAATCTCTTCTTTGATAGCAGATCCACTTCTTCAGCAGGATATTTTGATTTAGCTCCAGTTATGGTCTGGTGGCCATGAGGTGGGGGTACGTCAAGTGTGCTCTGCATGTGTGTGTGTGTGTGTGTGCGCATGCGTGTGCATGTGCTTGGGAGGCAGAACTCTTTTTGTAATATTTAAAAAAGGGAATCTGTCACTAGCCTTTAACAGGGAGGAGCGGGACGCTTCTGCAGGCTTAGGGGGCTCGGGAAAATCTGACGGCTCAAGCCTTTTTAACGTATCCACTCAGATATCCCCACCCCATATCTTTGGTTCACACTACTTCCGAATCAGGGTCCTGACGGTGGAGTAGTGAGTCAGTCAACACTGAGAATGTAACCTCTCCTGGAACTTTGCTGCTCTTTAAGTCCTGGGTCAAATCCCCAATTTTTCCTGCCTTCTGGTTTTAAAAGATGAGAGTCTCTTTATGTACTGCTTATGAAGGCCCCTGGCTTAAATACTTACACTCTAGTTGGAGATTAAGCCCTCTCAGCTACTCCTTGTCTTTCCCTAAAATGTCGGTTCATCCCAGGAACATGCATCCCCATATCAGATATGCCGCATAGGCCTGCACCTCCCCATCCACTGTCCACAGGCCCAGACCTCCAACTGCTGGAAGTTGTAGCAACTGCCCTGCTGCCTGTGCAGGGAACTGTCTGTGCCAGTGTTGCTCCTGAAGCAGGCCACGTGGCCGTGCGCCAGCTCAGGGTCGGCTTCCTTGGGCCACACTGGGTTCTTGGAAAGCAGCAGCTGAGACGGAGAGAGCTTCAGGTGCAGCATGTTTATGGAGAAGGCCCGAGTTCAACAACTAGGGGGCATGAAGGAAGCAGGACTGGGCCCCGGGATGAGCTGAACTCCAAGGCACTTGCAGCCCAGGACTCCACCAATTCTAAGGCCTTTAATGTCTTTGATTGACCAGTCCCTGGGCGCAGGTGAGTGGGTGGGGAACCTTGGGTGAGGGCGACTGTTTTAATGCAAGGCAATTACTGGAGACAGACGCAGCTGCAAATAATCGGCCACCAACCCAGCCACACACGGGGAGGGAGGGCCTCAGTCCTGGCATGAGCTCCTGGTCAGCACCCAGCACATCCAGCCTTCAGCAGGAGTCGAGAGGTGAGTGGGTTTTTACTCATACCTTTAGTCTTCATCCTGTGGAAGCCTGTCCAGTAACTGAAAATAGGCTGACAGTCTAACAAGAAGAGTGTTAATAGTGGTGAAGGTCAGAAAAGATGTGGGAAAGAAATGCTTTTACTCTTGAACAAAAGCTGAGGGTGTTCGGCACTGAGTGTGTTTGGTAAAACAGTGTGAATTTTTTAAAGCTAACCATAGCAAAAACCTTTACTTAAAAATTTCCTGCAAAAAATAACTTTTTTTTAATAAGTCTGTACACTCCAAATTCCTTTCCCTCTAGACCGTGACTGAAAAGGTAGCTTTTGTGATATGGATTTGGAAACAGGAGGTTTCAGAGAGACACAAAGGCTGTTTCCTGGAAGTAACAGAAGGGACGACACCCAGACTCTAAGAAGCATATGCGCTACTCTTCCCTGCTAGGACTAGAGCTGACTCAGTATGTTTAAACAACAGATCCTTCATGATTATGATGACTTTTGAAGGCAAAAGCATGAAGTCTGGATCAGTAGTAACCTTTCTTCCTTTATGTGGTGTTTACTTTTGCTAAGTCACTTTGTTACCTATTTTTTTCCTAACAAATCCTGAATTATGACAAAAGAACAAAAAGCCTTACTTAATCCCTAGATATGAACAAATAATTTTGTATACTTACGGTTTTTATTGCCTACTTTAAAAGAGGAGGACAGCTGAGGCTTTTAGAAATCAGGTGAGTTGTCAGATTTCGCACTTCTGCGTCTCAGAGCTGTAACTTTTTCAAACATCACAAGACCTTGGATTTATTTATGGTTCCTTGGAGCCAGGTAATTTAGCAGTGTATCTATAATTCAGAAGCAAATGTTGGAAAAGGGTGGAGGGGACAGTGTGAGCCTCTCTGAAATTTTTCCAATTAGAAGGCATAAAAGAAAAGGAGAAGCCTTATTATGCCTTGGGCAGTGAAATACCTCAGACCCACCCTGGATCTGGGAAGGGAAACACCAAAGGGCTGTGAAGAATTCAGGGGATTTACCCCAGGGTAGGGAAGTGATTCTCAGGACATGGCTCCTGAAACCACATTTGTTCTGGGAGCCTGAGACCAGGAAAGACGTAGACATTTTCTTGGAAAAAGTTCAGACAAGAAGCGGGGGAAATGATTGAGGGGTGGGAGGGAGTGGCTCAGGAGGACAGGCAAAAGGAATTCAGTAGGTTCACCTTGGCCTGGAGACAGCAAAGACAGGCCTTGAAAACCACCTGCAATTATTGGTGGATAATAACCTAAATACCAAGGAAGGTAAAGTGCCACTTGGGGTGGAACAAAGGGGAGCATAATTACCTGAAAATTAAAGCAATGGAAAGAAACCTGATTATGAAACAATTCATGTTTACAAAAATGTTCATGGTAGTTCACTTATAAACTTAGAGGCTTTAAAGGACCAACTTACCTCAGGTAAAAACAGCAGAACATAGTTTATTACTTCAGAAATAATCTTGTTTTAATGCTGTAAATTGTATCGAACCTGAATACAAGTATAACCTAAAAAACAAAAACAAAAACAACCAAACAGAAATAACCACTATGGATTGCACTAAGCTGATTACATGGTTATTAAGCTGGGGGCTGGGGACACCCCTTTTGGCCATTTATACCTGACTTGTGGAGTAACCAGAAGTAATGTGGAAGGCACCAGACGATCTCTCCAGGAGAGAGGCTCAGGGGCCTTAATGGGTGGCTGAGATGAGGGGCCTCCTGGAAGGTCCCGTGCTCGGCTGGCTGCCGTTTGTCTGTGTGCCATGAAGGAGCTATGGCTTGTCAAACTCACCTTGCCTCCTTAATGCTAACATCTACCCTTCACTTTCAGTTCTCTCCTTGACTATTCAGCTATTTTACAGTACAGTTTTACCCCTTTGTGTGTTATATGCTGCTTATGAAGCTGGTTAGAAAATTCTCATAATTTTTGAATATTTGCTTTCCCTACCTGTTCCTTATAAAGCATTTTGAGATGGTATGTAGAATACCTAATATATACTTATTTTCACCCATACCCATGTAGGGGTTGATTTGCTTTGGGGAGGAATGTAAAGGAATTAGTTCCATTTTCTTTAATTTTCAAATTCTTGTGGGCCAATGCCAATGCTACTTGCAACATAACTGATTATGGGAAAAATGAAATAAAAACGCTTAAGACATGCAAAATACCCTAATACATTTATTTAGATTTAACAAAATTTCCTTTGTTATCAAAGTTTCTAAATACTTATTCTCAATTATGGGTTCTATTCTCTTCCATGGAAAAGTCTAGGGTTCTACTTTTGATTCTGTCATTTCCTGATCATGTTACCTCTGGCAACACATTTACCTACTCAGAGCATGAGTTTTCTTATCCCTTAAATGGATATAACATTCCTGTCCTTTCTTTCCTTTCTTTCTGGGTGACAGGAAGGAAGGAAGCTTGGTTTGTAACTAGTGAGGTGCTAATTACATATTATTGACCATGTGGGTGAAATGGTTCCTGTGTGATATGCTCGAGAAAGTTTTCATTTGTTCTAGCAAAGAAGTGAGTTAAACGTTTTACATTTAAGGAATTGTCTTGAATTCCAAACTAATTAAATACTGAATGTTTTTCCTTTAGGAATATTTCTTATATTTTACTGGTCATGAAATCCAAAATCCCAGAGCTACTGGTGTAGGTCTTAAGAAGTTTCCTGTATCAGGATAACTTTGGGGACATTTCAAGCGGTAGCATTGGCCTGTTACCCCAGACTCTGACATAATCCCCTTCTTCCAGGGTGGGAATAAGTATTCAAAGTTTATATGTTATGCCTCTTCCCCAAGATTTTTGCAAGTGTCTTATAGGTACCTATTAAAACATTAGAGGGGGATGGAAGGATGGGGGCAGGGTTGTGTAGGTTCAAAATATATCACAGATCATTCTGATATCCCAGCCATTCACTCCTAGTTTGAGAACAATTACTCTACATAATGTTAGTTTGTAAGGTTTACAAGTAAATTTCAGGGACTGGGAGGTTGAATTTAGGAACTAACAGGTGCTAATAGCATCAGAAGTGTCTAGGAAAATTGGGGACAGCAAGTAATACAGAGGTCATCTGCTTTGCATGAAATATGGTGGATTAAGGTAAGACTTGCCATCATTAAGATCTGGGCAAAGGGAAGGTGTAATACTAGCTTTCAGTGGTCAGGAACATGCTAAACTACAGAACTTTCAAGAAAGGATCTGATGGATGTGATTTTCTTGGCTATTTCTTAGATTTTCTGTGTTTCAAAGATCTAGTGAATCATAGAGTGTCTTCGGTTTCCCGGACCCTCAACATATGTCCTGAAGTGGGATTCCTGACTCCTCTGAGACCCTCTGGGTGGATTGTGTACCATTTTGTCACTTTTTTCATTAATTCATATTCATGTATTATTTATTCTATAAATTCCTGTTAGACATTAAATATAGAAGATAGCAAAATGAGATGATTTCATCCCTTCATACATGATTTATTTGTGATTTTAAAACAAGTGGCACATACATGCAAAACAAAACCTCAAACTACATTCTAGAGTGATAATTTAGAATCATGAGGCTTCCCAGAAAATACTACATATATAGTTTAATCTCACATTTTTTCTTTAGCACACTGAATTATTTACTAGATTCTCATGGTTCTGTTGGCTCAAGCTTTGAAATATTTGGAAAAAAGATACAGCTAAGAATAATGCAGTTACTTATACTGCACTAGTTACATACTGGAGGAAGAGTTTCTAGAATTTAAAATCATGTTGAGGAGGAGTGTGGATTTGAGATTCAGCTAGAACTGAGTATTTATCTCTGCTTTATCGTTTACTAGCTGTGTGACCCTGAGCAAACTACTATTGTTCTCTAAGCTCCAGTTTCTTTATTTGTAAAACGGAGCTCGTCTTGCCTTTCTTGTAGAGTTGTTACAGGTATAAATAAAAGGATATAAAGACATCTAATAGTGTGCCTAAAACAGAAAATGTATTAATAAATGAATTTCTCTTCCTTTCCTTTAATGGCCTTTGGGATTTCAAGTTTGAACATACATTTGCCAGTGTTGGTTGTATGCTTACACACAAATGAAAATTGTGAAGTTCACATACTCTTGAACAAATGAAGATACTAGTGTCAGATTTTCACTGCTAACTATACCAAGACTGTCAGTTAGAAAGTAGTTTCTTGGCTGCAAATTTAATAATTTGGTTGATAGCTTAATACTTATTTTTAACAATCCTTTTATGTTTATCAGGCCTCTCAAAAATATACTGAGTTGCTTTAAAATTACTCCAATTCTAAATCAAACATGAATGTTGTAGCTGGGGGCTGCTATCCTGAATCTTGTAGCAGCTTGCTCTCCGACTGTTCCTGTGGGTCTTCTCATGGATCCACGCAGAAAACGGTAACAGTGCCATTCCAACAACTGCTTCACTGATTCCATGTCATAAGAGTACTTGTTCTTATAGCAATTTGCCTTTTAAAAATGCTTCTTCATTTCTGATACTTTACTTTTAGTCCTTGTCTAAAGTTTTCCAATCATTATTTCTCTTCTTGTGTGTCATTACATTCAGGAAGATTCAAACAATCTGCTTGTTTATTCTCAGTTAACCTTAGGATGTAATGGGAACTGTTGCAATAGGTTTTCTTTCAGACAAACAGGCAATTAATTATCTCTCCTTGGGCGCACAGGATGACAAGACTAGCCAACACATATTGAGTAAGGTCAGTTGACTTAACAGAATGTTTTGAAATGCTACAAAGGAAGCTTTCATTAAAATAGCATCAACAAAAAGCATAAAGCAAATTTGTGGGAACAAAGTATAATGTTGGGGAGTCTGCATTTCTTTAATGTCTTCTACAGTGTTAAATTATATTACGTTTTGTGCTTAGTCTTCCCATTTAGTAAGAATACGAGTGACTTGATATTGCAGTTTGTAAGAATGTGGGTCTGAGGCACAGTTAAACACAGGATTAAAGCAGACTTGTACCTAGCAGCATTATTCACAACAGCTTTCCACGAAATGTAGAAGCAATTCACATGTCCATCAATGGATGAAAGGATAAACAAAACATGGTATATAAGTGCAGCAGAGTATTATTCAGCCTTAAAAAGAAAATTCTGACACCTGTACAATATGGATGCACACTGAGGACATGATGCTAGGTGAAATAAGCCAGTCACAAAAAGACAAACTGTTCAATTGTGTGAAATACCTGGAGTAGTCAAATGGAAATAGAAAGTATCATGGTGATCTGTCAGAGGCTGGGTGGGGAGGGAGCTGTGGGGAGTTGTTTTAATGGATACAGAAATAGTTTGCAGTTTTACGAGATTCAAGAGTTCTGGAGATTGGTTGTACACCAGTATGAATGGACTTCTTAAACTGCACATTTTCAAATGGTTAAAACAGTACCTTTCATATTCATATTTTATCAAATTTAAAAGGTTATAATTAAAAATCACAGAAAATTAAAAAAACTTACCATAGTCCCAAATCTTTTTTCTCTAACTTAGGACCTTACATGATCCATGGCACAACTTTTGAACTGTAATAACCTCGGTATCGGGAATGTAGCTTATACAATTAGAAATGTTCTTTCCAAATGACCCTCATTGCTCGCCATCAAGATTGTGTAAACAGAGTTGTAGAAAGGTTAAATTCTTCTGGAAATCACCTGCTGTTGAAACATAAAATGTGTTGATCAGTTTTCTCTGAGCTTGGCTGTGGTAGAGATCTCATTAATTTTTTCACTATCTTTTCTCAGTGTGTTTTCTTCATCAGTTTATTTCTGTCATCGTCACATGGCACAGGTAAAAGCATTTCCCTCCCTACATTTAAATAAAATTAAAAGTATAATCTTACTGCAGACACCTGCCTTTTATGCTGTCTTCAAATCAACCATGTTTCCCTTTGTCCATTTCTTTGGAATATAATTAAGTGTTCTGTTCTTTGCTCTGAAATATTCTGAGCTAAGATGGGAAATTGCTGTGGTTCATTTGATCTTTAAGCTTCAGTAAATATTAGGAATATTTGCATTCTGTAACAGGTGTTAGGATGAGGATAGGTAATGCTTGCTTTTACTCCTATTTTGTGTTGGTTAGATATAAATATGACTAGTGGATGTTTTGATCAAGCTCAGATCTTAAAAGAAATAAATGTAAATTCTCTGTACTAATCATGGCTCTTTACTGCATGGAGGATGACTATTGGCTAAACATTATCTGCTTTCAGAACATTGTTAACCAACTCATCTGTCTACCTCAGCTGATGTGTTATTTTCTCAGTATTTGGAGATAGTTATACTGAAAGACAACAGGGACCTTTATTTTGCTATTCCCAATAAGTAGAGCAGATTATGAATATTCTTCCATAAACCAAAGTGCAAAGCTTTCTGATGGTTTGTAGTACCCATAACTTATCCTGAGTTAAAGAGATTCTGCAGTAAGCAACTTTCCAGAGCTCATATTTGGGAATAGTTATCAAGATAAAGACATACCACTTCCATATCATAAACAGATCTGGCCATGGAATAAGATGACAATTCCTGCTAGGCTCTAGTCATGGAGCGAGGAGAGAGATCAATGATGTGGAGGGTGGAGGGATAAAGTGAAAACTGAGGATGGGAGTGTGTGAGGCAGTCCTTTCCCCTAAATTCACAGATCGAGGAGCCGATGTAGGTCCAATCCCAGGGAGGAGTCCGTGTGGAAGCTCTCACCTGCCCGGGCAGGAGGTAATGGTGTAGCTTGGTATTTCCTTTCCAGTGATGGCAATGCTTTGCTTCAAAAAAGGAATCGGGTTATAAATTTGAGTTTTTTATCAACAGAAGGATCCCCAGACACTTGAGTCTCCAGGAACACAGATTGAATTGTCGGGGAACCAGCTAGAATTAAGAGTTAGGGTACTGCCTCCAAAGTGAACTTTGAGAACTAGGATCTGATGCCTGAAGAAAATGTCTTCAGAGCCCATTTGTGAGCCCATTATCCCACCAGGACACCCAGTGCTAACTGATCCAGGACAGAGGCTGCAGGTAGATGAGACATTAAAAAAAAAAAAAAGTAATGTCAGGGAAGCCTCGCGGAGATAGGGGCGTGGTCTATCCATCCATCTCCACTCTTTTCTCTGCTGCGGTGAGGTCATTTGCCCCCCACCTGCAGGTCTACTTTTCTGAATCCCAAGGTCCATTTTTTACTTTGGATAAGAGGTCTCTCTAGGACAGGGTTTGATTCAGCCGTAAGTGATTCCTGCTAATTAGGTAGAAATAACCTTTCAGTTCTGCTAGTTGAGCTTCACTCTCAGTAACTTTCTAGAACCCTGTTGTCCTCTCTTAGACCTCCACAGTCATCCAACAATTTTTTGTTGAGCACTTCCTGTCTAACAGGCAAGAGTATGTAGCAGAGAGCAAGACAGATAAAAATCTCTCCTGCCCCGTATCTCCAGCTCAAGGCCCACGCCCGCTCTTGCGGAGGCCGACCTACCTGCCTTGGCTGCGAGCCTCCTTGCCTCTGGTGCCTTCTGGATGTCGTCCCGCCCAGATGTTTTGTTCTTCCATTTAGATTTCCTACATTTACCTGGCAGCCACTACCACCACTCCGACCCCCCTTCCTCTGGCTCCCTGACAGTCCAGCTTTGCCACACTCACTCCCCACCCCTCATCTCAGCACATCCAGGTCCGTCTCCCTGAGCCACCCACTCAGGCTAGTTAACACGATCTGGGACATAATGTGCCAAGGATGACAGTTTTCCAAGTGCATTGTCATGAGGAAGGTGGGCTAGAGACATATCCAGATTCAAATCCAGCTTTACCATTTAGCAAGTAACGCAAACCACGTTAAGCTTTCTTAGTCTGTTTCATTGTATGCAAGTTGCTCAAATAGTACTCCCTTTCAGGGTTTGCAGAGTCTAAATGCAATGCTGTGTATCAGGCACCAGGCTCACAGGGGGTACCCAGCGATGGTTCTCTTCTCCATTTGGCAGCGACAGTTTCTCATCTGATCGTGATAACTATGGAGAGAAAACAGGACAGGGACAGAATTCTTATTCTGCAGATAGAGAAACTAAGCCTCAAGAGGGTTATGAGTTACTCACATTAAGTAGCTACTGGTCACAGGAGGAGCCAGTACAAAAAGCTAAGACTTCTAGCTTCTCTTCAGTGCTTTTTCCACTAAATGGTGCTGCTTTCACCTAAAAAATAAAACGACATGAAGTTACAAGAAAAATTGTACTTATATTTAAAATGTTGGTCAAAATGGCTAAATAGCTTAGAGTTTCTTTCTTTGCGCAGTGCTTCCTATGGATCTCTTCTTGTTCATTTGCCCATGTAGAATATAAATGCTATGTGGGAAAGAATAACAGCCATTTGGCAACAACCCAAATCTCATTTTCAGCCTGTAGCAGGGCCTGAAAGTATTCCCAATGTTCACTCATTTCTATCCCTCATCCACATTTTAGGTTGATAGAGCTATATAGAACTTGAGCCCATGTTTGCAGAGCTAGCAAGTGGCAGACTGTGTATGTTTGACTGAAGTCTGCCTGGCATTAGAGCCTAAAACTGCTTATTTTCTTAATTACTTCTTTACGTAAGTGTTTAGTATACTCAGTTTATTGCTATCTGTTAGCACTTTACGTGGGTGAGTAAAATATCTGTTTCTGCTTGGACTGAAGGGGGGCAGAACCAGCACAAAGTAGAAAGAAGGCTTTGGATTTCCGACTTCCTGCCAACATGAACAAGCTGAGGATTGGACTCTGCTGTGACCTCGGGCTATTTTTATGGAAAAGGAAGAATGACTCAGAGGGCAACACCAAAGAGCACAGGAGCCGGGAGTTATAGGGCATTATTCATAGGGAGTGTGACTGGACTGGGCTATAATCAAGAAAATGGTTCCAGCTTGGGCTGACCTGAGCTGCAGAGAAAAAGAAGAGAATTGGAAAGGAAACAGGAAAAGTGTCACTTATTACAGATGATATGATTGTTTACATAAAACTCAGAATAAGTTATCAATAAATCTCAAAGATTAAGAAACTTCTCAAAGCTTTCAGGTAAAACAGTCAAATAATTTTTAAAGGCAAACAATTAGATTGGCATCAGACTTTTGAAAACTCACCTACGAGGTGAACTCAACAAGAGAGCACATTAAAAAAAAAAGTCAGTGAATGCAGTGAAAGCCAAAGATTTTTCATTCAACAAGGTACCGGTCAAATAAGGTTATAGAGAAACAGTTCTCAACATATGAGAACGGAGCAAATTCTATACCCATTACCTCTTCTTGAGGAGTCTACTAGAGGATAAACTCTATTCAACGAAGTGGTGACTGGTAAAATTTCAGCAAAAAGACTAAAGGTGAGCTTTTAAAAATATATAAAGGTACATTTAAGACTACATAAAAGTAAGAATGAGGGTGAAAAATGAATTTACAAATGCCATATACTGTGACACAGTAGAAATATGCAACTAAAAATTGAGAGAGAAAGGGAGAAGAAAATAGAAAAAGCCTATTGTCTAAGCACCTGGTGGCCATTAAAGGACCCTGGGGGCAGTGGGGTGGGAACAACTCTGATGAACTAGGTAGTAAAAAGTTGGAAAACAGGCACTAAGGGCATTATAAAGGGTGATCACTGGAAAAAAAATAGGTAGATGGACAATGTGTGGAGGGAAGAGACAAATAGGAATGCGATAGTATGGATAAGAAGAGCTAGACACTCTAAAGTTTCAATAGCTCTGACTCTAAGGACCACAGTAATATTTCATATACTCAAAAAATGAAAACCCAGATGTAAAGACCCCCAAATGGAGTGTAAACCGTAACAACCTCACTGAAGGGGATGGGGAAGATGAGAGTAAATCTGAGCAACTTTGGAAAAATGTATATTCACTGATGTTGTAAGGCTAAAGACAAAACAAAACCCAAAACAATAAACAAAAACTGCTCCAGTTAGTAAAGCTGTTTCCTACAGGAGTATGGTTTAGCATTTCTGTAACTCTGTGTATACTACTAGGATTGAGCGAATAGTGAGTGCATTGTAGGTATTGAGAAGCAGGTTCATCTCTCAGAGAAAGATACTAAAAATAAGGAAAGAGAGACCAGAATGAATCTTGTATTGATTTGGAATCAGAGGTATCAGTATCATGGTACTGATATCAGAGGAATCAGGAATTCAAGGTGTGTGTGCGTGCGCGTGCGTGTATACAGACAGCTATAGAAGTACAGGATGTGTATGTTAGTATACATACATAAATATCCTAACTCTCCATGCTGAGAAGACTTGGGAGCAATTATACCTCAGTGCAATAAGCCAACTAGCACCCAGATCTTGGTTTCTGAATGCCATTCTCCAATAGGAGGAACTAAGGACTCTGAGAAATGGCTGATTTCCGGATTAGGGCAGAAAATACATAAAATGAGCTGGTGATAATACCATCTTGTGATAATACCAGGAATAAAAGGAGGTCATCAAAAATGAGACTGGGGTCTGTCAAAAGGACACAGGAATCTAAGTGAAGAAGCTCTGATATCTAAAACTGGACCAGTTTGAGGAATAAAGTATTTAATAGTGGTGGATTATAGCTTATAGTTTAAAATAGATGTTCTTGAGTCATATAAATAAACAGTTGGAGATAAGGGCTAGCCCTTTTTTATGGAAGAACTAAAATGAATAAACACAGAATGACTGAACTATAAACACCACCTTAGGCAAAGACCTCAGTAATAACTGTTGCCAGCAAGATCTACCAATGGGTGCTAAAATCAGTGGGCAAAGTTTGGAGAGAAACAGGAAATTAGCATAGGCCAAAGTATCTCTCCCAACATCTTTACCAATTGCAGAGGGAAAAATACTACAGTAGAGACATCTGGCAGACACCCCCTCTATCAAGGGCATGGTTAGGACGTTGACATTATAAACCCGTTGATATGGAGAAATGAGAAGGGTACAACATTATGTCTATAATATTAACACATTTGCATAATCCCATTTTAATCATGAAAAAAAACACCAGAAAGGCCAAAATTGAGATACATTCTACAAAATAGCTGACTAGTACTCATCAAAAGTATCCAGGTCAGGGACAAAGGAGGAAGTACTCCAGATTAGGGGAGAGTAAGAACATATAACTAAATGAGATGTGGAGTTGTGGATTGGGTAACTGAACATAAAACAGATATTAGTGGGAAAACTGATGAAATTTTAATAAGGTTTGTAGTTTAGATAGTATTGTATCAGTGTTTCTTGGTTTTGATAACTGTACTGATTGTGTAAACAGATAACATGAGGGGAAGCTGGGTGAATTCATTCCAGAAGATTAAAACGTTTACTGTGAGAGGCAAAACTATGAAACTTTTAGAAGACAATATTGGAGCAAAACTTTATGGCCTTTAGATTTAAGGCACCAAAAATTCAAACCATAAATGGTTTTAATGTGATAATTTGTCAGTTATTCTAACTTTTGTTACTACAAAGGAAACAAAGATGAATAAAAACTTAGAGGATATCAGAAAAATATACAAATAATGAAGGACTGGTATTGTAAATACACAGAATTCCTAATAATCAAGAAGTGAAACACATACAAATTTACTCAGTAGTAAAGCAGGTAAATAAGATGAACAGACTGTCATAGAAAAGGGTACATGACCAGCTCGTAGACATATGAAGATGCTTAATTTCATTAATAATCACTGAAATGAAATAAATGAGACGCTATTGAACACTCAGCAAATTGGCAAAAATTAAGGTAAATACTGTCAAGTGTTGGAAAGGATATGCATCAATAGAAACCTCATCCATCGCTTGTGGGAGTGTTAATTTGTTGAGCCTCTTTGAAGACAGTCAAGCTCTACGCAGTGAAGATACACTTTGTGTTTAGGACTCCTTTATGTAGCTCCTGGAAGAATTCTTGCCGAGCATCCTACAGAACACATGACACATGTGTAAGAGTGCTCTTAGGACTTAATTCTGAGGAGCCAAGAATCAGAAAAAGATCTAAATGTTCACCAACTATAGAATGTCTAAATAAATTTTAGTGTATTTATATTAATAGCATATGTAAATGAATGGAAGCTACAGTGTCACACCGATGAATCTTAAAAAGTACTGAAAGAAAATTAGTTCAACCATTGTGGAAAGCAGTATGGAGGTTCCTCAAAAAACTCAAAATAGAAATACCATTTGACCCAGGAACTCCACTCCTAGGAATTTACCCTAAGAATGCAGCAGCCCAGTTTGAAAAAGATAGATGCACCCCTATGTTTATCGCAGCACTATTCACAATAGCCAAGAAATGGAAGCAACCTAAGTGTCCATCAGTAGATGAATGGATAGAGAAGAGGTGGTACATATACACAATGGAATACTATTCAGCCATAAGAAGAAAACAAATCCTACCATTTGCAACAACATGGATGGAGCTAGAGGGTATTATGCTCAGTGAAATAAGCTAGATGGAGAAAGACAAGTACAAAATGATTTCACTCATCTGTGGAGCATAAGAACAAAGCAAAAACTGAAGGAACAAAACAGCAGCAGACTCACAGAACCCAAGAATGGACTAACAGTTACCAAAGGGAAAGGGACTGGGGAGGATGGGTGGGAAGGGAGGGAGAAGGGGAATAAGGGGCATTACGATTAGTACACATAGTATAGGGGGGCACGGGGAAGGCAGTATAGCAGAGAAGACAAGAAGTGACTCTATAGCATCTTACTATGCTGATGGACAGTGACTGTAAGGGGGTATGTGGTGGGGACTTGATAATGGGGGGAATCTAGTAACCACAATGTTGCTCATTGTATATCAATGATACCTTAATAAAAAAAATAAAGACATAAAATCTTGAAAAAAAGTACTAAAAGAAGCAAATCATGTAAACATGCATACTTTGTGATTTTATTTATGTAAAGCTCAAAAAGCTGGCAAAACTAAAAAGTAAATTGTTTAATAATCTTCTCACACAAAGTAAAACTATAAAAAGAAAGGAATAATTAATAAATTCAGGATGGTGATTGCCCTTGGAGGGAGGGGAGAGGTGATCAGGGAGGGGCACCCCGGAGTCCTCTAATATATTGGCAACAACTGGTTCCCTACATACGTTCTATATAAAATGTGTGTAAAGAATGTTTTACAAACTACTTGACATATATGAGATATAATAATTTTTCAAGGAGAGAAAAATATTGCCTGGAAAAGATCTTTTTATCAAAAACTTCTGCTCTTATAGACTGTTCTTTGTAGCTCAGAGATAAACGCATAGAATATAGTCTCTCCCTGGTTTGTTACTTAAAATGACTGAGGGTTTTGTTTTGTTTTGTTTTTTAAAGACATTATACTGATTAATAATGGGGCCATGAGTTTCAAGGCTGTTTCTCTGATCAAGGAAAAAAAAATAGTGAAGATAATAACTTGGCTTGGGTTCCATCCCACACTTAAGTTACTGAAGAGCATAAGTCCATACTCGGCCATCTGCCATGCAATGTGCAGCCAGAGCAGGGAACGTAAGTCGTGTGAATTTAGACTTATCTCTCTGACATTCTGGCCCGGAAAAGAGAAACAGAAATATAGTGCCATCCATTGAGTCAACATTTTCCTGCAGTCTGTCTCAAAATTCATAGTCCTTGTTAAGTGTGTTGATAAGCTGTTCCCCGTGGGTGAGTGTGAATGTTATTTAAATAGAGTATGAGTAGGGGATTTGATGAATGAAAAAACTAGCTGAAGGTATTGAGACATCAAGAGTGGAGAATGTATGAAGAAAGAAAAATTCTGTGCCCCACTACTTTTGCAGATTGTTCAGCCAACTGCATGAGGGAGGAAAGGCAGAGAGGGCCTGCCTAACATTTTTGCGGTACCGTAGCAGCAGCAACCCTCTCTGGAATACCTGTTTTATTTTCCTGCCCCTTTCCCTTCCTCTGTCTATGCTTTATTCCTTCCAATTCTTTAAATACCTCTTAAATATTCTTGGTTATGCATCCATTGGGTAGAGATAAAGTCAGAGTTAAAGATTAAGTGGGGTGTTTATGGACTTGTTTTTACCTTTGCTTCACTACCGATCACTGCACAGGTATGAGAATAAATAATCTGTTTACCCTGCCATTTGCACCAAGGTGTAGAAACAGTGAGCAAAATATGTGACCTATACTGTGCCTTTGTTGGAAAGCCTGTCTATAAGTTTTCTTTTGTAAGTATTAAGTCAATGGTAAGTGAGCGACCAGATTTGAGGAGACGATAAAATGGGAATGTGAAATGGTCTGTTTTGATGTATGCGGTCCTTGCCCTACAAACAGATGTGGCTGTGTTTCTTCTATTCACACCTGTGTGCATTTCTATACC
Source organism: Smutsia gigantea (assembly GCA_032199065.1). NCBI lineage: Eukaryota > Metazoa > Chordata > Mammalia > Pholidota > Manidae > Smutsia > Smutsia gigantea. Next base: position 75,741 of record JAVSCE010001263.1, read on the forward strand.
GCATAAAGCAGAGGGGATATTTCATTAGTACATAGGATTGTTTATGCTCTGAATTGAATGGTTGCACTTAGATCATTCTGTGATTTGGCAGTAAGATATTTTTGGTGTTTCAGTCATAGGTAGTAAAAGGAACAATTCTGCCTGGCTGCTAAAAGGAATAACAAATCATATTGATAGTTGTTTTTTGGAAGACTTCTGCTCGTGCTAAATAAAAAGTCATGCCAATTCCACTTTTCTTCTTATAGAAAAAGATTGGTATAGATGAAATTTCTCAGGCATTTTTGACCTATAAAACAAGTTTCCATATGAAACCTGATGGGTTCTCTAAAACCATATGCTAATTTGAAGAAGTGTAATTCATGAGACTGAAAAATAGTACACATCAGGATGGGGAGAACACATCTGCAAAAATATTTTCTATTGTCTAAAATGTTACCAATAAGAATATATTGCCAGATAACTACTGTTAAAGTACAAATTACCTTGGATAACTAAGATATTAAGTACAAACATATATATTAACATTCTAGCATGGATGTGTTTCTCAAACGAAGGAGCACAAGTGAGAAAAATGTGAAAAGAGAAAAAAGTGAAAAATTCAATAGGATGAGAGAATTAAGCTGCACTGGTAGCTACAGTGATCTTGGTAGTTTGCTTTTCAATCCTCCGTTGCTTTTCTTGCAGGGTTTTCCATTTTAACACAGGATCAAATTTTTTAAATTACAGGGATTAAGCTCTTATGGAGGTGGGAGGTGGTTTCTGGCTTACCCCATTGGGTTGAGAGGGACAACCTCTCTGGAGGGACACCGAGGATTTTTCATGCCTTCAAACTCACTTGGAGAAGACTGATGCTTCCTCCCGTTATGAGGGGTGATTATAAGCTGAGTCCCATGATCTTCTGCAGCCTGTCAACAGTTTCCCCAAAAAAGGAGTTCAAAACTGAAATAGGTAGTGAGCCCCCTGAAATACTTTGCAATGCAATACCCATTTTTGCACGTGGTCTGGTATATCTGATAAGAGTCCCATTCAAATATTCCCCCCTCAAGGAAGATTGTTGCATGGAAACAAAGAGCAGGAAGAGTTTTGAAGAAGACAAAACTGTTTGAGACTGGCTTTCACACTTACTAGCTGGGTGACTTTGATTTAGTCTGAGAGCTTTGCTAAGCCTCAGTTTTCACACCAGTAAAATGGGAATAATAACATCTACTGTATGGGATTCTAACACTTATTAGAAAAACACTCCAGGAGATAACACAGGGATTGTAGCAGATGCAATTCTAGTATTTAAGGAAGAATGAAGAACACTAGCAGTGCCTTGCTCAGAATAAGCAAACAATAATGCAGTACTGGTACACGTAAGGCCATCACAGAGCAATTACTGGGCATATTCAAATATTAAAAAGTAGGTTAAAAAATTATTTTTGAATGATGTCTTCAACTAAAAAATGTTGAGGTCTAGATCCTTCCTCAAGGAAATCCTCGAGCCCATCTGCATTATCTATATATTTGATGCTTGTTTGTACTTTTCATTTATGTCATAATATTGATGCTGTTTTTATTCCCCAAATTTGTCTTTCTGTAATTTTTCTTATGATGAAGGATGTATATACTTCCATGTTACTCAAGAACCATATGTATGTCCACGAACATTGCATGTGAGGCCATCATTGATATTCCAACATTAAACCTTGTCTTATTAGCTCACACTTCATAATGATAAAGGGCTCTTGCCTAATTACATTCATAGGTATATCACTGGTTATGATGAAGGTAAACTTGATGGAAAAGGTGGTATTTCACAGGGATTTTATTCTATCAAGAATTTTGGTTTTTGCTGAATTATGTTCTCTACCTACCCAACTAGCCCCTAATCCAGTTCAGATCCATATTTAATTGCATTCCATTTCTAGGCTTCCTCAGTACTTCTGAAATAAATACTTACTCATACTTAACTGGGTAAGTCCCACAGCAAGTGTCTTCTCCTGCCCTGACCGCAGTACCATGCATCGTCCTCCTGTAGGATCTGGGCTGTTGAGAAACATCTGCTCAATCACACCACATGGTGCTGCTGCCAAGCATGGCCCTCCTCCTGCCTGAGTCCCTGCTGGTTCCACTTGGGCAAGTTCTCCAGAACCCTATGAGAAACTGAAATACACAAATGGATAATGGCCAGACCACGTATAAAATAGAACTGTGAGCCACAATCTGTAGCAACCAGTCCAGGAAACCAACCAATTGTTCAGTTAGCAGCCCAGAAGCTGACCTAATATCGGTAGGTCAGACCATTATCTCTAGCCACAAGCCTAGAAAAACAAAAATAACCTCTGTAACAATCAGCCTCAAATAGTCAGGACTTGATTAATAGCTGATACCTTTCCTAGTTCTTGCCCCTGCTTGCAACTTAGGGCCAACCAGAGAAAGCCAAATATGCACCCCAAACCAACCACCGAGGATGCCCTGCGTCTGGTTAGCCCACTTCCAGCTCCCGTGCCAACAGCCTCCAGTCAGGCATATCTGAGGCCTTCCCTTTGTTCCCCTACAAGGCTTTCCCACTGTTCTGCCTGCCTTTGAGTCTCTGCTAAAGTGTAAGTGACCATGGCCGACTCCCTTGCAGTGAGCCTTGAATAAATAGCCTTGCCTGTTGTCATTTAGTTGGCTTAATTTGTTTCCACACTTATCTCCTGGCACAGATCAGCATGATTTGTGGAAGTTGGTCTTTGGATCAGTGCCATGCCTGAATGAAGATGCCCCTTCTCCATGCCAAGTGTTGCCCCCTCATCCCAGAGTATGCAGTTGGTTGCTCCTTGCCAGGTCTGCTCACCTGCCCAGAGATGCGGCTGTATTAACCCTCCTTGATATAAGAGGGTAGTTCTGCATTTCTCTTACTGTAGTGCTTGATGGCCTATTGGACATGGTTTACACGTTAGATACTCCATGTCCATTTAGCTTTCTTTGCACGACGTGCACCTCCACAAGGCAGGCAAGATCCCTCCACCCCATTTTTTTTTTTCTTGCTAAAGCAGGGAAAATCAAAGTACAAGTGAAATGTCTGGCACATCAACTTACCACAAGTAATTTAACTTCATCTCACTAGAATTCAAACAGCTTCTTTGAAAGTCAGCTAAGTGTTTTACACAGATATGTGTTCAGTACCTGAATGGCTCACATTAACCTTTCCTTGCATTGACATTTTATGAGGAAATCCTTAGGATTGAGCAATTTATACTACCTTTAATACATTACGTGCTGTATGCCAGGCAGTGTATATATACATATCTCAGTGACAGCTTTTCCAGCCACTTCTCCTACCCCCTTAGACCCAGTTTATTTTCTCACGGATCTTTTTAGGTTTTAGAGACTAGAAAACACTAGCTCATTGTTTTATGTTAAAACAATCAGTTTTCTAGAGTCAAATATGTGGTTCATTTATGGTAAATTTGTGTCCTCCAGCTTTATTTAGTTTATTTCTTGTTCTTGTGCATATATAATACTTTATTGTTTCAAGACTGCTTTATAGTGTAATCTCTATGCAAACATGTTAAATAAAACATTAAAATGCACCATTTGTTGTATCAGTGCAAATTACCTAGGCGACTTGACAATCTGATGAGGAGATGCCTTCTATCTTCTAACCTTCTAGGCTAAGCTCACATATTTACAAGTAATGATGATGTCACAGCTCACTTCTCTGGAGCTTTCCTTCGATGTTGATAATAAGACACATCCTGATTTCAGAAATATGACAATATGAAAAGGTGCATCTTAGAAATAAGAAATATGGTTGCTATGAAATGAGCCATCTCTCCCCAGTTCAAAAGGTGAGCCAGGTTTTACCATTAAGGTCGGCCAGCACTTGAAAGAGATACCCAGGCTTGTTGCAAAAGCCAAAGACCTGGAAAGACAAACTTAATTCCTTCATTTCTTTTGCTCCTCAAAGCTAGTCTGCAAGTCCTGACATTCAACCTCCCAAATTCATCCCGACTCGGCACTGAGTCCCATGTATCTGCCACTACCATATTCCAAGACATCATCGTCTCCTCCCTGTGCGACTGCAGTGCCTCTGCCTTCTGTTTTCTCTTCCCTGCTCTTCTCTAGAGCACAGGAAGAGTAATCTTCCAACCAATGTGATTATATCACTTTCCTATTAAAAACCCTTCAGTGGATCCCAGTTGTAAATTAAGTGAAGTCCAAACCCCTCCATAATTGGGCTTGCCTATTTCTCCAAACTCACCTTCCCTCCTCTCTCATCACCTTCAATCGCATTGGCTGCCTTCCTGTCCTTTGTACTAGTCAGGTTCTTCCATGGTACAGGAACTTCCACCCACCCCAATACCATCACTTTCTTCTCATCTTTTTTCAGCTCTTGGTTCCAGTGTCAACTCCTGAGAGAGGCTTTCCTGACAGCCCTGCCCAATAATTTCCTCTCCCCATTTCTCCCACTTCTGCCATCTGCTTTTTTTCTATTGCACCATTTCTTTCCTTTGTAGCACTCATCATTATGTGAAATTATACATTTATTTGTTGGCAAATAGACTGACCTCTGTAAGGTGAGCAGCCTGGCGGGTCATCAAGTGCTTGGTACATTAATTATCTGTGGGATAGAAACAACAGGACTCTAGACACAGGGAGGGTTGGAGGACTGTGCCAGTAGACAGGACCCCATGCTCGAGGCCTAGAGGAAGAATCATATCCAGCAGGACAGTGGGAAGAATATTGGATGGGGAATGAGAGGTCTGATTTCAGGTCATGGTTCTGCCTCGTAATAGCTGCACTAACTTGAGTGAGTGCTTAAGTTGATTATAATTCTTACTTTATTTTTATAAGTGGAGTAATAGTACCTCCTCTGCCCATTAATTATTGCCGAGATTATATGATACTGATGTTCATGAAATTGCCATGCAAAGTCAAGTCATTTTGCAGATATGGGGGAAAGGAACAGGTATGGGAACTGTGTAAGGTAGGGTCTTTGTCACGGCAGCTAACCCAGGCCAAGCGCTAGTCCTGGGCACAGGAACAGAGCCCGTCTGGCTGTGGGTGTGGCTGACCATGAGGATCCAGAGCTGCTCAGTTCAGGATCCTGCTTCCACTGCCAGGACCAGAGTTGGCCCTGCAGTTTCACTGGGGATGAATCTGGGGCTCTGGTTGTAGGTTTGAGAAGGCTCAGAGGAAGGGGTTTCCACAGCCCTCATCCTGGTCCTCCTCCTCCCCTCCATATCCTCAGGACCTTGTCCACTCACCTCTCTCTCACAATCAACTTCTTCCATATAGAAAACGGCAGAAAGCCATTCACAATGTAAATAATGGAAGAATGTTTGCCTTACTAATAGCCACAGTCAGAACCTAAATAAATGAAACTAAAATTTCAGGCATTACTCAATGAACTGCAGAGGCATTGGGGAATAATTTGCTTTGTGCATCTCCTGTATATAGGTTTGTGCTTGTGGCAGAAGTCGCTCACTGTCCGTCTGAAATTATGCTCCTCCCTCCAAGGTGTAGGCTCCACGGCAAGTGGCTGTCCAGTGAGGACTGGGTGTCTGCATCCCCTTGCTTCTAGGTCAGGCCCCAGGTGTGATGTATGTCATGCCGAGGCCAAGGCTTCTAATCCGTGGTGTGCCTGCTTCACGTTCCCTGTCCCCTCCCAGTGCTGAGTGCAGAGGATGACACGGACCTAAGGCCTGGGAGAGCCATGGCCTGGACACCCTGACTGGGTCTTGACTCCCATGTACTGAAAAGCTTTCTGCCAGAACACCCTCCTTGGGCTCTTTCATTGAGACACAAACTTCTCTTGGATCAAACCACCGCCGTTTCATGTTTGTTACAACCATTAGTGTTGTCACTAACACAGGAAGCTCATTCTAGGATTCAAATTGAAGACAGGAAGCAACTCTGTTGAATTTCAAGTTGGAATATCTGTATTCAGATCATAATCATATTATGACATAAATTATTGACTGCCCAAACAGAAGTTAACCCCAGTTTATATAATCTAAATAACAGTGAAGGGGTTAATAACCACCAAAGATCAAAATACCAGACAGCATTAGCAGAGTAAAATTTCCTAAATATGTAAATCAATTTGGTGACTTTTGTTTTCCTCCATCTTCTAAGAAGCTGACCAAAGTGCCAGAGTTGTATTATGAAAACCTGTAAAGCAAGTCAAAGGCTGTAATCTTTGTATCCATCAGACAATGATGATTTATTTTTATTTTTGACATTGCATCTTCCTGCCCTTTTAAAATCTTTGTCTGCCTTATTGTTTCTAATATTACTTTGAGAGTAAGCCAGGAGGTGGTAAAAGCCTGTGTTTCTCCAAGTCACGGAAACAGCTGACATTCTGTCTCTCTCTATTAATGAGTAATAGACAGGTGGATATTCACCAGTGGCTCCAGCTGAATCATGACAAGACCCATCAGGAGCCAGGCTGGGAGGCTTGTCTACCGTGTAAGGGTGGCTCAACAGAACAGCTCCTGGTTTCTCAGCAAGTGGGGGCAAGTTTGTACATTGCTAGCTCTCTCTAAATAGTCTTAACAGTTGTTTTTGTAAAAGGTCTTACAATTATGTTCTCTGCTGATGTTTGTTCTGCAGAACATGTATTAGGTCTTTTGTAGGTGAAGCTAAGGCATGCAGTTTCAAAAAATTGCTGAGGATTAACAGTAGCATTAGAAATCTGTTCCCAAGTTCTGTACCTGTGATTAAGGCCCCTGGCGAGAGACTGGCTTTTGCACTTGGAAACTACACTAATGATCTAGGGGCAAAAGAAAGACTCTTCTTGGTGGCCCACAGAAATAAAGCAGCTTGTTAAATGTTACCTGGGTAAAATCTGTATATGGTAACTTTAGTTCTGAAAGCTTCCATGGTTTACAGGAATTATTCTTTCCTCCAGCCCCTCCTGGAACAGGTGTGAAGTCATAGCCCCCACCCCCCCCGCCCCGCCCCCCAGCCCAGGGTGGTGGTGAAGACAGTTTGCTGAAGGTGTTATTCACATCCAGGGTTTTTTTTTTTTCAGTTCTCTGGGGCTGTGTCTCACCTATCCAAGTGAATTATGCAAACTGGAGTCAGGCGTTATACTCCCTTAGCCACTTTCATTATTAAGCCTGAAGTATGTCTCACAAATATTTGTGAATGAATAAAGGACTGAATATATGAATCAAAGAGGCGAGGTTTGAAATGACTGAGTGAATTTTAGAGCATGCTGTCCTAATTAGCAAGACTCTTCTCTTGTTAGCATTGAGTACAGTCTATGTAATGTCTGTGTGATTCTTATGGCAGGCAATTTCTTAAATTGGGTCAACCCTGTTTTCAAACAAATATTTGGCACACTGTCAATCTAGCACATTTAACAAATAAGAACAACACTCCCTTGTGTTCTAAGATGGGAACTCAATAACTGTAAACCTCCATAACTATGCCAGTGGCAAAAAAAGGTGAAAACAGTTGTTCAGGGGGTTAAATAATATAGCAATAGAATGATGGTAACACCTTGATAAATATAAAGGAAAATCAGGTGCACAGGGGAACTGAGGGAAAAGAAGGACAGAAGTTAGGCCATGTACATTTTCTACTTTGATGGCACATTTGCCAGAACACTGGTGTTCACCCCCTGGTCTGTCTCCTGGGGAAGGCAGGGGGCTGACTACGGATAGATGGCGTAATTTAGATTTTTTCAGTTTGAGTCTGTGTGGAACATTTCAGAAGAAAGCCATCTGATACAATTCAAAACCATGGGCTTTAACTTCGTTCAGACTGGTGTTTATGTATCTGGCTTTGTCACTCACTGTTCTCTGCATTTGGATTTGGACTTAACCTCTCTTTGCTGCAGTTTCCCTATTTATAAAATGGATGACTTCTACTATTATTGTAAGGTACTCTTCTAATTGTTGTTCTATTGTATTTAATTAGGAAGTTTGACTAGTTTCTTGAAAGTTAAAGTATCCTAGAAAATGAATTATGTGAGAGAAGAATATTTTTCCTTGTTTCATGATCATTTTTAAGGATTTTTTTTTAACATACCAAGTACCATTCTGATATTTACTTAACTTTAACAAAAATACCAATATATCCATTAGGTAACAAGTCAAGTGAAATGTGTGAGTTGGGGACACTGTAGGAATTACTGAATTATAGACACTTACTAGCTGATTAGCACAGGCTTGATCTAAAACTTATTTGATGGAGTTGGCAAAGTAATATGAAGCAGTAATCTTAAAGGTAGAGAGTAAACCTAGTAAGAAATATTGAGAAAATTTAATTAGAAATAGATGCATATCATCTGTATATTTGTATATACAAATTTGTTTCAACAGAGATCATAGCTGTCTGCTGCCTGAAGTAGTTCTAAATACCTCATGATACGGCTCTATTTAGTAAACACTGCTTTACATTGAATGGTATGTCAAACAAAGCTTATTTCTAAAGTTTCTTAGTAGTCTGTTATTTTGCTGTGGGGAAAACTGTAGTCTAGTACAGTATTTCTTAACCTTATTTTTTTCCTGAAATTTACTTAGCTTTTAAATTTTTTCATGGAAAATTTCACACATATTTAATAGAAAGAACAGTGTCATTCACTTCTTTACTGTAACTCCAGGGGAAAATAAGTTCCTGGCCCAGGAAAAATTACCTTTGAAGCTGAAATCAGTCAAAGGGAGAAATAAAGTGGGAGAAACCCATTTGCTGCTTACAAGCGGTCACCCACTTCCGCTTGCCCAGCTGTAAAAAGGGACCTCCCCAAACCTCTCTGGTCCAGATACACCCCTGCTCCCCCCAGCCCCACCACCATTGTAATCACCTGTTGATATGGGGATGGACCGCCTCTCTCCACCCCTTGGAAACACCTATTAATATGGAGATGCACTAAGTCCAGGGGAGAGATTCTGGAAATATTGCAATTTTACCCACATTTACCCATAACCTAGCTTCAGTAATTATTTATTCTGGGCCAAATCTGTTTCATCTATTTCCTCATCAATTCCGCCTGCCCATATTTTTAAAAACATACTTTACTTTTTAAAAACAGTTTTAAACTTACAAAAAAAATTACAAACATAGTACAGAGTTCCCATATTCTCTCTACCCAACTTCCTCTATGATTAACATTTTATAGTAGTATGGTACATTTGTTACAAAGGATGAGCCAGTATTGTTATGATATTATTAACTGAAGTCCGTAGTTTATTTAGATCTACCTAGTGCCCTTTTCCTGTTCTGGGGTCCCACCCAGGATTCTACGTTACATTCAGTTGTCCTGTCTCCTTAGGCTCCTCTTGGCTGTGATAGTTTCTACGATGTTCTTAGTTTTTGATGACCTTGACAGTTTTGAGGAGTATTAGGTATTTTGTAGAATGTCCCTTATTTGGAATTTGTTTCATGCTTTTCTCTGATTAGACTGAGGTTATGGGTTACAGGGAGGAAACCCACAGAGGTAAAACGCCAATTTCATCACATCAAATCCAGGATACCTACTATCAACATGATTTCTGACCGCTAATGTTGACCTTGACCATCTGGCTGAGGTAATGTTTGACAGGTTTTTCTACTGTAAAGTGATTCCAGCTCTTCCCCCTACCTCCATACTGGGGACCTCTGTGAGCTAAGCTCATGCCTAAGGAGAGGGAAATTAGCTTCTCTTCCTTGAGGAAGTATCTGCAAAAATTACTTGGAATTTTTCTGCATGGGGGATTTATCTCTTCTCCACCAGTTAATAATAGATTCAGTTACTTATTTATAACCATATTGTTTTGAAACAAATTCCGGACATCGTATCTTTTCTTTTGTAAATATTTCAATGTTTACAAAAATATGGGAGGGAGAAAACATTATTTTTAAAAACTCTCATTTATTTGTTTATACAACAAGTATTTTAATTTGGAACATGAATTTACTAAAATATTAAAATACCTTCCAAAGTCAAAGGATCACATCCTTATTAACTCAGTGAATACTGGCTGAGCATCTGCTCTGTGCCAACTATTGTGTCAAGGGTTGGGAATGATGGATAAGAACAGAAGATGAATAAGAAATCACATTTGAACCAATTTCTCTTAGCTCCCTTTCTTTGCCTCAACCTACACAATCAAAGCAAACATTTATAGGGGCTTATTTTGTGCCAGGCACAAGTAAAAACTGTTTTTTCATTTTAAAGATGAAGAAACTAACTTGTACAGTAGTGGAGTGACTTGCCCAAGGTCATTTCACTAGTAAGATGTTCTAATGTGACTTGATCTCAGGCAGCATGGCGTCAAAGTCTAACCAGGGATCTGCAAACTGCTTCTGAAGAGGGACAGATATTTAATATTTTAGATTTTATGCCATGTATGATCTCTGTTGCTGCTGTTTCTTCTCCTTCTCCCCCTCTTTCTTTGTAATTCTTTAAAAATGTAAAACCCAGTCTCAGCTTGATGGCCATATAAAAACAGGCCACAAGCTGGCTTTGGCCCGCAGGTCATAGCTTTCCATCCCCTGCTAACCACTGCACTGTACTGCCTCTGTCACCATCACCTTGATGGTCGCCCTCAGAATGGCCTAAAAGCCCTGCCATCCCACAGGACTAAATTCTTCCTTTGTGATGCCTTGGATCCACTTCTTGTTTCCATCGTCCATAAAAGAATGCAATACCAGGCTTGAGTTCCCAGGTAATCTGTCGGCCAAATATGCCTCCTCAGGGCCTGGGTAGAGGAATATAAAGAACTGAAAGACACTGAGGGTCAAGGAAATCTGAATTTGGGGGTTGTTGATTCGAGTGGTTTCCCAGGGCAAAAAGGATGAGTGGCCCGCCTACCCAGTGGAAGTGGTATAAATATTTCCTTTTCACAAATTAAGAAGGCAACTTTGACTTCTGTGGTTACACTTCTACTATAGGGTCCTTCTTACTGCTTCTGTGGGAAACCCTCTCACCCACTGGGGATGTTTAAGAGCCTGGAAGAGATGCTTTCTGAGGGAGAAAGACATTCAGTCGACTCAACATCTTATTTTTACAAAGGCCTCCTATGAATTGTGAATAAAGAGAACTGGATCTAGTCAAGGAGCTGGTCATGGGCCTGGCTCTGCCTATAAAAGGAAGTCAGCTTATGGTTCTTTATGGTTCATTCATCTGAAAAATCATAAGCAAGTCTAAGATATCCTGGTTAAAAACTGAAGCTGAAGGTAACCTCACTGGAAATTGGAAATTTATTTCTAGCTACATTTATTGGACACTTAATGTGACATGAGCCATGCTGAGCAACTTATGTTATCTCACTTGATCCTCATAACTTCAGTGAAGTTAGCATCATATGCCGGTTTTACAGATGAGGAAGTTGAGGTATAGATAGGTCAAAGAACTTAAAAATCATAGAACTAGTAAGACTGGTACTCAAAACCAGATATGTCTGATTGTAAAGTTTCAATGGGTAATTTTTGAGTACCTACTAGATGAGTGCACAGGAGATATTTAACCAGTAAAAATTATCAAATACATTCTAAGTACAAGGTATACGCTAGGAACTAGGGATACTATAAGGAACGTAAAGTTCCAGCCCTTAGGAAGAATGCACCCTCTTCTCCCCTGTGGGTCAGCGACCCCACCGTTCATGTATCTTTCCACCACACATTTGTCTTTGCCTGTGATTACATGTATGAAATAAGTATTAATAGACATATACACCTATCTTCTTCTTTACATTTTTCACCTGCAAGAGAGCAAATGTAGTAGGTCATAACAAATATGGATATCTTAACGTGTTCCTGTGTCACCTCCAGCAGGCCCCCAATTTGCACTGACCTATTGGAGCCTCAGCTTCTCTAGCTGTAGAGAATCGGATACAGTATGTTTGACAACTTCCGTCTAGGGAAATACAGTTTCTGCTTAGAAACCCCCTAGGGATGAATATTCATTGTATATTTGGTAATTTGGATCACTGTAATGTATAAGATTTCTTGACATTTTTCTACTATCCAATTCATTTCCTCATTTCTCATATCTGTTGATACTAAAACATACTTCCACAGTTTGGAGAAGCAGGCCTGTGATTTTACAGTCACAAAAATGTAAGTGTGCTGCAGTTGTTTAAAAATGTGAGCTAATCACTTAGCAACTTTGGTCAGATCAAATCACTTCTTCCATTGGGAACTTTCCTAGCTCTTGGTCTCAAAACTTGGTCCTGGGGTTTTCTATTATTCAGAAACCCCGGAATCAGAAGCTCTGGTTAGACAGTTGTGGCTAAGAATACAGTTTTTATAATTAGACAGTCTATTTAAATTGTAGTCCTAATACTTTCAAGCAGTTGACTTGAACACCATTTAATCTCTAATCTCAATTTCCCCATTTATAAAGTGGGGGTAATACTACCTCACAGAGCTATGAAGAAGATAATAAAAAGGCTTTATTAGTATGTGTCTACCACAAATAATAAATATTAATCATTATTTAATATCAAGTTATTAAAAACTTTATCTGCAGTATAATTTTATATTGTATGAATTGATTTTGTTCCGTTTGGTATAATTATTTTTCCTTTTATGGCTCATTTAAAAATCACTATTCATGTTTTCATTCAACTCTTAAAATGTTCCTGGTGTGTCGTGGAAAAAAGAATTAGCTAGTTTCTGCCCTGAGGAATTGATAGTTTGCTGGAAGATGAGGTATGTACATATTAAACTTTTCTGTAAAAACAAGACTATTGTGATCATTAAGTCACAGATCTGTGCTTCTAAAGCTTAATGTACATGTGGGTCACTTGGGGATCTTGTTAAAATGCAGCTCCTGATTCAACAGGTCTGGGGTGGGGCCTGGGCGTCTGCATTCCTAACAAGCTCCCAGATGATACTGTTGCTGTGGGTGTTGGGAACACCCTCCAAGTGCAGGGTGGCAAAGAAGGCAGAAATCAACGCTGACCTTGCCTGGTCCATAATATTAACACAAGGAAGCAAATTACATGTGATTTTTTCCTACATCATTTCTATTTTTTCATGATAATGAGAACTATTATTCAGTTCCAGGAAGACAGGGGCAGGACTTGGGCTCGTGCACAGCAATCGTGCAAACCATAAAACCCAGTGGTCATATTTCCTGTTTTCTTTCTTTTGAGTTCTAAGTTTTCTTTAAATTTCTATTAGGCATGTTTTTGGCTGTAAGTTGCCTCAAATCTTTACTGAAAGAAGTGACATGTAAGCCAATGCACTTAATTCCATTGTTTTAGCCAGACAGCACTAGTTCAAAAAAATGTGATGGTGTTTAAGTTGAAAGTTAAATCCAAGTGAAACAGACCATACATTAAATAATTCTAATGATGTGTCATCTTCTGTCCTTTAAATCAGAAGCTCTTCCTACTTTTAGTGTGGGAGAGAAAAAGAGCTACCTGTTGGAACCATATTTTAAACACAGTCTCCGTATATTTTCATTTAGGCATTATGAAGATGACCTAATAAGCTATGATAGTGCTCTTTACAAGTGGCAGTCCCGGATGGAAGATTCTGCTAAGATATTTCTTCAGGCTTGAGTGCTGGAATAGCAGTGAGGGTTGTCAGGACATTGCTGGGTTCAAAGAAGAATGACTCTGGTGGATCTCTTATTTATTTCACAAATATCTCTGTCCTATTCACTTTTATCTAAAGAGTTGCTATTATTTCTGCTTTTGTCCTACTTTACTTTCATCTTACATATCAGAGATTGAAACCCTGGTTCCTCTAATTGTGTCTGACACGAAGCTGTCAATCTTATCTCCAAGGCCTTTATTGAAATGTTCCAGATGTGTGGCAGACTCTAGGATTGTAGGCACGACTGGCCCCTGATTCTTAAATGCTCAGAGCATCCTCTTTCCCCAGTCTCCAGGGCTGTCCACTGTCCACCGAAGTCATGCATGTAATGTTGTTTCAAAGCACCTTTTTAATCCAGCCTTTTATTTTCCTCCTTCGGAAAATGACCAGCATAGTGTGTCATTTTCTCTTATTGGCAGTGTGCAAGTCCCTAGTTCTCAAGAGAGCAGAGATAAAGCTCTCCCAAAGGGTTTTACGTTTTCAACTTAGTAGCCTAAGCTCCCGTGAATTGGATTTATGAATACAATTGCAAATATCACTTCCAAATTCACATAGGCCCCAAATCAAATATGAGTATACTGAAGGAGAGTGTCCTAAGCCTTTGTTCCTCTGCCCAATCATTTATTTTTTGTAAATGACCTTTGAAAATTTTTAATCACCAGAAAGCTCCCTTTAGAGCTCTCTGCATTTCTCTACAAGTTTTCTCCTCCAATCTGGACTACGGGCAGATGTGCAGACCAAATGACTCACTTTTTAGGACATTCCACTCCAATTGAACGGTATTCATTTTAGACTCTCTGATCAGTGTGGCTCATCTAAGTCTAGCAGTATCCATCGAGCTTTTGTTGCAGATATCATAAGCTCAAGATGACACTGCTACTTTCCACCCTTTTTATATTTATTCCTTCTTTATTTATATCACCAACTTAGTCTTCCTTGATGGTCACAAGTCAGTCCAGACTTTGTCACTCCCAACATGCTTTCTTTGGAGGGGTAAAAAGGAAACAAGGTGTGCAAAGACATGATGGGGAATTCTTTCTTTAGCAAAATAACACAACTACCTTTTGATTAGTTGTGGCTCTTTATTACTTTTTACCCTGTATTTATACCAGCATTCCATATTTTTCCACCTGACTGCTCATTTGTCTTTTTCTTGACTGTGTCTCCTGCAGGGCACAGACTCAGTTCTGACTTTCTATCTCAGGAAAGAGGGCGATGCTTCCTTCCTCTCAATGGGAGCCTAGTTCATTGCCATTGAACAGTTGAAAATCTGTTCTTACGAAAACCTGTTATCCCTTAGTTCAAGTTTTATAAAATAAGATAGCTGTAGATATTTTTCTAAGTTTAAAAAAATTGTTTTTTATTATAAAATGGAATCACATGCGCCAGGTGAAGGAGGTAATACTTAATAATGGCAGTTAGTGCTCCTTCCACTTTGTGTGAATATGAATTCAAAAATAGGATGGGGCCTTAGGCTGTGTATGTCTAAGAAGCTTTGGTATGCTGTTATTCATATTCTGGGGGCCACCTTCTGAATGGCGAGGCCCTAGGGTCTTAGGCATTCTCTGTTCTCAATTCACAGCTAATGATTGGCTTTGCCTGGTAATTACTTTTATCTTAATTTTTTTCCCCAGCTACCAAGATCTGTTATCAAAACTCCAGCTACTACAGAAATAAAAAATGAGGGAAGCAAAAGTTCTCAATCTTTCCTCCTAGAGACAGCTGCTGTCAACAACTGAATGCATATCCTTCTAAATTATTTTGCATGTATGACTATTTTTTAGAAAATGAACTCATTCAAAGCATTCTGTTCTTCTTGCGCTTTCCAATATATTTTGGGCTTTTTTCCCCTGTAAGAAACTTACAGGTCTTTCATTCTATTTTAAGGATAGTTTACATATGCCTTCGGTTTTTATCTCATTAAGAAAATATTCATGTAAACAAAGTTAAAAAAAACCCAGCATTTTTGGCAGGATTCAAAGTTATATAAATGGTTTGAAATAAAGTTAACTTGCCTCCTGATCATGCAGTGATGATACTTTTAAAGGAATGAGCAGACAGAGAATCAAATGAGCCACCCTGGTGGGGTTAGAAAGGAGATGCAATCATTTCCCTTTACAAAAAGTCTCCTGTGGCTTCCCTGGAGGGCTGGGGCTGGGGTGTTTAGGACAATGACCTTATATGAGCATATAAACTTACCCTGAGGTTTGCCTAAGACCCCCCACCACTCGGGGTCTGAGAGCAGTGCTAATACTAGGTGGGGGTGGTGCAGCTTACACCCCTCACCCCCTCACCCTCCCACCTGCCCACCCTTTACCCCCACACCAGGGCAGGAGTCCCCAGAAACTTCCCCTGTTGCTCCACGAGCTGCATGGCACCGGTGGATTTTGTAGTGTGTGGCCTGAGCCATTCCCTAGCCCAAGGCTATGTGACTTTGAGAGGCCCACTCTCCCCTGAGGGTGAGGCTGGTGGCCTGTGACCCCTGGGAGACTGAAGTTCTCCATCCAGGAAGACACAGGAGCTGTTTTACATAAAAAGTAGGCAGAATAAACTAAAAATTGCTCTTCAAAGGCTGTTAAGGCTACAGGGACACCTGTATTGGCTTGAGCGGCATGCATTTGATACCATACCAGAAATTCATGAAGGCAGATATCTGTCCTTTCTTTGTCTCCCACTTAAGAATAAGGATTTCTGGCCAGAAAATTCTCTGAATTCCAGACAAAATTGGAATGGTCAGCCCAAGATCTTTGCAATTAATTTGAGAATCTTTCCATAATAAAAAGACACTCTTAACCCCTAGCTCCCCACCACCCCCAAATTAGGCTAGAAATATGATAGATTCAGTTAATCTTCAGCAGGCAATTTCAGATGTTTCAAATCCACTTCTACTGTATGATTAATTGCTTCAGTGTTTGGCAAGTATTAAATGGGAGAGTTTTGTGGGGAGGAAGTCGGCGTGCAGGCTGCAGCTGGCCCGCTGTTTGTTACTGCTCCGGCCCAGCCTCTTGCTCGCTCTCAACAAAGCACAGCTGCTTCGTGTCTGTCACAATCAAGGGGATGACATTTCCCAACTGGTAGTTACCAAAAGGATTCCTGTGGAAGCCTTTTGGAGCCGCCAATCTTAAAGGTAGCTCGCAGCTCCCGCTGAGACAGAATGTCTGCAGTTGGCTTTTCATCTCCATTTCATACTGGAACTGAAAGGACGGCTTGTGTGTGAAGACTTGTAGCTTACTCCTAGCGCCTACCTCCTCCTTCCCCTCACCTGTCTACACGTTAAGAATATCACAGAGACTCAGATCCTCCACATACACTGAGTAAGACCGAGTACGTTCTGGTCTAGGAGTAAACTAGGAAAAAGGGGCCTAAGAAACGTTAAGGGAAGAACTAATGCAAGTTACAAATGAAGATGTGCATATGTTCGTGTCTGTGGGGAAAGGAGTAAAGGCCATTATTTTCTGGGACTTAACGGAGAGCCTTCATCATGATTGGTGTGCAGCAAGGAGACGACTTCAGAGAATTTACTGGATTCAGCAGGCTAGGGAAACCACGCCGACTTGACCTAGATCTCTTTACAGATGGTCTTTCAAGCACCAGGATGCAATTAATTAGGCAATTTTTGAAAGACGCTAAATAATGCTCTAGCCAGGTGGCCCTCTGGGAGGGACAAACCTGTAACAAGCTATACAGAGGAGTACATTTACTCCTTCCTTCACTCAGCAGTGATTAATGGTGAGGGCGCTATATGCCAGGCATTGTTTTAGGTGCTGAGAACTGGACCGGCACCAGGTGGAGGGTGGGGTGGGAATAGCACGATTCAGATGGCTGGCTTAATTCAAGTTAAGAGACGCTCTTATTCTACCGGGACTTTCCCGACCAATCCCAGACTCAGCATATACTAATTTCCTCACTTGTTGCCTCTGAGCCTTGGAGTTAAGAGAATTAAAGCATATCGAACGTAGAATGGATTGGAGAGTCTGGACATGTGCAGCTCCACCAAGCAGGGAGAAATTCAGGGCAAAGAAGCAATTTAAAATAGTAAAGAAAAATTAAAAAATACTACATGAAAAAGGAGCAGAAGGAAGAAAAACTAAGATCATTTACTACAGATTTGTTGTTCAAAGAATGAGGTGCTTTGACCAGAGAGTCAAGAAGAAAAGTTGATCAGTATCTTCCAGGGGCTGGAGGTAGTGGAGAGTGGGGAGTCACTACTCATGGATTCAGTTTCATTTTGGGGTGATGAAAGTGTTCTAAAATTAGATAGTGGTGGTGGTTGTACCATTCTTGTATACTAAAACCCACCAATTGTATACTTTAAAGGGGTGAAGTTTATGGTATGTGAATTATATCTCATTAAAACTGTTACAAAAAAAAAAAAGACTCCGGCTGAAGCTTGACTAAGGGGAAGCAACAACTTCCTATGAGGTAGGAACCAAAGTGAATTTCCCTTCAACAGACTTATTTCTGAATCTCTAATAAACTTAGTTTCTGTATAGGATAATTTTGGAAAAGCTTACCCAAGTATGTATTTTAAAGGCAAGACTTTTGTAGCTGAGGAAATGGGGGACAGAGAGAGGGAAAATCAATGTTAGAAACTATTAATATGGTAGAATTGATATTATAAGCTTTTATGTATCTAAAATGAATAAGAGAAATAGGCTGAAGACTGATTAATACATGGGAAAGCTGTAGATCTGTGCTGTCCAAGATGGTAGCCTCAAGTCACACATGGATATTTAAGTTTAAATTAGTTACAGTTGAACGAATGTTCAGTTTCTCAGCCATATTTCAAGTGCTCAATAGCCACATATAATTAGTGGCTATCATACAGGGCAGGACAGACACAGGACATTCTATTGGACAGCTCTGCTCTAGGTATGAGGCGGTGTGGTGCTGTACGTCATGACACCCCACAGTCTGCCTCCATAGCACAATCTGGAACAAAGTCTCTTCTTCGAGAATCTGCATCTACAGTCTACCAAAACCTAGGGCTGTTTTAGTAAAGATGTGATTCCTCATTGCATCACTTGGGGAGTCAGTTTGCAGTACACGGGGACTTCTTCTGAATCATTAGGTTAGCCCTCATGAAGCTTAGATTTTATTTTGAATTCTGCATGAAGTTTCTTTATGGTGTTTCAGATATTTCACTTTTTCCTGTCTTTTCTTTTTAGGTACTTAGTTTAAAAGTCTGATAAATATTTGACAAACACTAGTGGCCACATCCCAAATGTTTACCCATCAGGACATTAATTACTGCTGAGCAAATAATTTGTCCTTGTTTTCTTTGTCCCAATTTCCTGGGCTATGAAATGGAGTTTGTACTTTCTTTCGCCATGACATTTATGAAATTAAGATTTCAAAATTAACTCAGTAAGGTGCCACAAAGAAATAGCTGTGTACAGTAAAGTAATTGTAATTGTTTTTAAAAAATGAATTATAATGTCAATTATTCTTATCTACAGAAGTTGGATAATATCCAAAATATATATAAAGTCTTAAGCCACCTCTAAGACACCTTTCAGATGTAAATTTTGTAAATATTTGGTTGTATTTTTTCATCATTGCCTTATGTACTGTATATATAATTTCACAAAACTGGAAGTATATCATATGATTTTCAGTCCCAACCTTAGCCAACTTCACTGTGTAGTGCAGCAGTTAAGGATATTGGCCCTGGGCCCTCCCTGCCTGCCCACAGGGCCAGCTCTACAGCTCACTAGCTATGTGCCCTTGGTCAAATCATAGCTGTTCTGAGTTTCAGTTCTTTGATTTGTGTGATATGGGGATGATAATACTTCTCAAGGTGGACATGAGGTTCACATGAATTAATGTGAGCTAATCACATCGAATGATGCCAGGTAGCATTTGGTATTGTTATTATTACAAATATGACCTGTTTCAGCCACTGTGCCTGCTTGCAGAACTGAAGCCCTTCCTAAAAAATTCCTCTGCACTGAAATTTTCCAAAGGGAAACCAGACAGTCTTTGGGCTCCAGTCTGAGTACTATCTACCACACTCTTTCTCTCTCCTTTGCCTTCTTTGGCTCATGTTCTCTGTTCTTGAAATGAGTCTCGGTGTCTTTACTACTAGCAGTGACCAGGATCCAGCACGAGAATCCCGAAGGCCATGCCAAAGTGCACCTTCCAATTCTTCCAAGATCAGTACTCCTGGAAAGTGCCAGACTGGTTTTAATGTAAAAATACAGAGAAAGACTTCTTCTAATTCTGTGTTATGGACCTTAACTGTACTTCTGAGAGGCTGGCTTTTGTTTTGTTCTTGATTCTGTAGAGGGTTATAATGTCAAAGTTTCTCTCTCTTGCTAATGTTGGCATTCTTTTAAGGTACAACTTCTGTGCATTATTATGATGAACGCTCCTTTCCTATGAAATGGTGTGGAGGGGATGGGACAAAGTTGGGGGGTGCTTGGTGAGGAAAACCCTGCTTTCTCTCCCACAACTCCTTATCTATAGAAGTGTCAGCTCCTTGAAGATAGGCACTTTCTTGTAGTCCACTATTTCCTACAGCATCAGTGAAAACCCATTAGATAGGTTAAAATGTATTATTTTAAATGTTACTAGAAGAAGAATGCGAAATTGTATTTGTTAATGATCTAGTATGTGCTGGAAACTCTAAATATGTGGTTTAATCTTCATTGTGACCTTTTAGGGGACAGTTAGCCTCTTCTTACAGGTGAAGTAACTGAGTCTGAGAAATGGTAAGCAGTTTTCCAAGGTCCTACCATTAGTAGGTAGGTGACAAAAATCTGAGTTCCACTCCAGGTCTGCTTAGTAGACTTCAAGCTCATTTTTTATGCCGCAATGCTGATTTTTAGGATGCCAGAGAGATGGTTATTCTAAAATAGCACATTGAACAAATGGAAACCTAGCAACTTACAGCATCATAGCTTTTTAAGATAATTATTAGCTCAAGCAATGAGAAAATAATTCAGTTATGAGCAAACTCCTATTTTAGTTAATTGAATTTATCCTAAGTAAATTTAGAGTAAATTTAGGTTCTTTATCAGTTGGAGTATTACTAAGTCTTAGGAAAAAAGTCTGGCAAGAAATTTCTCATATCCCCTTGAGATCAGATAATTCTTTGAAAACTACATTTAGAAAGCATATGTTACATATGCTTTGAGATACAGGTTTAAAAAAATGAGGTCATTCAATTCAACACTTCAGGTTATAGTCAACGTAGGATCTTCATTTTATTTTTGATGGTTTGGAGACCCCCAAATGTGGCTTTCCCCACTTTTTGCTCCTTAGACACCTAACAAAACGAGTAAATTGTTGAGTTTCTCTGACACCTTTTCAAGCATTCTTTAGAGTCCCTTTCTCTTATGCTCTTTATTGAAGCTAATTTAACTTTAGCCAAGTTGTTACTTCCTAAGAGACATCATTTTCTCTCCTGCTGCCACCGTGGATCACTTAGGAAAAATGTGTTTGGACAAGAGGCCATGCTATCTTCCTACCTGGGCATTTGAGCTCCCCTGTTGCTTAAGGACCATTCACATCCTTCTAGGCTCCAGACTCAATGGAGATTTCATGAAAAACTGAAATGTGGTGAAATAAATCATAAAAAGGTCTGTTTACTTTAGGTCAGATATTGAGAAACTTCTGATATGTAGTCATTAAGGTGAGTGGAAGTAAACATCCTCTTAATCATCCAGGATAAAGGAAGTTCACAATAATTTCTCTTGTTCCTTATCTCTGTTTTTCAATGAAGTGTCACCAAATGGCAGTGGCTGGAATGCAGTCACTTCCCCTGCTATGCATCCATCAGCAGATCTATGTCAGTTGACTTTAGCTTTCCTGTTTAACAGTGATGAAATAACTCATGGTAACTTATTTAATCAATACATTCTCTTTCCTTAATATACTTTAAGTGTAATAGAAGTTAGCTTCATAGGTATAGGGAACTAATCTGGGTCTATTCCTCTTCCTTCTCTTACTAGTGACCCTTTTGTCATTAAAGTTCAGCTTTCCTGTGAAGATCATGATACTACATTCAAAGAGTTACACAGAAATAAGAGAGTCTCACAGGCTTGAATTATCACATTTATTGGGTGTATTTTATTAGAATTTTTTTCCAAAAGCACATTGCTTCTAAAATAAAGTGTTCTGTTAGATCTAAATATTTTATAATATTGGTAATGTACCTTTAATCTTTAAAGAGAAATGATTATATAGCCTTGTGTATTGACATCACCGTAACAGGTTGACTGGTTTGCAAAACCAGTGGCAACAGCTATAGATAAAAGGAACAGTACAAAGAATAATAAAAAAAAAAAACAGTACCTACAGCAAGCCCTATATTTAGACTTGACATAATGACCAGGGGAAATTTTACATAAGCATTACTAGGTGTGCTTGAAAGTTTCTTTGACATGACATTAATTAGAGCAACTCCTAGTGATAACATGACTCTTTTTGGTGCTAAAAGCATATAGTATGCTGCACATTAACATAAGCAACTGGCTTACAGAAATAAATATGTGGCTACTGAGTACAAAATCTTCAAATGAGAATACTCTTTTTCTAGGCAAATATGTTAATCAATGTAATTGTTCTGATAAATTCACTTCACTACATAATCTTACTTATAAAAACTTCTAGAATAGCCTTTTTACAGCTTTATCGGATACATTCATCTTATAGATGTCTGCTGAACCATATGAAAGGCAGTAGGCCAGGAGCCATGGATAGAACAATGCTAGATACAGTTGTGTCTTTGAGGATTTTTATCTAGTGAGGGAGAAAGACAGCAATACATTATGATAAACCCCAAAGTAGAGTCATATTCAAAGCCATAAGGGGATATTAAGGAGGAAATAACTCCTACTGGTAAACTAATTTGGATAGATTTCTCAAAGGACACATGCTACCCTTTGCTCTCACCTCTCACCTCTCACCTCTGGATCTGCCCTCTCCACCTGAAGGTTATATCAGGATCTTCCAAACACGGCCCTGCCCATTGCCAGTATATTCTGACATCCCTTCCCACTGCTCTCATCAGAATCTTGGAGGTAGTGGTAAAGTAGATTGCAGGTAGACTTAAAATTTAAAAGAAGCTTCCAGATCTTTTCTCTTTTTTTTAATAGGAAAAAGAACTTGTCTTTTTAAAAATACTAGTCCTGGTATTTTGCCATGAGCCGCTAGTGGGGCACATTGTGTCACCGAGCAGTTTGGTGGAGAAGATGAGAGCAGGGGATTCCTGTGGAAACAGTTTCAGACATTTTTCCTTTGAAATGATTTTTTAAAAGAGATATTTATCACTGTATCTCGGAAACTTAGGGCAAAAGTCTGGGAAAGTTTGCTAAAATCTTGCCCAAACTTTCTGTATGGCTCTGCAGGCAACTATATTGTTTTCACTGATGGTCTGTGGTTAATTCCTAAAAAAGCCAAATGTAAGTGTACCAAAAGCCAGCAAAACAAGCCTGAGCCCTAAAATTCAACCTAATGACATGATGATGATTATACTTAAGCAAGTACTTAACTAAGGACAAAAAACTGTTTATGTTAAGTTGAGCCATTCCAACTACCCAACAGACAGTAGCCCAGTGGAATGAGCCTCATGGAATATCTGTTGAGGAAGTCAGCCACACACAGTTCCACATTCCCTCGTGACCAGAGGAAGTCACTACAGTGATTTCCAGAGTAGTTAATGGAAGATAGTTGTTAGACTAATCTCCTTTATAATTACAAATACCATGGGTTAATATTATAGGATCCTTGGAAAGAACCAATCTGTCCACAACTTGAAACACAAGGACTTTATAATGTAAATTCCAAATATCTTGAAGCAATGCATATCAAATATCAGTACTCCATTTTTAAATCCTGAAATGCTGCTTTGCTTCGAGAGACATCTTTTTTAAAAACAACTTTATCAAGGTTGTTTTGTATTTTATAAACAAAATTCCCACCCATTATAAGTACATAATTCAGTAAATTTATGGAATTGTGCAACTGTCACCACAGTCCAGTTAGAACATTTCTATCACCTCAAGAAGTTCCCTGTTTGTTGGACAGACCCACTCCTACTCCCAGTCCTAGGCATCTACTAATCTTCCTCCTGTCTCTATAAGTTTGCCTTTTCTGAACATTTCACATGAATGGAATCATGCAATGTATAGTCTTTTGTGTGTACCTTCTTTGATATAGCATGTGTTTAGGATTCACTCATGTTATACTACATGTTAGTAGTTTCTTATTTTATAATGCTCCATGTTATGGAGCTGAATATGGATGGGATGATGTATATGAATATATATTGCTTGTAAGGGATGTATATACATCTTTTTTATTGCATTATTGTTGACATATAACATTTTGTATATACATGTTCCAATTCTCAGTCTGTCTCTCTTCATGAATTGCAACACTACAGTGGCTTCTTAATGGCGGTTAAAAAAATAAAATCCTGAGGATCTCATTCACTACTGGTGTTCTTGGAAAGATTATATTTGTAATATCAACATGGATAAATGGAAATTGGTTACGTGTGTCCTCTTCATCCCTCTCCTTGACCTGGAATCCTTGAGTCGTGGAGTCAGTGAATCCCCTTAAGTCCCATGCTAAAATTTGTGTGAACATTTTTTTCTGAGGAGATGGTCCATAGCTATAATCAGATTCTCAATGGTCTGTTACCTAAAATAATTTAAGATCCAATGCTAGTGTTTGGTTCTATCCTTGATCCTTTTTCCTTATCACTGTCTATATATTCTTTGGAAAACGTTTACTTTCATGGTTTTATGACAATTAGCAGAAGATAGACTGTTGGGAAGAGCCCCAATAGAAATTAATTTTTCTCATCTAAATTATGGGCCATATGAAAAATTTCATGTATTTTTAATACAAACAAGCCATCCTTTCTATGCATAAACTGGGGCTGTAGAGGTTT
Source organism: Smutsia gigantea (assembly GCA_032199065.1). Lineage (NCBI taxonomy): Eukaryota > Metazoa > Chordata > Mammalia > Pholidota > Manidae > Smutsia > Smutsia gigantea. Next base: position 100,153 of record JAVSCE010001263.1, read on the forward strand.
GTGTCCCTTCTTACCTTTATCATTCTACCTTAAACCTTGAACTTTCTCACCTCAAAGAGACGGACAGGCTGGAACTTTGCCTTGTCACTTTCTCTCTGCACTCTATCACCTTTCATCATTTACATCTGTCTCATGGGGCCTGAAAACCTCTGTACATTCCCTAATATTCACCCACCTGGCTGTGCAACTACCTGATGGAGATCTCCATCTGCATGGTCTGTAGACACTTTATGCATACATGTCCCCAGGTCAACATCTTTTCTTGCCTTTCATAACTGTTCCTCTTGTATGCACCATCTTAATCAGTGGCACTGACATCCACATAGTCTCCCTGATCCTTCCCGCAGTCATCACACACACCCAATGGTCAGCAAGGCCAATAATACCTCAGAAGTACCTGGCATATATGGTCCTCCTCTGCATCTCCACTGCCACTCCTTATTTCGGGTCCTTCTTCTCTCGCTTAGATTCCTGCAGAAGAGTTCCAACTCATCTTGCCACTGCCAGACTTGTGGCATAGTCCATCCCCACCCTGATCCTGTTTCTAAATGATCCTGTTTCTAAACCTTTGCTGCTTCCCATTGCCTAGGATGAAGCTTAAATCCTGAGGCACCAGGACTCCCACACAATGTGGCATCAGCTTCTCTCGCTGGCTCACTGCTGCCGATTCCTCACCATACACTGAGTTCTAGCTAATCTAAACGTCTCCCTCACCTCTGTTCCTTTTCATATGTCTGTGCTTCGGGAAAGGTAAGGAACTAAGGATGTACTGACTTGTTGTGCCTTCTCTTCTCTCTGGAATTCTCCCCATCCTCAGCCCTTCATCCTGCCCTTTTTGTTCACTGGCCTACTCTTATGCCACAAACCCCTGTCCAGCTGTCATCTCTTTTGTACCGCCTGCTCCCATCCCCAGGAAAAGCTCAGATGGCCTCTATGTATATCTCTCAAGTGCCCTTTCCTCTGTGGCTATTGTTTGTATTTCAGACTCATTCACTATGTGGGCTCCTGGAGGCCATGGCATTTTATGTATCCAGCACCTAACATACTGCCTGGCATACAGTAGGTTTTCAAGAAATGCTGAATGAATGAATGAATGAATGAATGAATGAGATTTGCAAAGAATATGGTGATTATGTAGCTTGCCTTGCTCATTTTACTAATGAGGAAAATGAGAACCAGTGCCATCAAGAGAATTGCCTCCTTAGGAAGATTCCAGAATAGAACCAAGGTGTTTTGACTTAGTTGAATGCTCCTTCCACCACCCAATGTGGCATAATTAATTCAACAGATTTCTAAGGAAAGAATCCTTAGTTTTAGTGACAAAATGTAACTCTGTAAGACTGGGAGATTTATTGGTGGAAAAAGAAAGAAAAGCAGCTTGTCTTATTTCACAGAGATTATCATATTATTCTATTAATCTTTGTATCCAGGGCAAAGAAGTATGAAGGTGACTGAAAGAAAGTAATAATCCCAGTCCCAGAGAAAGATTCTAATGAAGAAATGACAGCACTTTAGCTGCACTGATCAGTTAGTGCCGGGCAATTTAGAAAGATTCCTTTTCTTAAGCTCTAAAGTGAGATGTGGAAAACTCACAGTTTCCCCAGGGATCAAAGCTTGGCTGAGGGGCTGGCAGTGAGAGGAACAGGAAAGCAGTATTTCTTTTGAAAAGGAGCCAAACATGTTCATCATTCTTTATATATATATATTTATTTATTAAGGTATTATTGATATACACTCTTATGAAGGTTTCACATGGAAAAACAATGTGGTGACTACATTTACCCTTATTATCAAGTCCCCACTCATACCCCAATGCAGTCACTGTCCATCAGTGTAGTAAGATGCCACAGATACACTATTTGCCTTCTCTGTGCTACACTGTTTTCCCTGTGATCCCCCACACCATGTGTACTAAACAAAATACCCCCCAATCCCCTTTTCCCACCCTCCCCACCAGCCCTCGCACACCCCTCCCCTTTGGTAATCAATAGTTCCTTCTTGGAGTTTCTGAGTCTGCTGCTATTTTGTTCCTTCAATTTTGCTTCATTGTTATACTCTAAAAATGAGGGAAATCATTTGGCACTTGTCTTTCTCCACCTGGCTTATTACACTGAGCATAATATCCTCCAGCTCCATACATGTTGTTGCAAATGGTAGGATTTGTTTCTTTCTTATGGCTGAATAGTATTCCATTGTGTATATGTACCACCTCTTCTTTATCCATTCATCTACTGATGGACACTTAGGTTGCTTCCATATCTTGGCTATTGTAAAAAGTGCTGCAATAAACATAGGGGTGCATATGTCCTTTAGAATCTGAGAAGTTGTATTCTTTGGGTAAATTCCAAGGAGTGGGATTCCAGGGTCAAATGGTATTTCCATTTTTAGTTTTTTGAGGAACCTCCATATTGCTTTCCACAATGGTTGAACTAGCTTACATTCCTACCAGCAGTGTAGGAGGGTTCCCCTTTCTCTGCATCCTCACCGGCATTTGTTGTTGTTTCTCTTTTGGATTCTGGCCATTCTTACTGGTGTGAGGTGATATCTCATTGTGGTTTTTATTTGCATTTCGCTGATGATTAATGATGTGGAGCATCTTTTCATGTGTCTGTTGGCCCTCTGAATTTCTTCTTTGGAGAACTGTCTCTTCATATCCTCTGCCCATTTTTTAATTGGGTTATTTGCTTTTTAGGTGTTGAGGCATGTAAGTTCTTTACATATTTTGGATGTTAACCCCTTGTCGGATTTGTCATTTACAAATATATTCTCCCATACTGTAGGATGTCCTTTTGTTCTGTTGATGGTGTCCTCTGCTGTACAGAAACTTTTCAGTTTGATGTAGTCCCATGAGTTCATTTTTGCTTTTGTTTCCCTTGCTCGAGGAGATGCTTTCAGGAAGAAGTTGCTCATTCTTATATTCAGGAGGTTTTTGTCTATGTTGTCTTCTAAGAGTTTTATGGTTTCATGACTTACATTCAGGTCCTTGATCCATTTCGAGTTTACTTTTGTGTATAGGGTTAAACAATAATCCACTTTCATTCTCTTGCATGTAGCTGTCCAGTTTTGCCAACGCCAGCTCTTGAAGACACTGTCATTTCCCCATTGTATGTCCATGGCTCCTTTATCATATGTTAATTGACCATATATGGTTGGTTTTATATCAGGGCTCTCTAGTCTGTTCCATTGGTCTATGGGTCTGTTCTTATGCCAGTACCAAATTGTCTTGATTACTGTGTCTTTGTAGTAGAGCTTGAAGTTGGGGAGCATAATCCCCCAAGTTTTATTTCTTCTCAGGATTGCTTTGGCTATTTGGGGTCTTTTGTGGTTCCATATGAATTTAAGAATGATTTTCTCTAGTTCGTTTAAGAATGCTGTTGGTATTTTGATAGGAATTGCATTGAATCTGTAGATTGCTTTAGGCAGGATGGCCATTTTGACAATATTAATTCTTCCTATCCATGAGCATGGGATGTGTTTCCATTTATTGGTGTCTTTTTAATTTCTCTCATGAGTGTCTTGTAGTTTTCAGAGTATAGGTCTCACTTCCTTGGTCAGGTTTATTCCTAGGTATTTTATTCTTTTTGATGCAATTGTGAATGGAATTGTTTTCTTGATTTCTCTCTCTGCTAGTTCATTGTTAGTGTACAGGAATGCCACAGATTTCTGCGTATTAATTTTGTGTCCCGCAACTTTGCACTTGTCTTTCTCTGCATGGCTTATTACACTGAGCATAATATCCTCCAGCTCCATCCATGTTGTTGCAAATGGTAGGATTTGTTTCTTTCTTATGGCTGTATAGTATTCCATTGTGTAAATTCAGATATTAGATCTAGTAGTTTTGGAGTGGATTCTTTAGGTTTTTTTATGTACAATATCATGTCATCTGCAAACAGGGACAGTTTAACTTTTTCCTTGCCAATCTGGATGCCTTTTATTTCTTTGTGTTGTCTGATTGCCATGGCTAGGACCTCCAGTACTGTGTTGAATAGAAGTGGGGAGAGTGGGCATCCCTGTCTTGTTCCCAATCTTAAAGGAAAAGATCTTATTCTAACTGTTAAGTGTAATGTTGGCTGTGGGTTTGTCATATATGGCCTTTATTATGTTGAGGTAGTTGCCCTCTATACCCATTTTGTTGAGAATTTTTATTATGAATGGATGTTGAATTTTGTGAAATGTTTTTCAGCATCTATGGACATGATCATGTGGTTTCTGTCCTTTTTGTTGATGTGGTGGATGATGTGGATGGATTTTCGAATGTTGAACCATCCTTGCATCCCTGGAATAAATCCTACTTGATCATGATGGATGATCTTTTTGATGTATTTTTGAATTCGGTTTGCTAATATTTTTTTGAGTCTGTTTGCATCTATGTTCATCAGGGATATTGGTCTGTAATTTTCTTTTTTTGTGGTGTCTTTGCCTGGTTTTTGTATTAGAGTGATGCTGCCCTCATAGAATAACTTTGGAAGTATTTCCTCTTCTACTCTTTGGAAAACTTTAAGGAGGGTTGGTATTAGGTCTTCACTACATGTTAGATAAAATTCAGTGGTGAAGCCATCTGGTCCAGGCGTTTTGTTCTTAGGTAGGTTTTTGAATACCAGTTCAATTTCATTGCTGGTAATTGGTCTGTTCAGATTTTCTGTTTCTTTCTGGGTCAGCCTTGGAAGGTTGTATTTTTCTAGAAAGTTGTCCATTTCTTCTAGGTTATCCAGTTTGTTAGCATATAATTTTTCATAGTATTCTCTAATAATTCTTTGTATTTCTGTGGTGTCCATAGTGATTTTTCCTTTCTCATTTCTGATTTTGTGTATGTGAGTAGACTCTCTTTTTTTCTTGATAAGTCTGGCTAGGGGTTTATCTATTTAGTTTATTTTCTTGAAGAACCAACTCCTGCTTTCATTGATTCTTTCTTTTGTTTTATTCTTCTCGATTTTATTTATTTCTGCTCTAATCTCTATTATGTCCCTACTTCTGCTGACTTTGGGCCTCATTTGTTCTTCTTTTTACAGTTTCATTAATTGTGAGTTTACACTGCTCATATGAGATTGTTCTTCTTTCCTGCGGTAGGCCTGTTTTGCAGTATACTTTCCTCTTAACACGGCCTTCACTGCTTCCCACATATTTTGCAGTGTTGAATTATTGTTGTCATTTTTGTCCATATATTGCTTGATCTGTTTTTATTTGGTCGTTGATCCTTGGGTCATTTAGGAGCATGTTGTGAAGCCTCCATGTGTTTGTGGGATTTTTCATTTTCTTTGCATAATTTATTTTTAGTTTCATACCTTTGTGGTCTGAGAAACTGGTTGGGACAATTTTGATCTTTTTGAATTTCCTGAGGCTCTTTTTGTGGCCTAGTATATGATCTATTCATGAAAATGTTCCATGTGCACTTGAGAAGAATATGTATTCTGTTGCTTTTGGGTGTAGAGTTCTGTAGATGTCTGTTAGGTCCATCTGTTCTATTGTGTTGTTCTGTGCCTCTGTCTCCTTACTTATTTTCTGTCTGGTTGATCCATCCTTCAGAGTGAGTGGTGTGTTGAAGTCTCCTAGAATGAATGCATTGTTAGTATTTTTTTCACATATGTAGGTGCTCCTGTATTGGGTGCATTATATCTTCTTGTTGGATTGACCCTTTTATCATTATGTAATGTCCTTGTCTCTTGTGACTTTCTTTGTTTTGAAGTCTATTTTGTCTGATATAAGTACTGCAACTCCTGCTCTTTTCTCCCTATTAGTGGCATGAAATATCTTTTTCCATCCCTTCACTGTTAATCTGTGTATGTCTTTCGGTTTAAAGTGAGTCTCTTGTAGGCAGCATATAGATGGGTCTTGTTGTTTTACCCATTCTGTGACTCTATGCCTTTTGATTGGTGCATTCAGTCCATTTACATTTAGGGTGATTATTGATAGGTATGTACTTATTGCCATTGAAGGCTTTAGATTCATGGTTACCAAAGGCTCAAGGTTAACTTCCATACTATCTAAGAGTCTAACTTAACTCCCTTAATATGCTATTACAAACACAATCTAAAGGTTTTTTTTTCCTTCCTCCTTTTTCTTCCTCCTCCATTCTTTATAAATTAGGTATCATATTCTGTACTCTTTGTCTATCCCTTGATTGACTTTGGAGATAGTTATTTTAATTTTTGCATTTGCTTAGTAATTAGCTGTTCTACTTTCTTTACTGTGGTTTTATTACCTCTGGTGACAGCTATTAAACCTTAGGAACACTTCCATGTATAGTAGTCCCTCCAAAATACACTGTAGAGAGGCCTTCCTGAAATTCTCTCAGGTTTTGCTTATCTGGAAATTGTTTAATCCCTCCTTCAAATTTAAATGATAATCTTGCCAGATAAAGTATTCTTGGTTCAAGGCCCTTCTGCTTCATTGCATTAAATACATCATGCCACTCCCTTCTGGCATGTAAGGTTTCTGTTGAGAAGTCTGATGATAGCCTGAAGGGCTTTCCTTTGTATGTGATCTTATTTCTCTCCCTGGCTGCTTTTAGTAGTCTGTCCTTATCCTTGATCTTTGCCATTCTAATTACTATATGTCTTGGTGTTGTCTTCCTTGGGTCCCTTGTGTTGGGAGATCTGTGCATCACATGTTCATTATTCTGGGTTCCCTGTTTGAGGCAAGTGACTTGATTGAAAATATTCAGTTCTGGAAAGAAGCTGTAATTGTTGTTTGTTGTCCTGAAAAATTTAAATACATGGAACTGAAAAGTCTGGAGAGAAGAACCAAGGTTAATATTTTATTTTCCAAAGTAGATGCTCAGAATTAGGGTACACATTGTGGGCTGGAAAGGGTAGAACTGGGGTATTTTATTCTAAGTGAAACCAACTATAAGGGCGAGTAACTTGGTAGTGAAACAATCACAAATAATACAGTTCCTTGAACAGTGTGTCTGCCATACCTTTCTAAATTGAGAAAGATACAGATTATATGAGAGAAGACTAGGTATATCCAAGAGGGAGATTTTAAGAATTACACATTAATTTTAAAGTGCACACATTTGGAAGAATGATGATTTTCAGTACCGTGAGCTTAGTTGCTGACAGAGAAGAGCAGGGGAATGGGGAGTTCTATCAGGGCTAGTGGCTGCTCTCCAGGATGGAGGGAGGAAAGGGGCTGTGGGAATCTGTGCTGGGGCTGGAAGCAGTGGGCGGGACCGGGCTGAGACCACGGAAGCAGGTAGAAGCAGGTCTGAATTCCTGTGAACTGAAAGGAGGGAGGCCACTCTGCTTCCAGCAAGAGGGAAGAGGGGGTTAGAAATAATAGAGAGAACATGCAGATGAGAATTATCCTTGGAAGTAATTTCCAAGATTATGGGAGGGTGGAAATAGAGAATGGAAATTTGCTGTACTCTTTCTAGCTGAGTTTCAATGAGATGAGGTAATAAAGAATCAGGGTTAAGTTTTCTCTCAGTCTTGTTTACAGCTCAAATTCTTACACATTTTCTAAAATTATCACTGAGAGCACGAATTCTAGGGCAATTTGCGGCTCCATTCTGTAGCTCCATCTTGGACAGATGCTCTGGGCAGTTAGGTGCTTCTATCTACACCTGTGTCCAAATGTTCACCAGGGTTTGGGGAACATGTCTTTCTCTTTGGCCATTTATCTCACTGCTTCCCCTGACTTCAGCTGCCAGGCAGCCCAGGCCTCTCCTCTTTCCAAGGCCTGGAACATTCATCCTCTTTTTCCTACTCTCCACTGACAATCTAAATTTCCTCACTTTCTTTCTCTTCCTTAGGACCTTCTGTACTTTTTAAGAGACCAGTAGTCTATCAGTTCATGATATGTTACCCATCCCAGAAAATACATTGGTATTGAAAACAAGACCCATTGTAAGTAGGAGTGACTTTAATGGTTGTAGGTTCAGGTATTATTGGTTATGGGACTAGAATCTGAGAAATGTTAGAGGGACAGGAGGCCTTCCTGAAGTATTTTTAAAATGCAAAATTCGAATCAAGAATTATAATAAGATAAAATGTGTGAAGAGTTTTCAGGGTACCTTGTGTGGAAAATCCTAGTCACATGCCAAATATTAGTATTCCTGTCATTACAGTCCCAGAGCAGGGAGGCACTGAGGAATTTGCAATTGAATATCCTCCTCTGGGCCCTTTAGCACCTTCTAAAGATTTCATAAATCAGGGAATATGCCACAGTTTGCTGAAGGGATAAGTGTTTGAGAGGTGATGAAGTTTGCTCGGAGAATTTAGAGTTCAGTTTTATTTGAACTAAAGCTGTGAATGGACCTACAGTGCTGAGGATCCTCTGGGCCTGTTTAAATAGTAGATCCAATTCCCTTCTTGAAGAGTTTTTCATGTCAGCTAGTGAGTGCTACAAATACTGATCTGCCCTGCATGGGGCCCCATCCTAGGTCCGGGCCTGGTGCAAAACTCCTTGCTGATCCCTCAAGCAGCAGCTCAAGTCACATGCCTGCCCTGAAGCTTTTCTTGACCACTCCAGGGCCTGCTGACCCTTCCCTCCTATGAACTCATATGCGCTTGTTGCTGTTGCTCTATTACTTTAGCTTTTCAAGCATGGGTAGCAAGATGGGGAACTTTGTCCACCAGACCATCTGGGTGCCGCTTCCGCTTGGGAGGAGAAAGACATTTCCAGCAGCTGCCTGGTGAGGCTGGCCACTTGTGGGGAGTCGCACCCATGGAAGGTGGGTGAAGGCAGGGTGTGAACTGGTTCTAGGAGGTCAAACGGAGAGTACAGAGAACACGGTCTGGGGAGATGGGAACTCCTGGATGAGAAGGTCAGGGAGAATTTAAGTGGCTTATCTCAGTGTGGGCTTTTGGGGAGAGGAACAAATGGATATCTAGAAATGAGAAATGGAATGTTTTTTTGCTTTTTTAAAATTGTGTGCAATACTGCAGAAAAGTCCATAGCTTGTATCTAGTTTAGTCTTATAGTTGCTCTAGTCTTTCTGATCTTCATTTGTGTACTTATTCATGTGTTTCATGGGCACATCCATCACATATTTACTGGCTGACTTCCTCTTACGGGCCAGACACTGTTCTAGGTCTGGAGATTAGTGAAGGAAACAGATATTTTGGTGGGGGAGACAGACAGCAAATATCAGACAAGTGAAACGGAGGAGATAATGTCAAATATTTTGAGATCTATGAAGAAAAAAGAACCGGGGAATGTGGTGGAAAGTGATTTGTGGTGGGTGGAAACCTACCACTTTTATGTGGGTTTCATGTACATGGCTTATTCTTCCAAAGTAGATGTGAACTTCCCAGGATTCATCTCTATATTTCTATGCTCTTCCCCTGAATGACTTCATGCCTTTTTAGGTAGTCAATATTTCAAATACATTAATGAATCCAAGAATAGAGATCTATAGTGAGACAATTGGTTTTATCAGGTTTCTTCATCTTTCCCGTACCATGGTGCTCTTGGTCATTTGATGACGCCTATTGCTTCCTCCTCAGAGTAATACATTAAAATATGCACAGAACAAGCTACATAGGATTACAGTGGCAACTAATAAACTCAGTCCATGGCTCTCTATTGTAGGCTGAAAATCAGTGAAAGACGATATAAATATTCTTCATAGGAAATGTGAAGGGGAAACTAATCTTTGGACATCACAGCTCTTTTTATTCCTGTGATGCTGACTACACTGCGTGCCGTGACTCAGCAAAGTACACTGGACATTTAGGGGAAGGGGTGCCGATGATTCTTTGGACTCACCTATCAGGTGAAGCTGGACACAAGTAATGTAGAGGGTAAAACAGAGGTCCAGAGAGTAAATGCCAGTCCTCTCCCTGGTTGGTATTCTCCTGGCCACGCTGTGGGGCACGAGGTTAGAGCATGAGGTCTGCACCTGGAAGGGAAATCATCTTCTTGGAAGTAATTACTGTGACCCAGGGTGAGAAGGAAGTGAGCCTAAGGCACGGAGCTTGCGGGAGCTAGTCTACAGAAAGCGCCCAGAGGGTCCCAAGCTGCTTAAGGACAAAGGTGAGGCAACGTGGAAGTTCCCAGAGCGGAGGGGGAGGCTTGCTGCGAGGCTCCACGGGCAGGGGGAAGCATGCAAGTCAGTGGCTCTAGGCTTTCTGGGAAGCCTGATTTTAGGGGGAATTCCCTGTGAAATTGCAGACTTTTCAGAAACAAGGCTGGCTTTTTTTCATGGACTTGAGCAATTGAATAGTGTTTCCTCTTTGGATTTAACTTGGGTGACTCAACAATGTATAGTGAAGCACCAAACCCACATGCCTCGAGGCTGCTGATTCTCAGAAAGCAGCGAGCACTGGTGGCAGAGCTCCGGCACCGTCGCCTGGGCTCCTTTGCTCCTTTTCTCGTCTCATGGCCCATCTTCAACTGAAGTGCCCACAATGACCTCAAGCTCAACACACCCAAGGCTGATGTTATCACCTCTCTCTTGCCTTTGTTGCTTTATGATAATACTCTGTTCCAAGTTACATTAATTAAAAAACAATGAAGCTTTTAAGCTTCTATTTCTTCACAGTTTGCCATATGCAGTACACCGTGTAAGCTCCATGGTTCATACATTTACACAGATCTCGTATCTCCTGTGTTCAAGGGCCGCAATTCTTGAACAGGACATTATTGCCTCATTTCTGGATTTTGTTTCTTTCAGTAAGATCCTTTGTTTCCCACTCCTGAATCCCAGTCATTCCCCTTCTGGAAACTCCCCTTCTGGGATAGCTTATCCCAGGTGATGATTACAATTCTTTTTATTTTTTTTCTTTTCTAGTCACAGGTCATAGATTTATTCTTACTGCTTTGCATGCCTGATAATTTTTGATTAAATGCAAATATTGTGAATTTTACTTTTTTTTTTTGGTAGTTTAAACATTTCTGGGCTTTGCTCTGGAGTGCAATTAAGTTGGTTGGCTTCAGTCTAAGCCTTTTGAGGTTTGCTTTTAAGCATTCTTTGGCAGGTCCAGAGTAGCCTGTAGTCTGCCTAATTTGGCACCAGTACTAAGGCAATGAATGCCCTTCTGAGGACTCTCCTTGGTGCTCCTCATATTACGAGATCTTTCCTCTCTGGCTGGGGGAAATAGGTTTTCCTAGCCCTGCATGAGCTCCAGGAATGATTTCTCATCTTCCTTTCAGGTGGGGCTTTCTCTGGCCTCAGTTGTTCCTCATAAGCTGTTCACCACTCAGAAGAAGTAAGGGAGCCCTCTAGATTTCCGAGCTTGCCTTCTCCCCATGCACTTCCGTCCTGACCAGGACCCTGTCCTGCGTATTCTAGTTGCCAGGGTCTCCTGATTTCCCTCCCTGCAGGAAGACTGTGGAGCTCTGCTGGGGTTTCCCTACCTTGGCTGCATGGGAAAATTCTCTAGGTTTGGGACAGGAGTGAGTTGGGTCACTTGTAGGGCTCACCCAGTTCACATTCTCTCACAGATCTCTGTCCTGCACTACCTGAGGTGCAAGTCTGAAAAGGATGTTTCATGTATTTTGTCTACTTTTGTTTTTCTTTTTAAAATGAAGGCAGGTGGGAAATTCCAGTCTCTGTTACTCTGTCGTATGAGATGACCAGAAGTAACAGTCAATACCCCAAAATCAGGCCACATTATACCTATGTATCCATATCTCCTACTATGTTTTGGTTTGAACTATATTTTAGTTGGGTTGTTTATCCATGCCTCCACTCAATCCTAGCACAATCAACCTTCCACACCTTTGGGTGGTTAAAAAAGAAAAAAATGTGTCAGTCCTTTTCCCTTGTAGATATTAGAGTTTAGTAGATAAACAAGGGCTACACAAATTGCAGGCACAGTAGTATTCACACTTGGAAGAGTGTATTTATCTTTTAAACTCCATGTAGAATGAAACCAATTTTCTCTCTTCACTTGGTAAAATGAGTGACAGATGTTGAGTGAAAACTAAGTGGCTACACACAGTTCATGTTAATGTCTACCTCCTCCATCTCAGCGTATCCCACCTATTCCCTCATCCAGTGGAAGCTTGCTAAATCTTATACCACTTCAGGAGCAAAGGGAGTGATTGTAGCACCCTCATGGCCTGAGTATCACTGGGGCATGGGTAACTTCTAGGCCTAATGGTGACTGAGGTTTCTTGCAGTTGAGATGTTACATCTGCCATAACTCATATTAACTCATATTACAACACTATTAAGACCCATTCTCAGTTCTGCAGTTAACTGAGGGCTTACAGCAGCAATGGTCTTATCTCTGAGGTTTACATTTCCAGACTCAAGAATTTTCTTAAACTACAGATACATTGGGCAGGTTTTGTTCTTGCATGTTTAGATACATGCAGCAAAAAAAAAATCTGCCCTTCAAAAACAATGAAAAATAACTTTATAGACTTCTGAGGCTTAGATTCACTGCATGAGTCATAATTGAGATATATTAAACTAGTTTTTTTTAGTTGACCAGTGTTTTTTCCTTAAAGTTATGGTACATAAATCTTTGTGTTATAAAATATCTGGAACTTAACAAGCAGCCATAAAATGTTTTCCCTTGAAATAAGTGGGTCTTGCTCCACAAGAAGAACAAGGAATTTTTGAAGCAGAAAATTCTGATTGAATCACATGAAAACGATCCAGCCACCGGCTCTTACCATTCATGAGCACTGACAATGAACTGTCAAGACGATTCGCCCTAATTCTGAGTAGAGTTGGGATTTCCTGCTTCCAAATGACATGTAGAGGAGGCTCCTGACTTTTTGGTCATTTTTAGAACACAAACCCCTCTAGTTGCTTCTAATCACCAAGAGGCTAAGTTGAGAAATAGGGCTGTTCGGGTGCAGTGGGATTAGGGGACATGGTTACCTCATTCTTTGTTTCTATGCCTGGTGCCTCCACTCCTGTCCGTGGGTCCCTGAGCTGACTTATCTAGAATAATTGATGAGGGGCAGAAGAGGTAGAAAGGCAGAAGGGTCTCTCTTGAATGTCTCTGCCATGACAAAGGCTTACTTTGACTGCAGCCTACCTCAGAGGTGCTTGAAGACCTCCATGCCCCCCAATCTCATTGGCTCTTGTACATGAGTTTCCTAGATGTGGATGAATGCATCTTCTGCCAGGATCACTTAGGACTCAGTTGGCATTTCCTGTGACTTCTGGCAGTTCCTCCAGTAGATTTCTGAGGTCTTGCACACAATCGAAGATGACTTTGCCACTTGTCTGCTCATGACCCACCTTTAAATGCACATCTGAGACTCTGTCCATAGGAGTGATACTAGTTTTCAGACTAGGGCTTGTACTCTGCTACCCCCATCAGACTCTTGTCCTTTAGATTTCTAAGTGAATTGACATGTCAGTCCTCCATCCCTTTAGCTTCAGGGGACACATTTCAAGCTCTCTGAATAGACTCCTCAAAGTCCTTTACACTTAGGCTTGAGGTTAGAAGGCCGTCCATGCTCATTCTCTACGCTCAAAATGGGGGTGGATGGAGACTCAGCACATCTGTAATTGTCTCTAAAGGTACCCTCCCTCTAATTTCCAATTCTTCCCTGTGCTCTAATTTTAAACTTTTTATACCTTGTAGTAGGTTTGAGAGGGTCATGCCACAGCTAGTCCTTTTAGCCATCTCCTTTGCTGTCTCTGAATAGGTGATTTGGGATTGTATTTTTGAATGTCAGAGTAGTTGGCACGTACTTGTATTAAGACCTCAGCTGAAGCTGAGACCAAAATAGTTCATGTTAAAATCCTTTTGCATTTTCATTTTAAGATGCATTAGCTTGTCCAGACCACAAAAAGAAAAATATCCCCCAAAGGAAATATTAAGAAATGCCATGAAATATTTGGTTTTACATTTTTAAATGTGTGTAAAAGCAAATTTTGAGTGTTTTAAAAAATGTTTTCTGATTAATTTAGCTATTATGTACCATTCAAGAATGGAATCTAATTTACAGTGTTGTGCTTTTAGGAAATAAGTCCAGGGGATGAATTAGATTGGAAATTCATGGAAGGCTTCTTCATGTTTTACCCAGAAAACTCCACTGTTGGTGTAGTACTCAAAGGTGGAAACAATGGAAAAGAATACACATGTGCAACTCCCAAAAGAGCCATGCACAAAGACTAGTGTGTTCCTGGGAGCATAAGGTTATTTCCCTTTGGGTGCTCTCTCCCATAAATGTGAGTGTGAAGGGTCTTGCTGCCTTCTTACCTTCCCACCTTTGACCCTTTTAAGAACATAAAACAGTGTTCCATCCTGCAAGAAAATCCATTCTCTGCAGGCTGTGGTGCCTGGAATCCAGCACAGTGAATCAACAAGTGGCCACCAGGGGGCAGCTATGCACAGCTTTTGGGCTTTATTCTGTAAGGCACTGGGGAATTATGGACGGTTTCAGAGCAGGGGAGCAGCTTAGTGAGAGCGTATGTTAGGAAGACAATTTGGTAACCAGGGTGAAGGGGAGCGGATAGATGCGGAAAGTCAGACCTGGGACTACTGCTGTGATTTGAGAGGAAAGAGGAGCAGGGCATCAGGTAGAGATTAGGAATGACAAAGTTCTGGAGACATTGTTAAAAGATATGTTAATGCAGGATGGCATGCCTGAGTGGATAAGGAAGGAGGGAAAAAGATGGAGAGCAAGTTTTCTGTTTGCAGAATGTTATTTCTGAAAGTAGAAATAAAGCCATGTATCCACTTTCCCCCCTTTATGTATAATCCATTTCATTGTAATGAAAGTTACCAAAACTTAGAGGATATTCTTAAAATGTTCATTTATCAAAAGAAGCCTTTTAGAATAATGGAAATTTCAATCTCTGATATTTTCTGGAGATTTTGGGGAAAAGCATCGTTTTTTTTTTTCTTGGGGAAGGGAAAAAGGAAAGGCGAACGTGGTGTCCACCCTTCTTTGCTAGCTCCCCATGGTTTTCCTCCTTTATTAAATGGTAGCTGTTTGGAGAAACAAGGCTCTGACTCTACCTCTCTGGCTGAATGGAAGGCAAGCCAGTGGAAAATTGTGCCGTGAGATCTCTGTGTTAAAACACATGTCCCCATTGCTTCAAGAAGCTTACAACCTCACTGTATTAATAAAATAGGTATATAGTGAAAAGATTTCCCAAACATAAATACCTTCCAAATGTGTCTGAGGGGAGATCCCAATGTATTACAACCGCAAGCCAATGATACTGCTGAATATTTTAAAAGAAGCCCAAAAGATGAAAGCTATAAGCTCCCCTGTGACAAAGAGCACTCTGAATGGGACTGATACGTATTCTGAAGTTTCCGATTTCTGTTTTGCAATTTGTTCTGGTCTTTCGTTTTTCTTTTACTCTGTACTCTCACTGTTTTAGTTGGAGTGAAAGTGGAAAAGACAAAATGCTATAATAAACCCAATGAAATTTTGTGGTTTTGCCACAGGGGAATTTGAATCAATAGTTTTGATATAGAATTCATGACAGCATCATGCCAGGCCTTCCAAATTAAGTAGTTTATTTTGGCAAACAGGCACTTGGGATAAAGATTTTCAAAAGATGCATGTCTTGTTTCTCTGTTACTGCTCCCTGGAGTTCTGGACTATTTGCCCCAGGTCTCTGCTGCCCTGGGGTCCTGCACATTTCGTGTCCATTGAGGTCACTCAGAGGGTGGCAACTGTCTCTCCTTGGGTTGTCTTGTCTTTTGCTACCACCTTAAAGGTCTCCCTCACTCATGACTCACCCCTCTGTTGGACCAGTAGAGATGCCTCTTCCTTCTTATATCTTCCAAATATATTCAGAGTCTGATTATTTTTCACCCACCCCCTGCTACCACCTTTGACAAGCCGCTGTAATCTCTTATCAGGGTTACTGTGACAGCCTTTAACTTTAACTGGTCTACCTGCATCTAACATAGCTCCTCCTACAGTCTATTTCTCAACATTGCAGCCAGTGATCCTGACTGTCCACCCCTGCCCCTCAGCTGAAAATTCTGCAGCGGTGCCTGATTTCACTCTTAAAGACAAAGACTTAAAAAAGACCTAAAGGTCTTTGCTGCTCTGACCTCATTTCCTATGTCTCCCCTTCACTTACTGTACTTTACTCACACTTACCTAGAACATTCCAGGTGTTCTTCTTTCAAGTCTTCTGCAGATTTGAGAGAAAAGTGAGGCCAACCCTGACTGCCCTGTTTTAAAGTTCAACCTACTCTTCCCATCACCATGATTTCCTTATCCTGTTCCACTTTTATCCCCATAGCAGTTATCCATATAAATATCATGTACTATGTAATTTGGTTATTATGTTTTTCCCTTATTATGTCTTTATTAACTGTTTCATTATCTCTCTCCATCCACTGCAATATAAATTCTATGAGGGAAGGAATCTTTATCAGTTCTCTTCACTGATATATTTATTGCATCTGCCTAGAATGATGGTGCTTAGAAAAGAATAATAGGTACTCAACATATAATGAAAGAATGTAGAGTTCCTTCAAAAACTGTGTTTATTGGTAAAACTTGAGTGGGGTCTAAGAACTAGATGCAGAGATGTATCTATTTCATATTTTTGATGGCGATATTGAGTTATGTAGGAGAGTGTCTTGTTTAATGGAAATAAACACTAATGTATTCAAGGGTCATGGAGCATCCATTGACAAATTATTTTCAAGTCATTTAGAATAAAAAAGATTTGCACTACTTTTGCAACATGACATTAAGCTTGAGATTATTTCAAAAGAAAAAGTGCTTTAAAAAAATCATTTTTTTTCTGAGTGTGAGGTGAGGGTACAGAGGACAGGTGATATGCAAGAAAGGAGAAGATGTCACACATAAGAATTACTTAGGTTCCCAGCGATGTTTTATTTCCTAGTTATTTGTGTTTTACCACCCAGTTGTCTGGGCTGGGGAGGGTCTCACGGAGCTGCCTGGGTTCAGGACTTGCAGTTCTACCACACAACCTTCATCTTCCCGCGGTGCGCAGAGCTCCAGGAGGCTGCACCAGTTTAGGTTCGAGTACAACCTCACCTTGTGCCTGGAATCAGTGCTTTTATGTTTCCTATCATCACGATGTTGAGTCTAAGCCACTATAAGAGACACTTCTTAATGGTTATTTTAAGTCCCTGATTCCGCGCTGCCTTCCACTGAGTTTCTCCACCTATCTGTCCATCTACCCTGTGTGTCTAGCAAACACCAGACCCACCTCTTCCCCCTGGTCCTGGCGCTGGAATGTCCCCCAGCCATCCTCAGGGCTCGCTGCTTGTCTGTCCTGTCTTTGCTTCAATGCCATCTTCTCATATGTAAAATTGCTCCCTCCCCAGTATTCCCATCCTCCTTTCTTATTTCATTTTATTCATGGCATGATCATGTCTGACACACGTCCTACTTCCCTGTTTGTCTGTCTTTCCTGAAGAGAATGTAAGGCCCAGGAGGGAGGGCAAGGATCTTTCTGGAGGTATTTCATCTGTCATGGGTGAACACTGAGCATCTGGAACAGTGCCTAGCCCATGCCAGGTACTCGGTGAACATTCTGTGGGTGAGTGATATAAATACATTTGGCCGTGTGGATAGGATTCAAGGAGTTGGGGCACATGTGGGGCATGGAGTGAGACCGGCCACATGCTGTGTCATTCTAAGTCTCAGTTCCAACCTAGCCAGAAACCCAGTTACATTTAATAATAGACAGGGAGCATCTGTGTTTTCAAAACGAGCAATATTCCTTCCAGCTCTGGCAAGGATTGGGAGATTGTCTGGATTAGGTGATCCTCACAGAAAATTAAAATTTGTCTTTCTCCAAGTACGCAATAGTTCCTATAAACATAGGTTGTAACAGGGATATTTCTGTTACAGGTTTGGAAGGAAGAAAAATTGTCTTCTTGATAGGCTCCTAAGCCAGCAATTTCTCAAACTGTAATGACTTAAAACAATAATACTCATTTGGTTCATGAATCCACGATTCGGGCAGAGGTTGATGGAAAGAGTCTCTCGCACTTGGCATCAGCTGGGGCAGCCTGAGGCCTGGAGGCTAGACTCATCTCTGATGTTGCACTCATCCACCTGTCTGATGGTTAGTGCTGGCTGTTGGCTGAGACCGTGACCGGGACTATTGCCAAACATGTCCACGTGGGCCTCTTTAAGACTTCAAAAATCTCATTTCATTTCAGCATCAAACTCAGGCTTGAGGTTCAGAATCTCACTGTCAAAATCAGGTCCAGATCTGATGAGGCTCTGTGGGTGGGCCATCAGGTAAGCTCCCTGAGTCCTGTCCCTCTGGGTCAGAAGATCTGTGAACTAAAGAGACAAATTACCTGCCCCCTGTAATCGACATTCCATGGAAGGGCAAGCATAGGATAACTGCTAGGGACATTCCCATTCAAAAAGGGTGGGAGTGGTGTGGGAGTGGGAGGCACACAGCAGGAAGGGGCCCAGTGAAAATATGAAATCCAGCTGGATATATCTTGCCAACTCCTACTGCCTGACGGTAATCTGGAAAATCTACCCAGGGCCTCTCCATGTGGCCGGGGCTTTCTCACAACACGGATGCTAAATTTCAGTTGCCATAGCCAAATGGGAGAGAAACCTTGTAGTTTCTAAGCCAAATGACAAAATCATCTTGACCAATATAGTGAGATAGTCTCCTGACATTTTATCGGCTTTTATCAAAAAGGACAGGAACAAAGTGGCCTTTGCCAACTATGGGTAACATCAGCATGTGCTGTGGTTGGAAAGCAGAGCGCTCTGGAATTACAAGGTCAGTTTTGGCGGCATGTTTTAAAACAATAAAGTAATAAGGAGCTCTCATGTTTGTGGTAAACTGTTCAGTATGAAAGGAGAAACATTATTTATAAAATGAGTTCTACAATTAGGGCCGTTCTAGAAGTAGATGTCTTACGCTGTAGCCCAAAAGCTTAGACTCGTGGGAAAGATTCTAAAATAGAAAGATTTCAACATGGGAGGAAACATATGGTAGGAAAATAAGCAAGGAAAATGCTCTGGTTATCTATTGGTGTGTAGCAAACTATCAAAGCACTGGCTTTAATTTTCCTCTCAATACTGTGGATCAGGAATTTGGGAATGGCTGCATACGGCATGATTAAGGGCAGCTCAGGCTGCAGCATCCACTTCATGCACGCTGGGGGTGCCTCGGCGCTTCTAGGCCTTTCTCTCCATGTGGTGTCTCGTCCAACAGGGCCTCTGCAGATGACTTGTGCTTCTCAACAGCTTTGTAGTTTTAGGATGGTCAGGTATTTTGCATGGCAGTGTAGGGCTCTGATACAATGCTCCAACAGACCCTGGCAGAAGCTCCAGAGCTTCTTATAATCCAGCCTCAGAAGTCCCCGTATGCCCCCTGTACTGTTTTCTATAGGTCAAGCAAGTCACCGAGGCCAGTCAAGATTCAGTGGGAGAAGTAGCAAAGAATTCGTGCATTTCATCTAGTGCAGTCTGCCTTTTGCCCACAGATTATTTACATTCCTCCCAAACATACAAAATAGCCCTCTTCACACATCCCGATGCCCTCTCTGATCTCCTCTCTTTTCAGCACGGGCTTGAAGTCTGGGAGCTGGTCACCTAAATCAGGTCCAGATGTGGGTAAGTTTCTTAGATGAAGATTCTTGAGTACAATTCTGAAGACTTGTGAACTAAAGAGATGCATTTTCCCCATCTTTCTAATCCCCACCATAACATGGTAGATAGAACTGCTGAAGAGAACCGTGGTAGGTAGATGCTGTAGCTCGAAAAGGTGGAAAGCAGATCCCATAAGCAGTCATTGGTCCAGAGCAGCGAGGAAACCCAGCTGGCACATGTTGCCACTTTCCGGATTAGGGCCAGTCCTGCTCCCTGAGAATGATTTCCTGTGGCTCTTTGCCCTGCCCACGGAGTCATCCTTCCTTTTCCATGAGATATGATTTGCTGTTTGCAGCCGGCTAGTTTTCTGAGCCTGCTTTCTCCCTGAAGATATGCAGGGGTTCAAAGGCCTCTTTCACTTTGTAATTTCAGTTCAAACTAATATAATTCCTTGAATAACTTTGTGGCCTTGTGTCTACCAAATTATAATCTGTTTCAGTGCTCTAAAGCTAGACCATGCCTCTTTCCATAAACTCTCTCTCTCTCTCTCTCTTTTTAAAACTAGGACAGAGTCAGATGCTCGGGGACAATATCCGTAAGATTTTTGAGACTCTTTGTCTTGGAGAGAGGATCTGAGAGACAGGACCTTAATATTTTTAGAAGCCCTAGTATACACACAGCCCTTCATCATTCTTAGCCATACTCTTGATGTCATGCTGTAACACTAGTGCTCAGATTTAGTACTTACCTTTGGAGGCCATTTTTTATTTTGAGAGCCTTTTGCTGAATGGAAAAACTAGGATTTAAAAACATTTTATTTTTAAATCTAGCAAGTTCTGTTGTCTTTATATTTCCTCTCAAATCTGCTTGAAAGCTAGTTTTTTAATATTCTTTTTGTACCTTATCATACACAGCTATGAGTAGCTGGTTGGCACTTTCAGCATTCTATCTGGAAGCTTCGTTAGACACATGCATAAGTTCATTAGGTATATTTTCTTTTCTTTTCTTTTTACAAATTACAGGGGACGTGGTGTTGTCAAATGTCCTACCACTACAAAATAGAGGTGTTGTTCTTCTCTAGCCTCCAGGCACTGTTTCTTCACAGTCCTTAAAAACAAGTGAAGTTTTCCTTCCAGCTTTTACTCATTTCTGGGTCCAAAAGCCAATGTCACATGTTCTGGGTTTTGGTTATAGTATCCCAAGTCAGGTACTAAATTCTGTTCTATTTTATCTGTTGCATAATAACAAACCACACTGTGAAACATAATGGCTTAAAACCACTTCATTTTGCACAATAATTTCTATTCTAGCAATCTGAGCAAGGCTCAGTGGGTGGTTAGTCCCTGAGCCATTCGTGATATGAGCTGAGGCATTTAGAGCTAGAGAACCCACTTGTAAGGTGGCTTCCTCATTCGCATACTTGACTGCTCCTCGGTCTCTCTCCATGCAGTGTCTCATCCTCCAGGGCCTCTGCGGCTTGAGCTTTTCACAGCATGGTGGTCTCAAGGTAGTCAGACGAATGACATGGTGGCTCAGGGCTCCCACGTAGAGTGTTCCAAGAGATCTGGGTATGTTGTAAGGCTTCTTATCATCTAGTCTCAGAAGTGCCAGGGCCACCCATCTGGTCAGTGCATTCTGCTGACCAATCAGTGTACCAAGGCCAGTCCCGATTCAACAGGAAGGGAATTACCCTGTACCTCTCAGTGGAAGGAGCAACAGGGAATTTGCAGCCGGTGTTAAAGACCTCAACAATTGGGGGATTGAGAAGTTGTGCCCGTCAATTGGATTTAAAAATTGTGTTTATACTAAAGGTATTACTCAGGCATTATTTACGTTTTATCCCTCCTCCTTGAATACATCATTACGCTGTGTTGAAAGATTTTAGTTTCAGAAATTTGAAGAATCAGTCAGGGACTAGAGATGCTGTAGTGCTTTTAAAGACCTCAAAATTTTCAAAGGTATTCATTAGTTTTACTCTGATGCTAAATTTAAAGGAGGAAAATCCGGTCACCACAATATGCAAATCAATTACCACATTTGTGGCTAAATATTCCTAGGCACTGAGATACTAGATATTTGCTTAACCAGCTAAATTTATGGGGTGCTTGGCTTTTCTTGAATTTCAGGGAAATATAGGACTTAGATCTTAAGCCACATATAGTGTATTTTTGGGAGAATGGAGCCAAAAGGAGTAGAGATTTCCACAGTTTTACATGGCTCTGGATTAATGGAGAAAAATGCATGGAAAACTTTCACTTTGGCCTTTGTTCCCACAGTCTGGCTAGTACTATTGCTCCAACTCCCTGCTGATACAAGAGGAAATAGGATCTAGGATCCCCAATAATGAAGACCCTAATGGGAAAGGAAGAAAACTGCTATTGAAAATTCCTATTCTACATGTGTCTGACATTGTTTTGATTTTTAAAATCTTCCTAAAATCAAGAGAGAAAAAGATGAAGTTTCTTTCTCAGGACTTTAGGATATATTTACAATTAAATATTTATTTAAAGGGGACCTCAAGACACATTTCTAACTATAATGGGGACTTTGAAGATACATCTATACCCATAATAACTAGTTAGAATTATGTAAAAAAATATTTCTCTATTAAACTTATATGTCCCACCTTTCTGAAAAGCTGATAGACTTATTAATGTGAACATATTAAAATTTCTAAATATGTTGAGCATAAAATCAACTTGCTCACCAGTCCAGTTTTTTTTCAAGCCTTCTAAACTTCCTTATACAGACAGTTGAATCTTGATTTTACCACAGTCTATCTTTTACCATTTTCCCAGTAGCCTGATAACCATTGGCATTAAGGCTTCATTCTCAGGCTTACAGTAGATAGACACGCTGCTGCTCAGCACACACACAGAACTGATGGCAGTAATGAGATAATGACTTGGTAACATGCATATGACATGCATATGTTCCTTGAGCTCTTTGAATATGAGTTTAGGCAAGTATCAGTTATGACAGATTTGGAACCTTTATCCAAGCTGGGCTAAACCAAGCCATATATCACTGGCAATCTTCTCCTACTAGTAAGATATTTCTCATGGAGTAGCTAACTTCTGACTTCGAAATAATTATTTTAAAAACCAATGTATCTCTGTTTACATATTCAGAGGTAACTATCAGTGAAGTGGCAAAAGCTTTGAAGAAGCTCTTGCTCACTTGGAAACTGGACAGTGATCAGACACACAGAATTAAAAAGTCATGTTCATGAAAATACAGTGTTTAGAGAAAGCAACCTAGAGGTTTTCATTTAACCAGCGGGAGAAGATGGTTGCCAATAAGATTCTGATTAACAAAATATTTGCTACTACTAATGTGTGAGAAAATAAGGTGGTCACAGTTAGACCACACCAAACTCCAAAGAAATTCTGTGCAGAATCTGGTATTGTCCATAATAAATTGTCTGTGTCTTCGTTGACTACCTCCACGTTTGGTATGGGAAGAATATGTGTGGGTGAGACCCCAAATTTGAAGCTGAAAGTCCTGAGAGTTGATCCTGTGAGTCCATGTCTAAGGAGGTAAGTGGCCTCGTTCATTGCCCAGGAGATAGTACTTGAGTCAGGTCTTCTGACCCAGCTTAGTATGTTTTTATTGCCAAGCTGAATCCCACTGTGTTCTTCCTCAACTACATTTTGGCTAATGGTGATTTTATGAGTTTAGTTATTAAAGAATTACTCATTAAACATACCTGCCCTTATGCTAGGAACCAGGGATATAAGAATAAATAAAATGATCTATCCTTAGTGATCTTACTCTGTAGAAAAGAACAGTAAACAAAACGTTTTCATGTTTTGTTTCATGTACAATAAGATTAGTGATTAAATAGGAATATGAAAAGGAATAAAAATGGGAATATTAAAAATTCTATGTGATTATGGAAAAGAGAAGGTAAAACTCTGCTTTGAGGATCAAAGAAATTTCAGAGAAGGTAAAATTTGAATTGGGATTTAAAGATGACTGGGGATTTCCAGGCAAAACAGTAGGAGGACATACGCTAAATAAATGGAGTGAAGGATATGAGCATTGGAATGGAAGTCTGAAGAAGGTCATGTTCCAGTTTGTTCTTAACCACTGGAAGGAGAGGGACGGAGACAACACTTCCACTGTGGGGAAACTAGGAGAAATGTCAGACGATTGTCCTGGAAAGGAGCAGAGAGCAGGCCTGGTACAGTGGAGGATGTTGGCCTGAAAGCTGTAGTAGGAATATAGAATTGAGGGATGAGGTCAAGTGGAGTCAGACTACTAGAAGAAAATTAGGACTAGTCACTATTTTAAATGTAAGTATGAAATGAAGACATTAACAGAAAATCGACCAAGGATTCAGTAGTGAACAAGGAAAAGAAGTCGGGGTAATGGATAAGAGGAGGAGTAAGAAGTGAGGAACAGGGATACCAGTGGAGAAAGCATGAGAGTTCCAGAGTAATTTCATGAGAGCTGGAATCTGTTTTTTATTCATACTCAAGTGAGCAAGAAGGCTATATGTGTGGTTGCCTAAGGGAGCTGCATAATTGGAAAACCTAGAGAAAACTTTTGAATAGAAGTTTAAGAGCATATAGTGGAGTGGGAAGTGAGGCCAGAGAGGTCAACAGTGATAAAAATCAAAGAAGTCCTTATGGTCTATGCTAAGGAGTTCAGAATTTCTCTGAAGGTATTTAGAAGACACTGAAGGATTTGAGTAGGGAGAATTGAATTTTAGAAAAATTTCTGGAAGCAGTGTTCTAGATAAATTAGGAATATAGGCAGTGAACTGGAATGTAGGACTTTTAGAAGATGATATCAATAATCCTGATGCAAGATTATGAGGACCTAAAGGCAGTGGCAATAGGGACAGTGAGAAAGGAGAGTTTGAAATATATTTAGGTAACTAAAGTGGACATATTATGAAAATGATTATATATAAACAGTGAGAAAGATTGGAAAATTGAGACTAATTTTCAGTATTCAGCTTCAAAGAGAGGTTGTAGAAGTAGATTAATTGCTCTAACAACTTCAACATATCAATGTGCTTAACCCAATACGAGTTCATTTTTTCTCAGGGCACAGACCAATGCACTGGTAGTAGTGGGTGGGGGTGTCATTACTCCATACGGGAACCAAATTCCTCCCATTTCCTGGCTCCACAATCTCACAGGGCCTCAGAGACCTCCTCTGGTCTTTCTTCTAGCTGGCTGATACAGAGGGAGAGAGCTGAGGATTTTAAGGAGGTTTTTACAGTCCAGACAGGGACATTGTATATCTCACTTCTACCTCATTCCATTGGTCTGATATGGCCATGCCCAACTGCAAACGAACCTGGGAAATAGAGTCTCTGTGGGTGTCCAGGAGGAGAAGAAAATGAACGTTGTTGAAGACACAAGCACAGTCTTCTTTTCCAACACCAAGTGTATTTTTCACTACTCCTCTCTCACTTGGAAGACATCCTTTTTGCCAGGGAGACAACCTAAAGTCCCATCTAGTCATTCATCCTGCCCAAAGTACAGAATCTCCATATGATTTATAGTAAGAGAGATGTGGCTCTCAGTTTGGTGACTGTGGTTTAAAGCAAGTGCCCCCACCCCCAACCAAATACAGTGGTGTAACAGAGAAGCACAAACAGTTCCATTCAGAAAGAGAGAATGGATAACACATAGTCACTGTTTGTAGCAATTCTGAAACTCACTGGGTATACATTATGAAATGTCCCCTATCCTAGAGGTAAGAATAAGTTCCTTGGTGAGCCCTCGTTGTGCTTTCTTGGAGAAACTCCCTGGGTCATGACCCCTGGTTCTGTCTGCTGGAGGCTGTTGCCTGTCTGTATCTTCCTTGATCACCTTTGAAGATGGAGGGGTTTGCCTTTCCTGAAGGAGGCAGAGCTTTCATAACCCATTCTTGCCTGACAGATGTTTTAAGGCTCATTGAACACATCCATGTATTTTTAGACCAGATTTGTAATTTGTTTGTTAGTACCTCTGCCTCAAAAAAGTAGTAAGCTCCTGATCTTATTGTTTCCAGTCAATTCTGTGTGCCAATAACCACATCCTTCCTAGTTCTTTCCTATATTAGTTCTTGTGTTTGTTTTTCTTTTTCTTTTTAGGATGACTTCACTCACTCCCATATCTCTCTCACAGTATAATAGAGGCAATCTGAGGCTATCTGCAACAATATGGGAGAAGTTTAGGGCCCTTATCCAATCTTTGCCATAAGGTCAAGTTATTTAGTTTAACTGAGGTTTACCGGACGTTTCTTGCTTGAAGCTTTTCTTAATCTCATCTCTTATCAGTAGAGGCCTTGTAGTACTGGACTTTTCTAAATTTACATAATCTCTTCTTTTATAATTCTGCTTGAAACAAGCCAATTCTTTTTAAAGTGCATCTCTTTCTTGTAAATCCTTCCCTAAGGAAACTGTAGCAGGTTAACACACAACATTCTGATTCTTCCTTAGGTACCTCTAGATCTTGAGGTTTTTTTTTTTTGTAATGTGAATCATAAGCTACAGTTTTATTAAATATTTTGCCAATGTATAACATAGGTTGCTATCTTTTCAGAACCTATGTCAGCTGTTACTTTATTTCCAACTGGTAAGCCAATGCCATGCACTTTTGGTGCTTGTTATAATTCCTCACTTTAAGATATCAGTTTAATTAGGAAAGGCAAGCCTTTATAGTTCTTCCAGATCTCAATGGTCAATACTCAGTTCAGTGAAGATGTGTTTCTTGCTGATGTATCAGTCTCATAAGAGCCTGCTATAGGGAAGGACTTTATTCTAAACAGTCATCCAAGACCTGTGCTCCTCCTTTCCATCCTAGAGCTTCCAAGTCTTCCACTGGATCCTGTGTGTCTGGCAGGCAGAAAGAACATGAAGGATTAAGATCTGGAAATAACATAAATCATTTTAATTAACATTCTATTGATGGAATCAGTCGCATGCCCATACTTAACTGTAAAAGAGGCTGGATGGTATTTTCTACCTATATGCAAGGAGAAAGAGAGTAGGATATGCCACAACTAACCAGGAGGTGACTAGGGTACTATTTACTTTGATAAGGAATACTGGGTACAGCAAGTTTAGATATACATGTTTGGAGGGTGGGGAGAGTGAGATGGGGATAGCTGGTGGTTTTATTTTTGACTTACTGATTTTGGGATGTCTTTGATTCATCCAAGAGGAGAGAGCAGGAAGTATAAATATCAGTTTGGAGTTCGGATTAAAGGTATAATTTTTAGAAATAAATTCAGTAGTGATCTGTGTATAGGTTACTAACTTACACACTTAACACAGTTTTATTAGGCCTATTGCTTCTTAACCCCCAGCTTTTTTACTCTCAGACTACTTCTCTGTCCCAAATTCTTTTTTTTCCTATTTTATGCTTTCTCTTCTGCTTTCTTCTTCTTCCATATTTTTACTCTTCTTTTTTCTCACCTTCCGCTTTACTTTTACTCACTTCACATTCTGATAGCATTCCTTATTTGAGATACCTAAAAGCCTGTATTTTAACAATTAGAATTTTAAACAATGGAAGTTTTAAGAAATATACCATTAAAAATAAATGCATTAATTTTAGAATGTGTATTTAATAGTAATCTAGAAAATCCAGACATTGATTACTACCACATGTATTTATATTTGAATTGGCAAAACATTTTCTCAGAGAAGCTGGGTAGCAGCTCTGGATTTCATTTTCCTCAGCTTATCATACTGGTATTTTTCCAAGTTCGTGTCCAATAAGTTAGTCTAGAGTTTTTCCAGTTTGCTCTAACAGCAGATGTTTGTATTGCAGTCTCATTGCAACAGACACATAAAAAAGATAAACTTTGTGTTTGATTTTGTCTACTTAATAAGCAGTTACAGAAGTTATCCTAGCCAGACTTATTATTATGCTCTTTAGAAGTGACTTCAAGAAATACCTTTTGGTAAGTTATATGTAGCTTAGGGAACTGCTGGCTCTGTGAAAGGAACAAAAGGGGCAATCGGTGGAAAAAAGACAATGATACTTAATGAGGTCACTGGTAATGTCAAGAATTTGTATCTAAAGGAACTACAGTGGCATGAACATTTAATCAACATCATGTGGAGTCTGTAATAGTAGTGAAGAAAGTATAATTTGGCTAGCAAATGGAAAGAAAAATTCTATCCATCAGAAATGTCACACATGAAGTCGAAACAGTGTTGAAGTTGAAACGATGTTACTTCACCATCTGTTTAACTCAGGTATAAGAACATATTTGTTACTTAGGAATATAGGGGGACTACTTAAACTAAGACCTAAAGTACAAGACATCCAATTAATAAAAAGTCAGTGGATACGATAACATTGACATTAAGGATTTCTGTTGCATTAAAAATGAAACTAACTGATTGCAAAAGACATATGTAATTTCCAAAAGTGACAAGATACTCTCATTGAAAATGTACAGGAATGCCTTCCTATGAATAAAATATAGGAAATCCAATAGAAAAATGAAAAGATATATATCTGTTAATGGTTATATCAAAGAACAGGTGTGTATATATATATATATATATATATATATATAAAGGATGCTCAAAATCATTAGTACTTATAGAAATGCTGGTTAAAATAATGAGCTACCATACCCAATTTACAACTTTAAATAAATTATATTAAAAGATAAACTACTTAAATATAATAAAGATTATTTACTGGAAAGAAAGACAGAAAATTGGCAGAGTGGCTAAAGAAAATATGGCCCAATTGAGCAGAAGTGGCTATATTAATAAATGCAAAGTAGACTTCAGAGCAAGGAAAATTACTAGAGAAAAAGAAATGTAATGATAAAAGGGTCAATCTACCAGGAAGACATGATGATTCTAAATGTGATTGTACCAAGAGAACCTCAAAGTACGTGAAACAAAAATGGATAGACCCGAAGTGAAAAATAAAGAAATCCGCAATTGTAGTTGGAAATCAATGTAATGTTATATCAAGAAGCTAAAGAATAAAAGTCATATGACCATATCATTTGATGTGGAAAAGGAATTTGACAAAATCACTGTTATGACAGAACTATCTACAACTTAAGAATAAAGGGGAATTATCCAAACTTGATAAAGAGCCCTTAAAAAATCCTGCAGCTAATATCATTCTCACTGATCAAGATTCAATGATTTCCTCCCCGAGGAGTAGAAACAAGACAAAGATGTCTGCTCTTACCACTCTTACTCAACATGACAATGGAACAAGTCAAGAGAAAGAAGTAAAGGTCAAATGGATTAGAAAGGAAGGAATGACCATGCCACCTGCAAAGATAGTTTTATCTATGTAGGAAATACTATGGAATTTATAAATACCCCAAGAACTAGTGAGTTCACCAAGGTCTCAGGATGCAAGGTCTGTACACAAAAATCAATCATGGTTTTATATATTATCAATGAACGTGCAAAAAACTGAAATAGAGAAGCACTACCATTTACAATTACTCCAAATGAAATACTTAGACATACACTTAACAGAAAAAATGTATGTTTGTTGAATATAACAAAATTCTGTTAAAAGAATACAAAGATCTAAATAAAAGGGGAGTCCTATCTTGTTCATTGACTAGAAGACTTAACATAGTAAAGAGGTCAGTTCTCCGCACATTGATCTACAGGTTTAGTGCCATTCCATTTGAAACCCCATCAGTCATTTTGTCTCAACATAGACAGGCTTATTCTAACATTTATGTGGAAAGATGCAGATCCTAGATAGCTAAAGCAATCTTTACAGATAAGAATAGAGTGGGAGAAATGACTGTATCCATTATTAAGGCTTATTGTATGAGTACCATAATCAAAGTGTGGGTAGAGGGACAGACATATAGATCAATGCAGCAGAATAGAAAACTCAGAAATAGAGCCACACAAATACACTCAGCTGACTTTTTTGACAAAGGTGCAAAACCAAGCACTAGAGGAAGGATAGTCCTTTTATTTTAAAAATGATAACATATTAGAAACAGGACAGATTAGTGGTTACTAGGAATTAAAGATGGGGGTAGGGGCAACATGGATGATCTTTGTGGTAGAATTGTTATCTTGATTTTGTTGGTGAGTATATGAATTGACATGGGTGATAAAATTATACAGAACTTATATATATATAAGATTATAAAGAACTTAATATACACAAATGCACACAAATAAGCCCAGGTAAAATGGGGGAAATTTGAATAAAACTGAATTATTTCAATATCAATATCCTGGTTGTGATACTCTACTATAATTTTGTAATATGTTGTCTTTAGAGGAAACTGGGTAAAGTGTACAAGAGACCTCTCTATTATTTCTTACAACTACATGTGAATATGAATATCTCAAGGAATATTCTGAGAATTTAAAAAATCAACTGAGAAAAAGCATAGAAAGAAAAAGGAACATAGAATATGCAGGCCAAATAAAAAAATCTAACAATATAGATTTAAACCTGAAGACATTAGAGATTATGCTAAATGTAAATAGATAAAATATTAAAAAGACAAAGATTGTTTTAATGGGCCAAAAGAAAATGTGGCTTAAAGGGCAACTACCTTAGGATATAGAAAGTTTGGAAGTAGAAAGAAAAATGATATACTATTAGAAGATTAGTTCATGCAAAAAATCTAGTACTACTATGCTATTATCACACAATATGAGTTTAGGTAAAACGCATTCTCAGCTAAAAAGTATTTTATAAAGTGCACCAGGAAGTTATAAAAATTCCAAATTAGTATTATTTGTAAAAATGAACATGTTCTTTCAAATTTATTGGGAAATTTTAAAAGCCAGAAATAATGAAGACTATTTTAAAGAGGTAAGGTTGATTTTGTCAGCTGCAATAATTAAGGTAGCGTGTCATTAGCATTTACACAAATAGGTGAATGGAACAGATAGTTCAGAAATGCATACATATAGACAACCTGATTTATAAGGGTGGCATTACAGAAAAGTAGGGAAGGATGGACTTTGACATAAATGGTACTGGACTTACTGATGTCAATATGAGAAAAAAAAAAAACTTAACATCCACTGACAAGCATATATACCAATATGAGTCCTGAATGGATTGTGAACATGAATGTGATATATAAAGCACAAGCTTCTTTGTGCCACTTCCCAGTCAATCTACGTATTTTTCTATTTGTTTGTTTGTTTTCCCCCCACTACAGAATAGTTTTATCTGTGGGAGAATGTCATATATGTGAAATCACATAAGGCGTGCTCCTTTGCATCTGGCTTGTTTCGCTCAGTGTATTGGGTGTGAGATTCATTCCTGTTGCTGCTTATCAACATTCATTCCTTTTTCTTGCAGAGTGCTGTTTGTAATTTTCTTTCTTTTTTTTTTTTTACTACAGATTGTTTATTTGTTCTCTTGTTGATAGACGTTTGGATTGATCCCAGTTTTGTCTTTTATAAATGAATTTCTTCACAAAAAACTGGTACCGAAAGTTTTATGTTTTTATTCTCTCAAGTAATTAGCACTGGGATGGCTGGGTCATAGGTGAATGTGTGTTTATCCTTTGGGAAAGTGACACTTTTCCAATCTGGTTCCATTTTATACTTCCTGCCCCCACCCTGATCAATGTATGAGAATTCTTGTGCTTCACATTCTCATTAACATTTGTTACCATCACTATCTAAGAAAAGTGGACTATAACAAATTAAATATTTTCATTTAGAAGTTTTATGTCTTTTTGTTTGTCTTTATGTTTATTATCCATATAAATATTTGTGTTTGTGAGGTGCTGGTAAAGATTCTTTTTTTCCCATATAGCTAGCCATTGAAAAGATTATCCTTTCCCCATTGAATTACCTTGACATTTTGTTGAAAATCAATTCACTGTATAACTGAGTCTATTTCCGAACCCTCTATCTTGTTTCAGCAATCTACTTATTTATGCTATGACCAAACCACCATCTTTATTATTGTAGCTTTATAGATATTCTTGAAGTTAGGAAGTGTTTAAGTCCTTCAGCTTTTCCTTCTTTTTGAAAATTATTTTTACTATTTTAGGGCCTTTGCATTCCCAATAAAAATTTTAATTAGCTTGTAAATTTCTATTTAAAAAGGCTTCCAGAATTTTGACTTGAATGAACATCAGTGTACAGATTAATTAGGGGAAAATTGACAATTTAGCAGTACTGAGTTTTCTAATCCATGAACATGGTATATCTTTCCATTTATTTATATCTTCTCTAATTTCTGTTAGCCTTTTATTTTTGGTTTTCAGTGCAGAGGTCTTGTATAGTTTTTATTAATTCCTAAGTATTTTATGTTTTAAAAAATGCACTTATAAATATAATGGCTTTTAAAACTTGTATTTTCCAATTGTTTGCTTTTAGAATAAAGAAATTCAATTAATTATTTTTTATTGTCCTTGTATCTTGTGACCTTACAAAATTTATGAGTTATGGTATATGCTTTGTAGATTTCTAAGATTTTCTACATAGACAATTGTCAGTTAATACAGTTTTTTCTCTCCTTTTTCACCTTTTTACATTGAGTAGGACCTCCAGTATAATGTTGAAAAGAAGTGGTGAGTGCAGATATCCTTCCTTTTCTTTTTCCCAATCTTAGGGGGAAGCATTCAATATTTTACCACTAACTGATGTTAACTGAAGGTTTTCTGTAAAGGTCCAATATATTGAGAAAGTTCAAGATATTCTTAGGTTGCTGAGAGTTTTTGTCATGAATAGATTTTGAATTTTGTCAAATCCTTTCTCTGCATATATTTTAGATCATATTTTTCCTCATCTAGTCTGTTGACATAATAAAATACAGTGATTGCATTTTGAATGTTGAACCAACCTTGCATTACTATAATGAATACTGCTTGGTCATGGTGTATTATCCATTTTATATATTCACGAATTTTGTTTGCTAATATATTGTTTAGGATATTTGTGTCTATGTTCCCAAGAGATACTGGTCTATCATTTTCTCCCCTTGTAATGTCTGACAAATTTTAATATATGGCCTTAGGATAGCCTAAACAGATTGTAAAGTTTCTTCTCTCTCTTCTGAAGAAGTTTTTACAAGATTGCCAATATTTATTCCTCAAATGTCTGATAGAATTCACCAATAAATCCACAAAGATTTTTCTATTCCCTTTCTGTTACTTGATTGTTTCTGAGAATATTCTCCCTCCCTTTCCATCCTCTATGGCAACCCCAAACTTTGAACTGCTAAAGCTAATAAGATTATGGCTTTCTACTTGAGTTCTAGCTTTTCCCTGCCAAATAGACAGGAGAAGACTTAAGTGAAAAGCCATATAAATTTAAATTTCATCTTGTGCATTTCCCTTAACTTTCCAGTCCTCTCCCATCACTTTTGCCTGCTTTTGATCACTCCCTAGTTTCTTCAAATAGTGTTTTTTAAAAAATATATTTATATCTTTTCCAGAGTTTATTGTTGCTATCTGTGGAAGTTGAGTCCATCATAAACTACTCCTCTATTGAAAACCAAATCAATTTGTATCATAAAAATCTTTTTAACTCCTAAAGCTAACCTGTTATTTAGCAGTAGCTTGCATTTTGCAGTAGTAAGTTAGCTGAACCTGGAATATTTAAACGGGCTACTTGAGAAGTTTCTCAATAGTTATTTAGCACATAGTGCTAATAGAAATGAGTTTTGCATTAGATGAAAACTGGATTGGATATAATATGTATTTATCACTTTAAAGTATGAATGTCTGAATATTTCATTCTTGTAATCAGCAAAATATATTTTAGATATTTGTCAAACAATTTAACCTTGACCTCATTGCCACTAAAACTTATAAAAAGTTTTACTGAAAGAAGTTATACTTATATATTATTTTGAAAGGCTATACAGTCTACACATACCTTCACAAATCATCTGAAAGTAAACCAGTGACAGTATAGGTTCTGGGTTTATATTGCCAGCATTTGAGTGAGTTCTGCTTTCTACGTATGTGATCTTGACCAAAGTACTTACGTTTTCTGTTCTTCAGTTTCCTAATCTATAACATGAGGATGAGAATAATAATCCTCATAGGGTTGTAATATCAATGTGTAATGCATGGTAAGTACTGAGAAAGTTTCTACATACAGAAAACATAAAATGTTAGCTATTGTAACTACAGACCTCAGTTCCTGAACCCAATCATGTTGTTATTCATAGACTTGCTTTCCAT
Organism: Smutsia gigantea; assembly: GCA_032199065.1. NCBI lineage: Eukaryota > Metazoa > Chordata > Mammalia > Pholidota > Manidae > Smutsia > Smutsia gigantea. The sequence goes on from JAVSCE010001263.1 coordinate 133,720, forward strand.
TATGCCATCAGTTTGCAGTAAGACTTACTAAAAGAAAGTCTTATAAACTTCTTACTATGAGTAGATAATGACATTATCTCCACTTTATAGATGAGGAAACAGATGCTTGTCCAAGGCCATTCATCAGTAGTAAGCACTCCTACCCAGACCTGCATGATTCCAAGCCCTGCTGTAACCACCTGGCCAGGTTTTATTTGTCCTGATCGACCTCAAGCCTGACCTAGCAGACTGGTATGTTATGCAACTACAAGTAATTATTATACTCCATTTTTGTGGTTCATCTTTATTTCCTTATGACTTGGGGGGATGTGCTTAGCTCTTTTGCTCACGGTTAAGACAAAAATTTAATGGAATTTCAGTGTGCCAATGTTAGCACAAACTCATTTTGACAGGTAGGTAAAATTGTTTTTATCACAGTCATTATTGCCCCTGATTATTAATAGCTGTGATAGCAATGATACTGGTAGAATCATCTGACTGGTGAGCCCCACGAAAGGACACTTAATTTTCTCCCCTTGCATATTCAGGTAGGATTCATCTAACTTCTCCCAGTCAGATAAAAATCTCTCCTGTTTTAAACATCCACAGTGCCCTGGTTTGCTCTGGAGTTATGGGTTTCTCTGGATGGGACTTTCATTGTTAAAACTTGGAAAGTCCTGGACAAACTGGAACAAACCGATCACCCTATAGATGAACCTTGACCTATCTTGATGAGTTTTTGCCCTCCTGTCTTTGCTCTATCTACTGGGTAGAGGCAGAGACAGCTGGTTATCATTTTTTAAAATAACAACCCTTCACATACTTGAAGACTGTTATCATGTCTTATTTCTCACTTTTTCCCCCTAGGCCATCCAACAGGTTTTTATCAGGGATTCACTTCATCTGGTGTTTTGTCCTCACTGCTCTGAGAAACACACATGAAACAGCATGCAAAATCCCTGCCCTGAGGGAACCAAATGAGGTGGTTCCAGTCTCTTTCACCTTTGCCCATAGGCCTTGTTTTCCGACTCTAATTATATGATTTGCTTGGAACATTGAGTAAATTCGCCATGCCTCTTGTAATTGGTGGAGACCCAAAATGTGCATGATACTCAACTTCTGGGCTGAGCATCTGGTGCTTATTCCATACTGCATTGAATAAGATCCCATAGGGGTTCTTGTGGACCCTCCTTCTACTTTATGTTTATGTGTCATGTCTGCTTTGAAACTGTTTTAAATCATCAACATACCAGGGCAGATTCTGGCTTACCTCGAAACTCTTTAGGCCACTGTCAGTGGAGCAGGTCAGTACCTAAGGTGGAGTTTTTCATCACAAGGAGCAGGATTATACATAAAACTGTTCTGCTTTGTATTAATCTCATGGTTTGAAATATAAAAATTGATCTGGTGCTTATAAATCATTTTCACAACAAAAAAATGAACTGCAAATCTTCCATAATTCTAGCCACCAACTCTCTCCAATTTGCCCTCTGCCTTTAATTAAATTGCATTTGGACTATTTTTCTCTAGGAAAAAGAAAAATTCTACACTTGCCAATTACCTTCCTACACATACTAGCTTAGGAATTTAAGTCCATGTCATAGTGACTTTATTCCTTGATTTGAATCTTTTCACCATTTAAACATAGAAAGTATTTCCTTGAAACAGGTGTTCAGAAATATCTGGGCAAGTCCAACAGTTTACACAGAAATGAGTTCACTTTGTGCTTCTTAGGCCCTGGAGATAATTAACAATTTGCATTTTGTTTTTGAAATACAGTATCATTTATTGCATAGACACCACAGACAGCTGTTCAAATTCAATTCAAATGGGCCCTCTTTTGCCATATTTATTTAGCTTGCCTAGCTAAAGCTCTGAGTAATCTTGGCTTGAGTCCTTAAAACACAGATTAGAAAATAACAATTTGTTGATTTTCTTTTAAGGTACATAGTAATGAGAGATTTTCTACAAAGGTTTGATTATTAACTTTAAGCAAATAATTTTGAATTGTTCTTTGTAAGGTAGCCTGTCAGCATTGCCAAAATTAGGGAAAATTAATAATAACTCAATTAAATAAAAGTTTACCTTGAAATACAATCTCTTTTAAAAATAAAAGTTTAGATTTCCCTCCTCCTGTTGACCACATCGTATGGTGCTAGTTGCTGCTTCCATGTTTGAGGAAACTGGGTCATTTGAACTATAAGCATATATGAGAAAACATGTTTCTTGGGTTCTGTTCACTGATATATAGAGTTGTGTACATTTCTTTAGGCCTGGCAATAGTCAAGTCTAGAAGTTTTCTCTTAACCATGGGTCAGTACTTGATTCATCCAAAGAATAGTGAAAATTTGGAAATGTGGCTTTTCACATAACCAGGAAAGTTTCTGAATGATATTACACTCAAGAATTATTTTTATATTCATTTACAATTGCTTCCAAAGTATTAGGGACTATAAAATCATACATGTATTAAAATATTTGTTTCATATATTTGGATCAAAGCTTGTATTTGTTCCCTTTGCCTTGGTATAAGAGAGACAAGAGAGTCCATTGCTTTGCAATGCTAGGACACGTTTTCTTGTAAAATAACTGTTTTTACCTGGAATTTGGCAAGTGTAGCTATTTTGTATCTCCTATACATTGAGGGGGAACTTTCCTACCTCTGATGTCATTAGGTTTTCCCTTGTGATTTTTGTTTCTCACTGCCGGGAAGCAAATAATTAACTGTGACCACTGTGATTAGTTCCACACATTTGCGCTAATGTTCCCATTGATTCTTTTGAAATGCCCTAACTTCTATACAGTGAAATTCATCTTTCCCGTTGTATAGTTCTGTGCGTTTTGACAAGTGCATGCAGTCATGTAACCACCACCACAATCAAGATACAGAACAGTCCCATTACCCTCCTATTCATTTTTAAAATGTAAATTGAAAGAAGTTCAGTGCCTCATACATTCAGTTCAGAAACATTTGAGCTGACTGGACCAAGTACATAAACAGGGAAAAAGAATCCCAAAGCACCGATCTACCCAATCTTTTTATACTGATCGTCTAATAATGATGGCGATGGTTACAAATCACTAATTATGGGCCATGTACTACGTTAAGTACTTATATGCATAGTGCACCAAGCCCATCAGAACTCCAAGAATTATTACACACATTTTACAGATGAAAAATCCCAGATGCCAGAAGATTAAGTAACATTCCTTTCATGATATGGCCAAAAGGTTGTAGAGGTGGGGTTTTTACCCATGTCTGATTGCTGGTGAAGCTCTCAAGCAGGGCTGTCTACCTGGCTTTCCATGGTGCCAGTTAAATTTGAAGGACCTGACCTTCCCTTGCTGTTCCTGATCCAATCCACATGAACGATTAATGAAACATTGAATTTTATTGAAGTTGATACTCACTAGATTAATTAGGTCACTGGTTCAACAGATGTACTTACAGTACACCAGACACTGAATATATAGCAGTGAATAAAAAGCAAAAATCTCTGCTCACTTGGACTTTTATTCTAGACAGTAAAGAAAAATCAATGAGTATAATGTGTGCGTATGGAGTACATAGTGCTAAGGAGAAAGAAAATCAGAGAGGGGAGAGAAGGAAAATTGGAGGGATGTGCCAATTTTTATCATTTTGGTCACTGAAAATACTGACATCTGGGTAAATACTTAGAGGAAGAGGGGGCGTAAACCCTTTGGGTAGCCAGGGGAAGAATATTCCAGGCAATGACAATGGCAAGTGTAAAGGCCCTGAGTCATGCTTGTGCCTGACTTGCCCAGACAACAAAACCCATGGCCAGGATGCATGGCAGTCAGGGAGAAAGTAGGGGTTTGATCATGATCACTGTACCTGTTCTTTTGAAAATCGATTACACAGGGGCGGCACGGGAGCAGGAAAACTAGTTGGAAGGCTTTTGCAACAACCCAGGTGAGAAATGACAGTGGCTCATCAGCCGTTAGCAGAGGAGATGCTGAGAAGTATCAGGACTTTGGATGTTTTGAAAGTAGAATCCTCATCTGCTGCTGGACTGGATGTGGGTTGTGCGCACATTGAGAATTTAATGATGAATGCAAGCGTTTTGATCTAAGCCCCAAATTCTAGAGTGTTATGAAGTTGAATTCTAGGAAAAATGCACCCAGCCCATGTGTTTTAGAAAACACCTAAATAGAAGGAAAATTTGAAGTTTATTTTGTTGACATGGCTTTAAAATATTTAAAATCTGAAACAGTCCTCATAACTGACACTTGTATATTAATGGATCTGTGATAAATATATCATTTGACATCACTTTTCTGGGAATTAATTACAGACAAACACATATAAAAAAGAACTTTTCCTCTTTCCACTGAAGTATTTTAGATTGCAAGCTGAACAAACATACACATAAACAAAACCTTTTGGTAACTTGACAAATTTTACTTCCTGATTCTCTAACACAAAGCACATGTTTTTCTTGGTCAAACCTGACTACTTATTCAATGGTTTAATTTTTCAAATTGGATTCATGGATTTTTTTCATAGTTTTGGATACAAAAGTTTACACTATGACCATAGTCAAAGGAATAGGCAAACAATTTAGAGAGCTTCCTCATCCTAGCAGATCAGAGCATATCCTTACAAATTACAGGCACTTGGAACAGATAATACAAATTTGACCCTCTGGTTTGAAAGTGAACTGATTAAATATTGGAAATTGAGTAATCATTCATTGAACAGTTGAAGTAATGAGGATTTTAAGCCTGGACTTCATCTCCACATGTTGTGTTCTTATCTCGGATAGGAATTACTTCAGTAACATGCTCATGACTTCCTTGTTAGCTCTGATGACTCCTTTACCAGTTGTCCTATGCTAGCCCCCCTCCCTATGCCACAGAGGTTCAAGTTCAAATTCATTAGTATGACATTCATGATCATACATTAGTTTGATTCATCTATTTTCTCTATCCCACTTATTCTCTCTCTTTCCCAATCCTGGCCATCCACTCTAGTTAAGACAACCTCACTATAGTCTGCCTCATACACATACATGCCACGGCTCTTTCCTTTCTCAGTGTTCTTTCCCATGTCTGTGTTCTTAGAACTACTTACCTAACAGGCATTCATTTTTTCAGTCAACAGATATTTTTTGAATATCTACCAGGCACAAGGAAGTTTCTGAGCCTCTATATCACATATATGTCCCTTGGTAGGTTTTGTTCCTGGACACTTGCATTGTCTCCTCTGTGCCGTGGTGATTCCCTCAGTAATACCACCTCCCTCCAGGTCTGGACGATTCTGCAGTCAGAGAACTGCATCTGTCACAGCTACTACATTTATCATGGTCTTTGCAGCCATCTGCACTTATAAATGTCAAGCCAGGTCTTGTTAGCTAGGTCCAGTAACAGTAACGTAGTAGCTGGAATGTATTGAACACTGACTACCTGCCAATATCTGTTCTAAGCACTTTACATTAACTCGCTGAATACTCAGACACGCTAAATATATTAGCCCAAATATAGAGATGAGGCATTGAAAAGACTCTATTAGTGTACCAATTGGGGCAAGCTACTTTTTAACCCATTAAAGCTGGATGCCATGGGGACCGAATGGTGTATAAGCGAAATTGCTATAACAACCTTAGCTCTCTGCTGTGTGCCATCCAGGAATTTCATCTGTAGGCCTTCACTGCCTTCATCTACTTCACAAAAACACTTGAATAGGATGAGTAATAGAAAAAGGGGTAGGTGGTAATCCTACAGATTTCTCTTCAGTTGCTATGAGTCCATTGATTAATCCTTTATGGAATTAATCTTTCAGCCATTGAAGATTTTCTAAATGAATTATATTAGGTTCTCCAAAGAAGAAGTCTATCTTCTAAGATTTATTATAGGAATTGGCTCATGCACTTATGAAGGCCAAGAAGTCAGTCCCTCAGTCTTGCCATCTGCAAGGTGGAGATCCTGGAAAGTCCAGTAGTAATTCAGTCCAAGGCTGAAGGCCTGAGGCTAGGAGGCTGTCTGGAGGAATGGGAAAATAGATGTCCCAGCTTGGGCTGAGAGCAAATTCTCTCTTCCTCTGCCTTTTGTTTTATTCAGGCTTTCTCTGGGTTGGATCATGGGCACCTACATTGGGGAGAGTGACCTTTTCTAATCAGTCTATGATCCAATTGCTAATCTCTTCCAGAAACACTCCCAGACATACCCAGAAATGTTTTACCAGTTATCTGGGCATCCCTTAGCTCAGTCAAGTTGACACACATAATTTTCACAAGTGCACTCCTTGTCAACTTGGCACCCATATCCACCTCCTTAAGCCACACTTCATTTCCAAATAAGGCATAAGGAGGTCATAATTCCACCAAACATGATACAACTACCCTGAGTACAACCAAAACACACTAATTCTTTCCCTAGAAGAGAAAGTAAAATCCTCAAGTGATCTTTACTCCTTTCTTGAACTTTGGCAGGATCCATGTTTCTGTGTTTTCTAGAGACTCCCTTTCTAACTTAAGCCAATGATGCAAGTCTCTGGTCTGGCCATACTTCTCCCATTCCCATGATTGATACTGATCCTAATTGCAATTCTGTGATCACAGTCGCAAATTCTTGTCATTTGGAACCATATTTCCTCTGGTCATCTTCTGGACATAGATTTGGGGTTGAAAAGAATTAAGGATTGCCAGGCAACATGCCAATGATATTAGGAAAGGATGCTGGACAGCCTACCAGTCAGGTACTTAGTTGCAAGCCAACGAGACATTTACTAAGGATTGTGGGGTAGCTCACAGAGTCACTGGAATGGCTTCAAGGCCATTCATGAGTAGGTGCTCTCACTTACCCTGGTGACCAGAAGCAAGTTTGTATTATTTCTGCATCAAGGATCTGAGCTCAGAGTCTTTACTACTGTAGGTATTGCAAGGGAGAGAGAATGTAGACTCCCCAGACCTTTGTTCTATTATGTCCCAGGCCAAGAATCTAAGTCTGGTGCTCTGATTGGCAGAGCCAAGTTACATGCCTCACCCTGGAAGCTGGAAATAAGTATCCAATATATTCAGCTCCTTGTGGTCTTGGATCTCAGCCAAATCTCATGAAGTGGGGCATTCCCCAAATTTATAAAGAGCTCAGATTCATCTATTTCACATGACAGGTGTCCACTACAGACAGTAATGTAGAAGAAAAATATTCCAGCTACAGGATTTCATTTGTCTGGGATTATCTATGTAAGTGAAAGCACCAGCTCATAAACTCTAATATTCTCTAAAGATGTCATTTAGATTACCACCCCTGATGTTTAAATGTAGAACAAATGAAATCTGGAAAGTTTATGTTACCTATCTGAGGTCACACACAAGATATCAGAGTGAGGATGTGAACTCAAATCTCTGTTTAAAAAATCTGTGATCTCTCCATTGTACCATTTTGAGAGGGGTTTTTCATATACAGATTTAATTTCATGTTATATAAATATTGGTGCTAATAATCTAGCAGTTTTGAACATCTAAAAAGGGCTGATAATTTCATTGAAATGATCTCTTTTAACTCTGCTAATAACCTTCATAGATATGAGGCTTGTTTTTTAGGATTTTGAAAAAATTGAGATTCATTGTAAATAATTATGGGCACATAGTAAATGATAATAGATTCAGAATATAATTTTATGCTTATTATGTGGTTTTAAAATTAAAGTAATATCTTTAAAAGTTTTTTTCATTCAATCAGTTGTATCATCTTAAAAGAATCTGTGCCATAATTCCTTCTCAGTTTTTCTCTTATTAATATATATGTATTTCTAGACAAATATTTTAGCACTTCGATATGAAAAATATTTTAAAATAAGGAAACCTCTAATCCTTTCTAGAAGTATGTTTATTATTTGACACATATGTTTACTAAATTTAATTACAAAATGATAAATGTATGGAATAAAAAAAATATGTAAAGTAGCAAAAATCCCTGCTCTCTAGAGATAACCACTTAACAGCACCTGATTAGTTGATGTCTTAAATAATATGTTTATATGGGTCCCATTTCTTGATTTGTCAACTTTAGACATTACTTAATTCCCTTTATATAAATAGGAAGAATTAACTATAGTTTCTCCTACCTTTTCTTCTTCACTGTATTTGTTATATTTGACATACTATTTTATCCTACAAAATTTCCTTTATAACTTAATAATCTCTTGAGCTTCTACTTAATATCAGCTTCAGACAATTTGCTCATGCTCTTACATCTTATCCCTCCTTTTCCAGATTTTTATCTCTCTCAGATGTATCATTTTACAGTGATAAAGTTTATAAATGTTGCCATTTTGCTCTGTATGTATTTAATGTTCTGTACCTTGACTGTAGGTTTATTTTAAAAATTGAAAACCATTATTTGCTATTCATAACTGGACTATAATGAAAGAAATTGAATTATTTGTTACAAAACTTGAACCATTCAAGGGAGCATTAGAGTCAATGTTAAATGGATTCTTTTTCATTAAATCTCAAAATCATTCCATATTTTGTCTTAGAGATAGACCATGATTTCCTTGTTTTAGCTGTTTTTTTTTCTCCTCTGGAGCCTCTGTTTTTTCCTTAAAGATAAGAAATATATACTTTTACTTTATTACTAAGATAATTCAACTTCTACATGTTAGTTATTTAAATGAATTGATTTTCCTTCTAAAGATCTGCTTCTTGGATTTAAGTGACCTGCTGTTGGGGAGAAAGCAACAATATAGAGTTTCTTCCACCCCAAATAACAAAATGAGAGGAGCTTTGCCCCTGGGGATGACCTCCACACTGGTTCTTCCCTGGATGATACAGTGTCTTTCACACACACCCGTCTCTGCTTTTGCCCTCGTGCAAACTCTCCTGCTCCCATGTTTCTGTAGGTTTGGAGGAGAGGTGGGAATAGAGGTGATCTGGCCCAGCTGCTCTTGCACTGCCCTCTTATAAGTAGATTGATGACAGTATTGCCTCCCATTCCTACTTTCTAAGTCTGCCACCCCTGCACTTACAGTCTGGAGAAAAAATTCCCACATTTGCTTGGTTGTTTCCAGGTTTTTTAACTTCCTTCACTCTGGCTCACTAGGAATAAGATTCCCACTTGTTTTCTCTCTTCTGGTAATTTGTCATGTCTCTGTTATGCTAATGGGATTCTCTCCCTCAGCTCTGTGGTGAAATCATTTCCTTTTATACGTCTTTGCTGACATTTCAGTTATTTTGAGAAAACAGTTAATTTGTGTACTGGGTTTGTTATCATGACCCAAAATCTCCCCTACACATTTTTTAAATAATTTATTTTGGTATCATTAATCTATAATTACGTGTGCAATATTATGGTTATTAAACTACCTCTTCATCAGGTCCCCCCCACCAACCCCATTACAGTCACTGTCCATCAGCGTAGTGAGATGCTATAGAATCACTACTTGTCTTCTCTGAGTTGTACAGCCCTCCCTGTGCCCCCACAACATTACATCTGCTAATCGTAATGCGCCTTTTTCCCCCTTGTCCCTCCCTTCCCACCCATCCTCCCCAGGCCCTTTCCCTTTGGTAACTATTAGCCCATTCTTGGGTTCTGTGAGTCTGCTGCTGTTTTGTTCCTTCAGGTTTTTTTCTTTGTTCTTGTACTCCACATATGAGTGAAATTTGATACTTGTCTTTTTCGGCTTGGCTTATTCCACTAAGCATAATACCCTCTAGCTCCATCCATGTTGTTGCAAATAGTAGGATTTGTATTCTTCTTATGGCTGTATAATATGCCATTCTGTATATATAACACATCTTCTTTATCCATTCATCTACTGATGGACACTTAGGTTCCTTCCATTTCTTGGCTATTGTAAATAGTTCTGCGATAAACATAGGGGTGCATCTGTCTTTTTCAAACTGGGCTGCTGCATTCTTAGGGTAAATTCCTAGGAGTGGAATTCCTGGGTCAAATGGTATTTCTATTTTGAGTTTTTTGAGGAACCGCCATACTGCTTTCCACAATGGTTGAACTAATTTGCAGTCCCACCAGCAGTGTAGGAGGGTTCCCTTTTCTCCACATCCTCGCCAACATTTGTTGTTGTTTGTGTTTTGGATGTTGGCCATCCTCACTGGTGTGAGGTGATATCTCATTGTGGTTTTAATCTGCATTTCTCTGATGATTAGCGATGTGGAGCATCTTTTCATGTGCCTGTTGGCCATCTGAATTTCTTCTTTGGAGAAGTGTCTATTCATGTCCTCTGCCTATTTCTTAAATGGATTATTTGCTTTTTGTTTGTTGAGGTGCGTGAGTTCTTTATATATTTTGGATGTCAACCCCTTATCGGATACGTCATTTATGACTATATTCTCCCATACTGTAGGATGTCTTTTTGTTCTACTGATGGTGTCCTTTGCTGTACAGAAGCTTTTCAGCTTGATATAGTCCCACTTGTTCATTTTTGCTTTTGTTTCCCTTGCCTGGGGAGATATGTTCATGAAGAAGTCGCTCATGTTTATGTCCAAGAGATTTTTGCCTATGTTTTTTTCTAAGAGTTTTATGGTTTCATGACTTACATTCAGGTCTTTGATCCACCTTGAGTTTACCTTTGTGTATGGGGTTAGACAGTAGTCCAGTTTCATTCTCTTACATGTAGCTGTCCAGTTTTTCCAACCCCAGCTGCTGAAGAGGCCGTCATCTCCCCATTGTATATCCAAGGCTCCTTTATCAAATATTAATTGACTGTATATATTTTTGTTAATGTTTGGATTTTCTATTCTTTTCCACTGGTCTGTGGGTCTGTTCTTGTTCCAATATCAAATTGTCTTGATCACTGAAGGTTTGTAGTAGAGCTTGAAGTCTGGGAGCGTAATTCCCCGTTTTATTCTTCCTTTTCAGGATTGCTTTGGCTATTCGGGGTCTTTTGTGGTTCCATATGAATTTTAGAACTATTTCTTCCCGTTCATTGAAGAATGCTGTTGTATTTTGATAGGGATTGCGTTGAATCTGTAGATTGCTTTAGGTAGTATAGCCATTTTGACAATATTTATTCTTCCTAGCCAAGAGCATGGGATGAATTTCCATTTGTTAGTGTCCTCTTTAATTTCTCTTAGGAGTGTCTTGTAGTTTTCAGAGTACAGGTCTTTCACTTCCTTCGTTAGGTTTATTCCTAAGTAATTTATTCTTTTTGATGCAATTGTGAATGGAATTGTTTTCCTGATTTCTCTTTCTGCTAGTTCATCTTTAGTGTATAGGAAAGCAACAGATTTCTGTGTGTTAATTTTGTATCCTGCAACTTTGCTGAACTCAGATATTAGTTCTAGTAGTTTTGGAGTGGAGTCTTTAGGGTTTTTTATGTACAGTATCATGTCATCTGCAAATAGTGACAATTTGACTTCTTCTTTACCAATCTGGATGCCTTGTATGTCTTTGTTTTGTCTGATTGCTGTGGCTAGGACCTCCAGTACTATGTTGAATAACAGTGGAGAGAGTGGGCATCCCTGTCTTGTTTCCGATCTTAGATGAAAAGCTTTCAGCTTTTTGCTGTTAAGTATGATGTTAGCTGTGGGTTTGTCATATATGGCCTTTATGATGTTGAGGTACTTGCCGTCTATACCCATTTTGTTGAGAGTTTTAATCATGAATGGATGCTGAATTTTGTCAAATGCTTTTTCAGCATCTATGGAGATTATCATGTGGTTTTTGTTCTTCTTTTTGTTGATATGGTGGATGATGTTGATGGATTTTCAAATGTTTTACCATCGTTGCATCTCTGGGATGAATCCCACTTGATCCTGGTGTATGATCTTCTTGATGTATTTTTGAATTTGGTTTGCTAATATTTTGTTGAGTATTTTTGCATCTATGTTCATCAGGGATATTGGTCTGTTATTTTCTTTTTTGGTGAGGTCTTTGCCCGGTTTTGGTATTAGAGTGATGCTGGCTTCATAGAATGAGTTTGGAAGTATTCCCTCCCTCTTCTATTTTTTGCAAAACTTTAAGGAGAATGGGTGTTATTTCTTCTCTATATGTCTGGTAGAATTCAGAGATGAATCCATCCGGTCCAGGGGTTTTGTTCTTGGGTAGTTTTTTTTATTACCGATTCAATTTCATTGCTGGTGATTGGTCTGTTTAGTTTTTATGTTTCTTGTTTGGTCAGTCTTGGAAGATTGTATTTTTCTAAGAAGTTCTCCATTTCTTCTATGTTTTCCAGCTTTTTAGCATATAGATTCTCATAATATTCTCTTATAATTCTTTGTATTTCTGTGGGGTCCGTCGTTATTTTTCCTTTCTCATTTCTGATTCTGTTCATGTGTGTAGATTCTCTTTTTCCCTTAATAAGTCTGGCTAGGGGTTTATCTATTTTGTTTATCTTTTCAAAGAACCAGCTCTTGGTTTCATTGATTTTTTCTATTGTTTTATTCTTCTCAATTTTATTTATTTCTTCTCTGATCTTTATTATGTCCCTCGTTCTGGTGACTTTGGGCCTCATTTGTTCTTCTTTTTCCAATTTCAGAAATTGTGTCTTTAGACTATTCATTTGGGAATGTTCTTCCTTCTTTAAATAGGCCTGGATTGCAATATACTTTCCTCTTAAAACTGCCTTTGCTGCGTCCCACAGAAGTTGTGGCTTTGTTTTGTTGTCATTAGTCTACATATATTCTTTGATTTCTGTTTTGATTTGGTCGTTAACCCATTGGTTAATTAGGAGAATGTTGTTAAGTCTCCATGTATTTGTGAGCCTTTTTGGTTTCTTTCTAAAATTTCTTTCTAGTTTTATTCCTTTGTGATCTGAGAAGTTGGGTTGGTAGAATTTCAATATTTTTGAATTTACTGAGGTTCTTTTTGTGTCCTAGTATGTGGTTTATTCTGGAAAATGTTCCATGTGCACTTGAGAAGAATGTGTGTCCTGTTGCTTTTGGGTGTAGAGTTCTGTAGATGTCTGTTAGGTCCATCTGTTCTAGTGTGTTGTTCATTGCATCTATGTCTTTACTTATTTTCTGTCTGGTTGATCTGTCCTTTGGAGTGACTGGTGTGTTGAAGTCTGCTAAAATGAATGCATTGCTTTCTATTTCCTCCTTTATTTCTGTTAGTATTTGTTTCACATATGCTGGCGCTCCTGTGTTGGGTGCATATATATTTCTAATGGTTATATCTTCTTGTTGGACTGACCCGTTTATCATTATGTAATTTCCTTCTTTATCTCTTGCTACTTTCTTCATTTTGAAGTCTATTTTGTCTGATACAAGTACTGCAACACCTGGTTTTTTCTCCTTGTTGTTTGCATGAAATATCTTTTTCCGTCCCTTCACTTTTAGTCTGTGTATATCTTTGGTTTGAAGTGAGTCTCTTGTAAGCAGCATATAGATGGGTCTTGCTTTTTTATCCATTGTATTACTCTGTATCTTTTGATTGGTGCATTCAGTCCATTTACATTTAGGTTGATTATCAACAGATATGTACTTATTGCCATTGCTGGCTTTAGGTTCGTGTTTACCAAAGGTTCAAGGGTTGCTTCTTTACTATCTAACAATCTAACTTAACTTTCTTGTTAAGTTATTGTAAACACAGTCTGATGTTTATTTCTCTCCCTTCTTATTCTTCCTCCTCCATTCTTTATATAGTAGGTGTTTTATTCTTTGCCTTGAGTTAGTATTTGAATGATGTGCTCGCTTTGCTATGATTTTATTTTCTCTGGTGACATCTTTTTAACCTTAGGAGTGCTTCCCTCTAGGGCAGTCCATTTAAGATATCCTGTAGAGGTGGTTTATGAGAGGCAAACTCTCTCAGCTTTCGCTTGTCTGGAAATTGTTTAGTCCCTCCGTCATATTTAAATGATAATCGTGCTGGATACAATATTCTTGGTTCGAGGCCCTTCTGTTTCATTATGTTAAATATAACATGCCATTCTCTTCTGGCCTGTAAGGTTTCTGTTGAGAAGTCTGATGATAGTCTGATGCGTTTTCCTTTGTAGATGATCTTTTTTCTCTCTCTAGCTGCCTTTAATACTCTGTCCTTATCTTTGATCTTTGCCATTTTAATTATGTGTCTTGGTGTTGTCTTCCTTGGGTCCCTTGTGTTGGGAGATCTGTGGGCTTCCGTGGACTGCAAGACTATTTCCTTCCCAAGCATGGGGAAGTTTTCAGCAATTATTTCTTCAAAGACCCTTTCCATCCCGTTTTCTCTCTCTTCTTCCTCTGGTATTCCTATAATGCGAATATTGTTCCGTTTGGATTCGTCACACAGTTTTCTTAATATTCTTTCATTCCTAGAGATCCTTTTATCTCTCTCTGCCTCAGCTTCTCTGTATTCCTGTTCTCTGATTTCTGTTACATTAAGTCTCTTGCATCTCGTCCAGTCTGCTGCTAAGCCCGTTGATCACTTGTCTGATTTCTGCATTGTCTTTCCTCACTTCCCTCACTTCTTCCCTCAGCTCTTGCATATTTCTCGGTAGATCCATCAGTATGGTTATGACTTTTCTTCTGAATTCTTTTTCAGGAAGGTTGTGCATTTCCATCCCTTCAGGTTCCCTCTCTGATGTTGTCTGGGTCTGGGTAAGTTTTGTTTGTACCATATTCCTCTGTCTTTTCATGGCGATAGAAATGGTTGCTGGTAGGTGCCATGTATGTCAGCTGGACTCTTTAAGACTTTTAAAAAGAAAAAAAAAGAAAGAAAAGAGAAAAAGGAAAAAAAAGAAAGAAGGATAAGAAAGAAAAGAAAATAGAAAGAAAGAAAGAAAAGAAATAGGAATAACGCCCTCTGGGAGTAGATTCTGTGGGGATGCTGCAGGTGGCACTGTTGCTCCACTATTCCACAGCCATGGCCATGCCACTCTGCAGGGCCCTTTGCAGCTCTGGTGGGGGCAGGAGCGAATGGGAGGCTGCTGATCTCTGTGGGAAGTCTCGGCACGGCTACTTTTTCCCAGTCTCCAGCCAAGGGGTCCGAAATTCCCCAGGACTTCCAGCCTGCTGGGCTGAGTGTGCTGGGACGATCCTGTTCCTCTATTTGGCCCCTGCCACTTTAAGACCACTAAAAAAGCGCGTGCTCCTCTTTTGTCCCGGGGAGCCGGCTGCGAGGACCCGGGTGCATTCCTCGGCTCAGATCCTGCACCCTCTGTCTCTCCAATCACCGATACACCGTGCAATGTGTGTCAGCGCTCCCGGTGCAGATCACCAGGGCTGGTTATTTCATGGGCCTGTACTTCCACTCCCTCCCTCCTCTGAATCCTCTCCTCCTGCTGGTGCGCTGGGGTGGGGGAATGCTCAGGTCCCGCCGGATCATGGCTCTGTATCTTACCCGCCTCATGGGGTGCCGAGTCATCTCAGATGTAGATGCCGGCTGGGTGCTGTCCTGTATCTTCTGGTCTTTCTTTTAGGAATAGTTGTATTTGTTTTGTTTTCATAAATATATATGGTTTTGGGAGGAGATTTCTGCCACCCTGCTCACGCCGCCATCTTCCCAGAAGCATCCTCATTTTTTTTAATTGAAATTGTGATATACTGCTTGAGATTTCAAGAAGAAGTTATATTATAGTTACTATGTTTTGAATATGAACTCAGGAATGGGTGTTAATGTATTTTATGAAGTGTTTCATTTATAATTTAGCCAAAATGTAAACTTGTTGTAGTATATGAAGGGATAATTTCAGTTACTGAAGCCTTTGGTCAACTAGACTGCTTCGTTCCTCAAAGATTCCAGCTATATATAGCATCATTGAATTTTATTATTTTATTATGACTTATTTGTCTTACACTTTGAAGGTTTTTATTCTTTTGTCCTTATCTTCTGGATTCTACTAGTCATATCTGTGTAGTCATCTGTCTTTCTCTCTATGGTTGCTATTAAGTCTCTTCCCTCTGGTCCTTAGCAATTTCACTGCAGCATACCTTGACTTAATTTATTTTCATGTATCTTGTTTAGGATTTGTCTTGCTTGAGGGTTTCAGCCTGGGGCAAGTTCACTATAGATTCAGTGAGACCAAGAAATGACAATGGAACATTCTTGGGGTAAAAGGGTTTATACCTGGCTTTATTCTCCTGGTGGTAGGTCAAGCACTAGAATCATGTCTGCGTCCAGAAGTCCACAGGTCTGTAATCGACCTCTGACTCTACCTCTGCCCAGAGCACTGGGCAGAGCTGTTTATACAGTGACTCAGTCAATAATAGCTTATTGCCTAAGGGTGTGGAAGTATTAGCCTAGCAGTAGGCTAATTACATCATCAAGTAGTTAAGGTCAGGTGAGGATCTTGGCCATAGGAGCTCCATTTTCTCCACAGGATTAAACATGATTTTGGAATATGATGATTCATGTCTTTCATAGGTCCTGGAAAATTCTATTTCTATCTTGCTAGGTATTGCCTTTCTGACATTCTATTCTCCTGGCTTGAAAATGTCTTAGGACATATTTTGGATTTTCTCATTCTTTCTTCTTGTCTCTTTCTCATAATTCCATCTACTGTACTTTCTGTGATGAATAAGAGTAATTTCTTCAGCTGTATCTTTCATCTTCATTTTCTCTTCAGCTGTGTCACATCTACATTTAACCTTTTCATTTTATGTTTCAATAGCTTTTTTTTTTAATTTTTGGAAGTTCCATTTGGTTCTTTTTCAAATTTGCCTTGTATCTTAATGGTGTTTTTAGTGTTTTTGAGTCTATCTGTTATGTCTTTAATCAACTTCAACATACTCATTTTATAGTTACTACCAGAGAGTTCTATTTGAATTCATGAGCATGGAGATACTGATAACACTGCTGAGTTTGTCTCTTGTTCACATTGATTGTTTTGTCATGTATCCTGTAATTCTGGATTGTGAACTCATCTTAAGCAGGGCTTTATCCATGAGAATCCTTATCTAAAGGCCTGTCCTTCCAGAGGAGTTTTGAATTGCTTTTCTTAGGCATCCCAAGCTTAATACTGACTGTGTGTTAAATTTTAATGTTAACTTCTTGGTCTAGGATTCCCAGACCACATGAATATTATTTCAAATCCCAAATCAGTGTGAGTTGTTGCTCCATGATGAGGAATTCTCAGAGATTATTTTCTACCATCCAGAGTGTAGACAGAGATAGATATGGTTTCTTGTTGTCTTCTTTTATTATCAGATGGATTATTATTTTCTAATTGCTACTGGGACTATAGTCCATTGACTATACAGACATTATAAGGGGCTCTTACAATTTCTTGCTCCTTGAAGCTGTATCTTCTGTTCACAAAGTAGGCATTAGAATTCAGACTTTTGAAAACTGAGATGAACACACACAAACCCACTGGGGTCATGATAGTTTCAGTTTGAAAAGTTACCACTTTGGTTTTCAGTTCTCCAGTCATTTTTGGTATATAAAATCTCCACCTTATTTTCTTACAAACTCACTTTCTATTTCAAAGGATGCAGGTAATTTTTAGCCAGAATTTCCAGGTGTTTTGCAATGGGAAGTCTGTTATTTCTGTCTTTGTGCAGATTATCTTTCTTGTCATTTTTTTCAGGAAAAGAACTGTAATAACTTACTTTCAAAAAACCCATGAAAACCGTAATTTTAAGACAATAGTTTTATAGTTTTTCCTTCTAAAAATTTTTAAATCTTGCCATTTTTGTATATTCTTTTCTTTGAATTAAGAGTATATTTTCTAAAGAAGAAATGAATGCAAAATATCAAATTTGAAATCACAGCAATTTCATCAGTTTTAATGGTGCTGAATTCTTGACAAAATGCAGCAGTTATTTCATTTGTGAATCACATAACTAAAAACCTTCCTGTGTGAAAGAAGACAATCATACTTCTTAAAAACAAGCTGTATTTGCTTAATAAATACAATGATAATGTTTTTAACAGCTTTATTGAGCTATAATTGACATAATAAGTTGCACATCCATGTGCCTGTGAAATCATCATCATAATCAAAATAATGAACACATTTATCACCCTAAAAGTTTCCTTGTGTACCTTTGTAATTTCTCTCTCCTGCTCCTATTGACAACCCCAAGTCCATGTCCAGGCAACCACTGATATGCTTACTATTACTACAGATTAGTTTGAATTTTCTAAAATTTTATATAAATCGATGTGGTATACACTCTTTCATGTCTGTCTTCTTTCCCTCACCATAGTTATTTTGAGATTCATTCATATTGTTATGTATAGCAATAGTTTATGCTTTTTATTGATGAGTAGTATTCCATTGTACTGATATGCCACCTTTTGTTTATATACCTGTCAATGAACATTTGAGGTATTTCCAGATTGGGGCTTTTATCAATAAAGCTTATATGGACATTTGTGTATAGTCTTTGTATGAACATGCAGAGATGATATAAAACATATCCCTTGGTTGTAGAATGTGAGAGAAAGGAGTCAAGAATAGCTTTAATATTTTTGGTCTGAGCAACAGAAATAGTGTACTTAGCCATGGATTGACAAAAAGGTCAGGTTTTGCTGAAGGTGTTGAGTGGAATTCAGTAGTTTGGTTTTTGACATATTGAGTTTGTAACCTCAATTAGAAGTACAGGTAGGGATAATAAGTTACTGGGTAACTAAATCTGATTGGTGTTAGCATGGTATATATTTCATCATTAATTTTTAATCTATGTGTGTCTTTATATTTAAAGTGGGTTTCTTATAGACAACATATAGTTGTTTTATTTGATCACTCTGACTTGATATTCAAAGTGATTATTGATGTAGATGGATTAATAGCTACCATATTCACTATAGTTTTCTTTTTGTTGCTAGTGCTCTTTTTTCTCTTTTTGTTGTCTTTTTCTGCTTTTTTTGGTTTTAATTGGACATTTTATGATTCTATTTTCTCACCTTTCTTAGCGTATCAATTATACTCCTTTATTTAGTGGTGCCCTAGACTTTGCAATATACATTTATAGCTAATATAAATTTGCTTTCAAAAAACTTCTTGAGTGATGTGAGTACATTATAATAACAAAATAACGCTAATTCCTCCCTCTCATCCCTTGTATCATTACTGTTATTTCTTTTACTTATGTATAAGCATACATATAATTATATGTTATATTTACATGTGTGTCCAAGCATATATGTACATATATACATATAAAGTTCAGAGCCAGTGCCTGTGGACTGTGAACTTCACAAGTGTGTCTCACTTTTATTCTCCCCTCTTAGGTGGGAGGGAATGGCTACAGTGGGATGGAATTGGGGAATTCCCTTTCCCTCACTCAGAGTCTGATAAACCCCAGCAGGTTAGGCCCTGGCCAGCTAGCTTCCCCTGAGGGCTGACCTTGCTAGGAATAGAATCTTCTAACATATTTCAAAGTGGTTCTTCTTCCATCCCCCTGCCAGAAGCCTGAGGGGAATTTTCTCTGATATTTACTGTGGGAATTTGGTGGAGCTCCTTGAGGTAAATCTCACAATATTGTGGGGTTTCCTTGTGACTGGGTTCCTAGAGTTTTAACTCTCGGACTCATCCCCATTGAGCCTCCAGCAATTCATCAGTGACAGTTCCACGATCCTTATCCGGCACCAGTTCCCACAGAGATTTTTGTTTGTGAACCTCTGCTCTGGTAAGAAACAACTCCCTGTATGCACCAGTCTTTCCAGTCTTGGGGTCAGTGGCTCCACTGTATCTCCCCTTCTCTTACAGACCCAAGACAGTTGATTTTTTGGCCTGTCCAGGCTTTTCCTTGTTGTTAGACTGGAGTGGCAACTTCCAAGCTCCTTACACAAGAAAACAGAAACCAGAAATCAGGTGATCCAGTCTGAAGTTAAGGGCTGAGGTCTAAGCTTGCAATATGAAGCTGAGAATTGTCAGAATATATGTTATCTAAAGTTGTGGTAGGCAGAATATGGCCCTCCAAAGACATCCACAACCTAACCCTTGAAACCTATGAGTATGTTACCTTGCTTGAAAAAATTTACAGGTATGATTAAATTAAGGATCTTGAGGTTGGAAGAACATCCTGAATTATCCCTGCAAGTTCAGTGTAATCACAAGGGTCCTTATAAGATGGAGGAAGGATGATCAGAGTCAGAGGGAGAGGGAGAAGGAGGAGATAAAGGGAGAGAGACTTGCAGAGGCTAAGCTGCAGGCTTTGAAGATGGGGGAAGGGGCTGTGAGCCCAGGAATGCAGGCAGCCCCAGAAGGCAAGGAAACGGGTTTTCTCCTGGAGCCTCCAGGAGGGGCACAGCTCTGCTAATGCCTTGATGGTAGCCCAGTGAGTCTTCTGACCTCTACAACTGTAAGATAATAAACCTGTGTTGATTCAAGCTAATACATTTGTGGAATTCATTATACAGCCATCAGTAATTAACAGGAAGCCCTAAGACTGGATGGTATCACCTGGAGAGGAAGGGACAGCCTGACAGATATCTTTAGCACTTTATAGTTCTTTGCCCTTTAATTAGACTGCTTTGTTCCTGGTTATGGAAGCTACGTAAGGCCAATTCAGTTCTCACTTCACATCACTTTCTGCCTGGTTGGGATGGAGTTGATGTGAGGTTTGTTCACTGTGATGTTTTGGCCTTGGATCCGAAGGTTTTCTCTTTACTTGATCTCCAGGATGTTTAATTGTTGTGAGTCTTGGGCACCAAGTCCACCACTTATCTCCAGCTGCCTGGGTACTTTTACTGCTTCTGGCAACTTCAGCCCTGTTTTATCTCACTACTGCACCTCAATTTCTTGACTGTTAACTTCTAAATTGTTTTTGAGCCTGGGTATGCTTATTTTTGCTTCCCTGTCCTGGTTTTGAGACCTTTGCTTATACCCTACAACAGGTAACACCTTTCAGGTATCCACTATTTCATTTAATCAGCAGAGCAAACCCACAGGTAATGTAAGATGCAGGAAATAAGGTTTAGAGTTCAAACCATATGCTTAGGGCTTCCAGTGGCGCAGCCAGGTTTGAAAGCAGATGGGTGTGCGGGAAAAGTCCACACTCTTTGTTCCAGTGCTACCTGGGCTCTCGATTTCTCAGCCTTCTGAGAGCTGCCAATTCCTCTTCCCCCACTAAACTGAGGAAGACTTAATGCCTCAGTCCCAGCCCAGACCTCTCGTTACCACTGTTCTGGTTAGACGGATGCGCTTTGGCTGCCCCCGCCTCTATCTGCATTTGTGAATATTTTATCAATATTTAAACATTTTAGCTAAGGACATTCCACATTAGAGTTGGTATCTTTCTCACAATTAACTCAATAGTAAAACTTTAGTTTTTTCTCTTGCCAATGGAATTGGGAGGGGGTTACCTCAGGATAATAAAATAATCAAAGCCCGTTAATCCCTTGCTTGAAACATCTACAGTCTTCCTTCAAACCAACCAACCAACAAAAAACTATGACATTAAGAATATTATGGTTTCAAAACCATAATGCCTAAGAGAATTATTTCTATAAACTGTTCCATTCATTAATTCCTACTTCATCCCAGCTCAAAGATCTGGCTCTCCGCTGAAGACAGAAATCCAAGAGGGGCACAGCCAGTGAATCAGCAATATAGTCCCTTTCCCACCCTCAGGAGTTTAGCTGCAAGAGACTAAATGTGCAACTTCTATAATAAAAAGTAGCAGCAAGATTGTTATTTTTACTCAACCTTTATTTAACTTGAGAATTCTCAGTCTCCAAATCTAGGCTATTTCTAAGTGTGGCAGACCTCCAAGGGGAGCTTTTACATGTCAGTAGTTCTGGTGAGGCTGAGTAGTGTCTCTTGAAGGTGTCTCTGGTTTCCTCAATGGACCACTGCTGACCTCACTATGAATCCCGGGGGGAAGTCATGCGCTGTACAACGCAGGTAAATTCTCAGAGCTCTGGGGGACAAGCTGACATTACTGGTGTCTACATAACAGGCTGAAAGTGATCTTCCAGCCCTTTCTTGGGTCAGCAATGCTTCAAACACAGCTGGGGCTGGAGACCCCCAGAGCCCGGGAGCACCACTCATGTTTTCAGGGGAGTGTGCCCCTCCTTGCCCTGCCTCTGCCATGAGGACACACAAAGATGAATGGCCAGCCCGGTGACAGGGCCTCTTCACTCTGCAAGCTGCATACAGAGTGCTTTGTGCTCCTGACGATGGCAATACTTCCCTTCTGGCAGAGGCAAGCTGGCTTCTCTAGGGCTGCGGAAAGTAACGCTTGTTTTTGAATTGGTTAGAGTTCAATCTCAATTATGTCTGGAAACAACACATGTTCCTTTCCTTTCTGCATGACTGCAGTGTTAATTTTCAAGTAAACTTGTGCAAGTTGCTTTCAAGTTGAAATAGTCACAAACACTGACATTTATTGGGTACTCCCTTTGGAGGTTCCTGGCAGTGTGGCCACAGAGGTGTTGCCCCCGCGCCAGGGGCTTGGAGGCCCACTCTTTCCAGTCTTCACATACCACCCTGTGCGGGGCTGGAACAGATTATTTGAACAGGATCACATTCAAATCTGCCGCTCCTCCACCCACACAAAGCCTAATTCCAACTTTCCCCCAAATGGTATAAAACTAGAACCCCAGACCAAGTCCAAGAAGAGAGGATCCAGTTGAATTCACTTGGCATTTAAAAGTAACTTGTATTATGCACACAGCTGGCCCCTCAAGATTTTCATAAGATAGTATGCTCACCAGCCGTCAAATACAAGTAACCGCTCTTCCAAGTTTAAGTTCTGCCTTTATTACTTTTTAAAGCTGTGGTGTTTCATGTGACCATGCTCCTGACTTCCTCTGTGTGCCTCCAGTACTTTATGTAGACCTGGCTCCGATGAAGAAATGAATGGCAGGCTTTCTTCTTCTAAATGGCGTGCAGCACAGCAGTGCTTTTGGTGAGGTGCACCTGTTTTTAGGATCTGCACATACTCAGCCAGGGCGTGTTGCCTGTGTCTGCCCCCACAGCTGTTGTTTTGCCATAAAAAAATACTACTGTATTCACAGAGGCTTAAGCCTTGTGAACTCTGTAACTTGGACTTGTTAAAGGAGGCAATAAGACTCTGTCTGGACTGCTGATAATAGGTTAGATAAAGATCCCGCGCCAACCCTGCCACAGCAGCGTTTATACTAACAGCAGGAAGTCTCTCCAGCAAGGCACAGCCCAGCAGACAGCAGATGTGGACTGTGCAAAATTAATGATTAACTGCGTGCCAGCATGTTGGTCAGGGACAAGTGCTGCCCTTTAAGGGGCTTATATAGTCTGTGGAAGGAATTAGTGCATGAGAGGGACTCATAAGGATAAAGGGGAAGCCTTAAGCAGAGGCTTGACATATCCTGCTTTTCTCATAGGGCAAAAAGTTAACCATAATGGTCTGCTTTTTGCAGTGTGAAGTTCTGACTCTGAAGTTGGGGCAGATCATTCACTTGTTAAAACAAGACATGAACATTCTTGTTATTCCTTCAGGAGGGAGAGGGATGGCGTGCACTCACGCTGAACTCTAAATATGCCAGCAGGAAGGGGAAATTATCTGACAATTATCCCAGACTTGGAAGACCGTGAGACCAAAAATCATTAGGAAAGTGACAGCAAAGTAGTAAATAGGGCTATATGTTCATAATTCATTATCCCTTTGGGTTACATGGGTTTTAAAATGCCCAGAAAGTCCCATCAAAGTTCCTAGGTAAAAGTAAAGGTAAGTATTAGTTAAGTATTAGCTGCTTTGTAATTTATCAAAGGTGTGTTGTAAGGACTATGATCTCCCAAAAATACCTAGTTAAAATGAATTTCATAATGATAATTTCTTCAAATGACTTAAATTATTTCCCAAGTCCCAAAGATTAAAGGTAATAGGAATCCAGGAGTTGCTATGACCAATATAAATCCTGTAATGTTCACTGGCACCCCCTGGGTCCAGTGCCTCTGGCCCTGTGGCCTCTCCACGGTCTCTGCTTTCCTGGAGCCACAACGTCTTTGCAAAGATAAGATTCAATCCATAAGATTCGGATGACTGTACAAAGACACATTCTGCTTCCTGGAACATTTTGCTTCCTTCTGAGTAAGGAGTAAGGTCAGTGGCGTTATGTATTTATAGAGAGATTGGGATTGGGAGGAGAATACACTAAAAGAAACTAAGAGGAGAGGTGACTCTTCAACTTGTTGCCTTACCCCAGGTCCTTCTATAAACTGGTTTAGATCTCCTTATCTAATTTATTTCCTACTTTCTACACCGCCTTCCTGATTCTTCCTCTGAGAGAGGCTAGTTTGTTTGCTATTTCTCCACATGTTCTATACTCAGGGTTGATGAAATTAATCATTCTAACACACATAATTTTTTTTTGTATTTAATTGATTCTTGTCCTTATTACCTCATTTAGTTTATTTTCTTATAGTATTGTTATTTTTTAATTTTAAGTTCCTTGAGAATAGAGAATATATATAAAGCATAAATATAATTAATTATAAATTACATATAATTTAATATATAAATTAAATAATTATATTAAATGTAAACTAATATATAATTATATATACATATACACTCGAATTTTTCCCTAATATATCAATTGTAACACATTTATATAGATGCATATTTTAAATATGTACATATATATATGACACAAATCTGTTGCATATATTTTTTTGTTATATGTTTTTTATATACACACACATCTGCTCTGGAGACAGACATGATGAAACAGGTGATTGATTAAAGCTGAAGAACACACGTTTTATTACCTTTAATCCAGTGTTTTTTTTTTTGCCTCACTTCTTCCAGTTTCTTCACATAAGAATGAAGTGGCTCTTGTGTAGCTTCCGAAACCACTTTCTCTTCCTTAGATCTCATTTCCCCTGGCTACCCCACTTTGGTCCTCAGATGTTTTCCCTCCCAGGTTTGGTGCCTTCCCTCACTATCTGGGCCAGTGCAGAAGGACAGAGACTGGACACTGATCATATATCATGCACATCTGTATCCTTTCTTTGTGTCTACAACTGACACTGTCCCCATCCTGTGTGAGTGTAGAAAGTGATACATTATGGGACGTTAACTTCTTACACATATTAAAACTCTTATTCTGAGTATTTCAATAGAGGACCTAAGGTAGTCTGGGTTGTCTATTCAGGGATAGTTACAGGGCCTTCTCTCTTGACAATATATCTGCCAAAACGCTGCAATTAAGAAGATAATAGAGGACCAGCACACCCCTTGAGGGGCTGGCAAGTTGGAATTGCACATCTGGAGAAGTGATTCCTAGGTGTGGAATTTCATAATCTAGTAAGTTTTTTTTTTTTAATGGGGCATAGACTTTAAAAGTATTTCATTTTGGTAAGTAAGGGTATTAAAAGAGAAACCATGATCATTCCACAAAATCATGATCATTCCACATAAAATTATTGGAATAAAGGACAATCCTTAAAATTCAACACGTCTCACTTTATGAAAACATAATCACATTCTTTTTATTTTATTTTCCTAAGAACTACAGAAACTTGATCATTGGTCACCACAGTTAGTGGTTTGGACTTAAGAATCCCTGGCCTGGAACAGGCAAAGGACATTGAAACCCAAGTTCCCCTTCATCACCTCTCTGGGCAGGAGAGTGGGCCCTATTTTCCTTTGACAGTCCCTCCCATAATCTACTAAATGTGTGAAGAGAAAAACCCTCCTAGACTTGGGAAGAGGAAGGACTCAAGCACAAGCAAGGAAAAGGCAGGAGAGCCTCTAACAGGGCCTGTAGTGTAGCTGGAATATCTCATCTTTCTGAGATTATCTGTCCGGAAAAGCTGGGCAGACCCTTGCAGAACAGAGGACCGATTGTTGAGGCAACAGTGGCCCATTAGCACCATATACAGTTGGTTCTGCTACAATGTGACCGATGTTTTCCAAGGGGTCGCTGTGCTACACTAAATCATGCATTTGCAAAGAAAGTTGTAATAACAGATGTGACTGGGTGTAGTTCATATCATAAAGAAATGAGAGAGTCAGTAATTGTTTAAGGTGTGTGTGTGTGTGTTTTGTGTATTATGCAGCTTTGTTCAGTTGGGTGCAGATTTTTGTATTTAATGTTTCTAGTGGACAAAATTGTACACATGCAATCACAAAAAATTTGTTATGCTCAAATTATGCCCTATATATCAATTGTATTGCAAAAAATTTTGTTTTCCAAAAACAAAAAGGTATAGCAGAACTGACTGTGTATACTATTTCAGGACAATGTCAAGTTCAACAAACAGTGGACATAACTTTAGACCTAAGTGAACTCTACCTCTATGCAAACCAGACAGCAAATAGAGTGTCTCTAATTCTTGACATCTAGACATAATAGTCTTAACCTCCTAATTCTAGAACAGGGGAAGCCTAAGCCTCCCCAGGACTTCCATGTTCTTGTTATCTTGTGGGTTTCTTCATCTCTGGGGTTCTGAATTCTCAATTTCTGTGCTGTACCATTGACTCAGATGCAAAACTCATAACATTGACAGAATCTGCTCAGAAAAATTATCAGTGGTGTGTTGAATTTTACCAATAGGAGGTCGGGTGGGGGGCACCAGCGGAAAGAGGGATGGGTGTGTGGTTAGGTCCTAAACCCACCAGCTACCTCTCATGGCCACCAAGGGCTGACTATGTGCCTGCCTTGAAAAACAGCCCTTAGTATGCTGATAGGCACCACCTCCCCTGTTCCTTTGAGCCAGATAATAATGATTCCACTGGAACTAGGCTCAGAGTACTTCACTGGTTTTCTACATCTTAATCATTTATTAAACTCCCCAGGTTCCAATTTGCATGTGTGCCATCTATTCTTGCTTCAACCATGACTACCTGGATACTAATTCTGCTTCTGTCACATAGAGTTTAACATTAAGCAAGTTACTTAACCTGCTTGGCTTCAATTATACCATTTATAAAATGGGGGCCATGCCAATTACAGTTGCTGCAAGAATTAGATGGGCTTAGATGGGTGGATAGATCAGTACTGTACAAAGAATGTAATAAATAGTGAATGAAAGCTGCTATTGTTACTTTTTTTATTACTATTGCTCTTTTCTCATTTCTTCTCATTAAATGTGAGTGATAACTAACCTTGGTTGGGCAAAAGTATGAAGGTTGAATTTAAGACAAGACAGCTGAAATGTAATTTTCTATCATATTAAATAGCTTCACCAAGTTTACTTGAGGCTAGCATTTCATTAATAAAAATTGAGCACGGACTGTGAAGAAGAATTAGAATACCCTCAATACTGAGAGATTGTCATTGGCCCACCTCCAGGCAATGTGCCAGGCTAGTTCATCTTCTCAACAACAAAGGTTTTGATTATTTGGGAGGGCAAGTGTTGCTAAAATCTTATAGGAGAGAAGTTGGAATGAATATTTACATTGCGCATCTTCCATGAAACAACCTTTAAACCTCTAAAAATGTATGACACATTTCTCTTCCCTAAAGTCTTGTTTAGGCCACTTCTCAAGATTTAGTTTTTTTCTCTCTGGATGTAATCTGGTATAGAATCTAGCTTTGCTATTTCCTCTTTTTTTTTTCCTACCTAGATTCTCCTCATTACCCTGACTTCCCAATTTCAGCTCTTCTGCCTTTGGTATTTCCGGATCTTATTTCTAAACTTACAAACAAAACCCGCAAGGAGCACACAAGGAGGGTGGCACCCCCACCCTGGAGAGCAGGCAGAGTTTCAGGTGGCAAAACGTGTCTTCCTCTGATATAAACTCCTCTCCCTCCCACCCGTGGACTTTAATCACCTCTCACAGTCGCCCATTCGCCTGTCAGGGACCGCTGCACAGGGCAGGTAGCCGAGTTAGTATAGCTGCAGGCATGCTTTCTGCTGGCCAGCATCGGAGACAATCTCAGGCTGCTACGGTGGCTGGTGAAGATCAAAGGTATTCCGCCTGCCCGAGGTCAAGAGAGCTCTTGCTTTGTGAACCTGTATATTCTAAAGTTAGCAGATCCAAGGCTACTGCTTTCTCTCCCAAAAAGTTTTAGCAAAAGATACTAAGTGGAAGTAAAAATCTTCCTGAGGCAGCATCTGAGGTATACAACTTCATTTCCCTGGACTCTTCTCCTGAGATAATTCTCCTGAGTATGTCCTAAGCTTGAGGTTTCTAGTGCTGCCCGACCAGCCCTTCCTCCCTAGCTTTATCTGTACTTTCTGGATAGAGGAAATAAAGTCACCCGCTGATTAATTCTGTACCTAAGACCTCACTTTGACACACCCGAGCTTTACCCATGGGTTATATGAATTAGCCTATGGACTATGCTATTTAAAGATTTAAAATTAAAAATTAATATCCCCTGCTCAATAAATTTTTGGAATTTTTGCCACAGATAAATAATAAAATCCATCGTAGACAAAAACAATGGGAAAAATAGCAGTAGCTATTCAAGTAACTCAATGCCGCAGTGTGTTGAGAAAGAAGATAGGGAGACTTAAAATGATTCGGATTGTTTTAAGCATCTTTGAGTTGCACATACAGCATTCTAAACAAATTAGCATGAGTGAGGGAAAGAATTTTATTAAGGGCTACAGATACATATACTAAGGAGTTTTAAGGTAAGAGTAAATTGAGTCTTACTAGAGACTAGAATGAAGGCCAAGAAAATAGAGGCAGTTCGTGGCCTGTCTTTCGCCTCCTGATTCTGCTTCTGTCTACACATCTACTTCCTTCCCCCGTCTCTGCACATGGGCTTTCTCTGCTTCTCGGAGCACATGGAGAATCAGCGCTGTTCGACAAACCTCTGCAGTGGCGAGAATGTATCTACGCTGTTCAGTTTGCTAGTCTCTAGCCACAGGTGGCCACTGAGCAGTCGAAATATGTCTGGGCTGATGAAAGAGCTGAATTTTTCATTTTAGTTAATTCAAACTTAAATGGCTACATGTGGCTAGTCTCTACCATATTAGACAGCAAGATAGTAAAAGATAACTCTCCAATAGTGCCTGCATTTGCATAACCTCAGGTTGAGCAATCAGCAGAGACTCATTAGTATCCTTGAATCCCAATTCCAGCTTTTCAAGAGAGAAACACTGATCGGCCCAACTTGTGTTGGGTTCCACCCTGGTTCAGTCAGCTTTGCAACAAGGCAGTCAGGGCCGTCCTTATGTATGGAGAGGCGGGTGTAATTCTTAGAGGAAAATGGTCATATTCTGGGTAGTCACTCCAAAAGATATCTGCTCCTCATGTTCACTTCCAATACATTAATTTCACTCGTTAATTTTCAAACCACCTTCACTCATCAATGCAAAAGAGACAAGATTCTTATTTACAAAAATAAGAATTTGACTTTCATATCAGGGAGATATGCCAATGGGATCAAATAAAAACTTGGGTGTAATTCAGAAATCAGCTTCTGGAGATAGTAGCTTTTCTCTGTTACAGGCTTTTTGGGTTGAAAGGGCAATAAACCATTTGACTAGGACTCTAGGAAGATGGGAATATTATTCTCTCATTTTTTTCTGCTGTCAAAATTTATGTCTACTTTCTAAACAATAGAGCAGACAGAGGAGTCCACATGGCTGGACAACCCTGGCCCTGGGATGGAGCCCTCTATCCTGGTGCTTAGCAGTCTTTCCTATGGGGATAGATGAGGGGTGACGAGTACCATCTGAGGTCAATGCTCTCCCATTTCTTGGGTGGTGCCTGATTTAGTCTGAGTGTTATGGTCCTGTCTATCTGACTACCCTCATCTGTTCTGACTTTGGAGGCCTGTTGGCTTATTAAGATCTTGGCTATTGACATCTGACTTATTCTAGCCTTAAGTGGTCTGGCTTCCCAACCCTGCGTACTCCTTGATCCCAACTTTTAGATCGGTTTCCTGATGGCTAGCTTGCCATGATCCAAATCAGGCATGGTTCCTGATTACTCAGCTATTCTGTTCAATGACCTTCCCCGAGGGATCCAGTCTGATGAATCTCATTGCTTGGCATGACAGGTGCATCCTTGGCAAATATTTCCAGATGAATGTGTTTCCTACTCCTTTTATGTTAAAAAATACATACGGCACACCGGTACCTCAACTAATGACAAACATATATTCTAATGGCCTTCCTTAACGATTGTCAGAAACTTTATAACCTGGGCTGGATTAATAAGCAACGGGACTTGCATTCCTAGTTTCAAGAAAAACTATCTAAAATCTTAATGAGCCCCCAAGGATGACTGCACTATCTTTTAATGTCATATTTTAGAACCACCCCCAAAATATTTAATTTTATAGGCCAATGTATTATTGTTTGACTTTGAAATTTACTGTTGATTGGTGCACAGACACTGCAGAGTACATATTTACATGTAGTTTTTGTTCAGTAGAGATGCAAATGATTTTCATCTGATAAAAGGTACACAATGGTGTTGCCCTGTAGGACATTAACCAATTTTTTGTCAAACTAGTAATCTTATTTTTTTGTTTATCAAAGAACTTATCGATAGTTCCTCAGAATGGTTTTTGAAACAACTCTACCATCTACTGGTGTCCTCACTCATTAATGAATTGAATAAATTTTGCACATATTCATTGTATATTTCTCTTAAGCTATGAAAATTTTACTTTGTTATTGCACAGGAGATATGAAGGCTAGTAGTAATGAAATAGTATTAGAAACAAAATCAAATGTGAATTGTAGGGAGTGGTGAGCTACCTTGAAGATAGTGAGCTCAAAGGAGTGAGTACGGATAGGCCCTGAATCAGGAAAGAACATGCCAGAAAGAAAGCATTTAGAACAGAGAGCTCCAATAGGTACATGAGATTTATCCTGAGTTAGTGCTGCCCCTTATGATTAAAAAAAATCATATATGTAATGCCACCTGCTTACTTACATCTAAGGGTTTCTTTATAGGGGTAAAAACTTCAATACATTGGAAAACGAAGTGTTTTTTTTGGCCATTATTGCTTGGGGTGATATCCTGAAACTGTTATACTAAGATTTTCTTTGATTAGCTGACATTAAGTGATTCATGTTAATAGAGAAGAAAGTGATAAGAGAACTTCAGAGAGAAGTGGAGAGAGATGGGGAGGGATTGACATCCAAGCATGGAGGAAGGGATGGAGGAGGAGATTGAGGGACCAAAGGCAGTCCTCAAGAAATGCTTTATCTTCAAATCTTTGTTATTCTCAAACATTTTCACTTTTTAAAAATAAATAGAGACTTCATTATTGAAAGGGTTCATTCCAAATAATTTATTAAATGAGGCATTGCTTCAATATTTTTCTGTTTCTCAAAGGTAATAACCCTCAGGTCAAGTGACCTACCCCAAGTTCTAGTCACATGAACTATTTGCAAACTATGTTATTGGCCAGGTCAGTCAGTATATTATTTCCTCATCAGCTTATTTTAAAGAAATGAGTAGAGCTATCTTTTAGCTTCTGAGTCAGGTTTGATTGAAATAACACTTCTTAGAATTCTGGTTTATATCTGTCTTGTGAAAGGGAATACCACATTAATAAAACAAGATAAAGTAGGTGGGCTGTTATCACTTTAAAAGCAGTTTTCACCTTTTAAATAAATTCCTAACATGGATCCTTTCGTGTAGGGAATTTTTCCAGTATATTTGAAATATGAGTTTATTTTAGGAGAAAAAAATGTCTAAGAAGACATCTGCTGTGTAATTTGAAATACCTCTTGCTAAAACCTTTCTACCCCTATCAAGATAATTAGGTGAAGAAGACCCTATTTCACAGTAACTGGTCTCTTCAGTTTCTAGAATGGCACTAAGAAACAAAAGTAATAAAAGCTGTAGACTCCTTGCTTTTTCGTTTCCCATTGTTTCCCTCTCTTCTAGTTTTTTCTCTTTCCTCCCAAACTGTGTTCATGCACAGACAGGTCCGGTGCTTGCCCTGTGGCTGAAGAGGTTTGTTCCTGCCTGGGAACGGACTCCTTTGGGGACTGTGGGGACTCACCCTCAGGCAAGGTGGAGTTAGGAGAGTAATATCATCCTAAGTCTAGGGTGCTGAAAGGCCCGCAGTCTCTCACTTAAGTATCATTCAGATTGATGTTCCTAAAGGCTCTGGACAGGACCCTACGAGGTCAGCCTGTGAGCTTTGGTGGCAGTGACTACAAGGGTATCCTAAGAGATTCTGGAACACAGTGGAAAGACTGCTCTGGGCTGCCGCTCAGAACTGAGGAAGACAGCAGCCACAGGTGCCTGGAGAAGCTGCTGAGAAACACAAGCCCTTCCAGGGAGCTCCAGAGAGGACCAGCCTGAGGAAGCCTCATTCTTCCCCGATCTCCACTTCTAGCCTCCAATTAAATTTGCATGCCGATTAATAAGTGGGCACATCCATGGTATGGTGAACATCCATTCCCAGGGAATGTGGAAATTGTTAACCTGTTATATCCCTCACTGAGGAGAAGCAACAACTTTCTCATCCAAAAGTCTGGTACCATGGGGTCTCAAGCAAAGTACAATGAAGATTTATCCTACTTCAGTCTAACTGGAAACGGAGCCATCAGATTCTTGGTAGAGAAGAAATGGAGTTATATGTGACGACAGACTGAGAAGCTTCAAGCTCCGTTGGTAGAGCAAGTAGGGGGAAAGGCAAGAAAAGCACTTCCTCAACCTCTGCCCAGATTGTAAATTTATTTTTGTGTCTTTTAATAGGTTCAAGTTTTTTGGCAAAATGACAAAAGGAGATTTTCAAATCTTCCTTTCACATTTCACAGATATGAATGGTACCAGATTTACCATTAAAAAAAAATCACAGTTGAGCTTCCAGCCTGTACTACTTCTTTTTTTTTTCATTAGTGGGTTCTTTCCAAGACAGGAAATCAACAAGAGAGAAAATTTATAGCTTGTCTAAGTTAAAGAATGCTGTTCTGAGCTGTGGATTTTCTTTTCTGCTTTTAAATATCCCCATTTGTCTTCACGTTTTCCTTTCCAATCCCCTCCCTATCCTATTCCATGCGGTAGATGCTTCATATGCTAACACTTATGAGAACAGAAGGCTTTCTCCTGAGAGCCACAGAGCTGTTCTGTGTGACTGCCAGAACCGCGGACCTGAACCCTTCCTGCCCTGTCAGGATGTGCTCTGTCTCCAATCCCGTGGTCCACCAGAGGCCCAGGGGCACCTTAGACTGCCTTTCCCCTTCCAGAATTGGAAGATGGCTTCACAGATTGAGCAAAGTCTCCAGAAAGATTTTTTGTTATAAGGTTCTCTTTGGAGGTGGCCAATTGAAGAAGAACACTGGCTAGGGACGTGCAACTTATTTTTCTCAGTAATTTCTCTGTTCACTGCAGACCTCCTTCTCAAAAATCAAAGGATTAAAAAAAAATTATATTGCTTTTTATGTGCTTTGTAGTAGTATGTGCTATGATGATTAAGATAGGTCCCTGATCTTGTAATTATACAAGTTACTATGCATAATAATGTGAGACAAACCTTGAAAAAGAGAAGGGAAAAAATATAGCTGATTATGTTTTTATTTGTTAATGTTTTGGAACTGTGAGAGGTCACAAAAAAGAGGAAATTTTCACAGAGTTCAAGAACTTTTTATTCATTATCCTTTTTAATTT
The DNA here is from genome assembly GCA_032199065.1 of Smutsia gigantea. Taxonomy (NCBI): domain Eukaryota; kingdom Metazoa; phylum Chordata; class Mammalia; order Pholidota; family Manidae; genus Smutsia; species Smutsia gigantea. The sequence continues at coordinate 167,016 of JAVSCE010001263.1, forward strand.
AAAAATGAAAGAATTGAGATTTTTCACCAACAAAATTGGCAAAGATTAGTTTTATATGATCATAGCTGAGAGTATGGGTGGGAAATGAGGAAACTAGCATTTTAAACCCTGCTTATCATAAGTACAAATTGCATAAGTTTTTGGAGGACAATTAAAAATACACATATAATTTACAGATGAAATGGTATGACGTCTGGGATGTAAAACTGTCTAGAAAAAAGTGGGTGGAGGGAAGTCTAGTGAAAAGAATAAAACAAGATTGATCATTAGTTTTTGAAGTTCACTAATAAATGAAGATCCATTAAACTCCTTTAATTTGTATAGGTTTTTAAGTTAATAGAAAACATTTTAAAAAGAAAAAATATACATGCCTTTCATTCATTTGTTTATTCATTAAATGCATGTTTCTGTGCCAGGTACAGTTGTAAGTGCTAGGGATATTGTGGGGAACAAATATCTCTCTAGTCTCAATGAGCTTAATTCTAGGGGCAGGAAAAAAAGGCTACAAAGACATAAAAAATAGTAGGTGGTGATTGTTGCTGTAAAAACAAGAGCAGGTTAAGGGAATGGTACATTTGGGATGAGTTGTGTGTTTTTTAAGGAAAGGAACTTCTGGAAGGCCTTTCTGATAGCAGAACATTTAAGTGTTTTAGAAACAAACACGGGAAGCAATCTCAGAATATCTGGCAGAAGAACATTATAGAAACATTCTAGGGAGAAGGAACAGTAAATTAAAAGGCCCTGAGGTGAGAGCAGGCTTGGTATGTTTAAGAAGCAGCAGGGGCAGTCTGTGAGTGGGGGAGGTGGGTATGAGATAAGAATAGAGAGAAAGCCAGAGGCAAGATGATTTAAGGCCTTGAAAGTCATCGGAAAGACATCGGCTTTATTCTGAATAACATGGGAAGCCATTAGAGTTTTGAGCAAATGGACTGAAGAATCCGGATGCTCTAAGCAGAGACTTTTGGGAAGGGGACAAGCAAGAGTGAAAATAGACCCGTCCAGAGGCATTTTTTTCCTCAAAGTGAGAAATCACACTGGAAAAAGTTGTTGAGCAGCCAGTGGATTTCTGTACCCTTTGGTGGCGACATCAACAGGATTTCCTGGTAGATTGGATGCGAGGTAAATGGCTCCAAAGTTTTTGGCCTGAGAAACTAGGCAAATGGAGTTGCCACCTATGCATTTGCAGGTGGAAAAATCTAGTATTAGGTTTTATATATGTGAAAGGAGAGAGAACTGTTATTTGAGAAATTGAGTAAGCATTTGGAGATACAGTCTGGAGTTTGAGGAGACTAAATTTATATTGGATATATAAATTTGGAAGTAGTTATATAGAGGTGATAGTTAAAGCTATGAAACTAAAAGAAATCCCCAAGAATAAATGTAAATAGAGAAGAGGTCCAAAGATTGGGATACTTACAACCTCAGTGTTAGCTGTGAAGGAAAGTAAGGAAGATGAACAAAGGAGGGTGGACAACTACAAATGATGTCCCTGAAGTGAAGCAACCAACGTGTTTCAAAACTGAAGGTCTGGTTCATTGGGCCAAGGGCTGCTCATAGGCCAAGAAAGATGAGGATTGACATTCCTGCTTTGGGTCTGACAACATGGGGTGCATTGCTGTTTTGTGATTGTGGTGGAACTGAAGCATGATTGGAGTTTTTCAAGATAGAAAAAGAAGGGGTAAAGCAGTTCCAATAAGTAAGAACAACTCCTGAAAGGAACTGTGCTGTAAAGGGGATGACTCCATATTGTGGCAGTGAACTAATGGCACACTCAGTTTAGGAAACATGGGATTTTAATAAAAGGACTACTTAATAAGTTTTGGATAGGGAGTAGTAAAACCACAAAAGACAAGGCATTACTGTAGACCTAACAGTAGGCTGTTACTACCTGAGAGCTGAGGAGGTGAGAGGATGGAGCAATTACTAGAACCTGGAGAGGGAAAAGAGGAAGAGCTATGTGAAGAGGACCGCCTGGCAGCAGCTGTGATGCTCAGTGGAGGGATGGAACTAGCCCACAGCCAAACTTCCAGGTGAAGGAGGAGCCAAGGGCATATATACCCAACATCACTCTCCTCCCTTAATCCCTCCAGTCTCTTGCTTCATGCATCAGTGCCTGACCCCAGGGGTCCAGGCAGTTTGTCAATGAAGTCCATGCAAATTCGTTTCCTGAGACACAGAAGGGCAGAGAGTGTGTTTGGAGAGTTCATTGGAAGATACTCAGCACAAAGAAGATCAGAAAGTGACCAGTGCCTGGAGGGAAGACAGAGTTAAGGGAGCAAGAATTGGGAGATTCAAGATGGCGGCGTGACAGGTGAGACAGAGAACTCCTCCCAAAACCACAGATAGGGCGAAAATATAGTTAATACAACTAACCCTAAAACAGCAACAGGAAAGAAGGCTGCACCAGACTGCATACAGACTTCACGAACAGAGCAGACCTCATGAAACAGGGTAATGTACCAAAGCCTTGATCTGGCGGGACCCAGGCCCTTCCCCCACCCCAGCTCACCAGCAGGAGAAAGAGAAACGGAATGGAGGGGGGTGGTAGGAGCCTGGGACTGCTGAACACCTAGCCCTGAAAATCTGCTTTGCGAGCAGAAACCTACATTGTGTGGTGCTCTGGAGGATGGGAAGCTGGGACAGGCGGAGTGCTCGAGAGACAGACTCTGGCCATTTGTGGAGGATGGGATCCACACCCGGCCGCTCTGGGATAAGGGAAAGGCAGGTGGTCTGAGAGGCTTCCCAACAGTGAGAGGGCTGCTGAAGGGTGGGGTTTTCATGGAGCTTGCTGCGTGGGAGAAGGGATAGGGGGACAAGGTTGTCAGGGTGTGCTCTGCCCAGCACATTGGGAACTTTGAGGAGATTCAGGCACTCCATCCAACTGGCTGGCTACTTAGCTCTGAGGCACCACAGTGTGATATGCAGCCTGCCGAGCCTTCCTCCTGGCCTGACAGCACCGGCTTTCAAACCGGCAGTCACTGTGCTGGTGTCATGTCAGTCAGAGGGAGGCTCCGCCTACAAAAGCTGGAGACGCAAAGCACAGAAGTTTACACTTGTGTGCTCAGCCCACTGGCTCTGATACCGGAGACAGGCACAGCAGAAGGGAATCAGGAAACAGATCTTTCCTCCCCACAGGCACCAGCTCCGCTCCCCTACGACATCCAACCTCACTGTAGGGGCTGAGCAGCTCCAGAGACTGGAGCTTCTGGGCACTAGAGGGCACCATACAGAAATATGAAACATCAAAAGAACATGGTTTAGACCAAAATCTCACAAACCCGAGAAAAAGGGCCAAATGAAACTGAACTCACCAATCTTCCTGAAAGAGAGTTCAAAATAAAATTTATCTCCCACAAACCACCTCTACAGTGCATTTTGGAGGGAATCCTACAGATGGAAGTATTCCTAAGACTAAACAGATGTCACCCAAGGGATAGACAAAGAGTACAGAATATGATTAATAACATACAAAGAATGGAGGAGGAAGAAAAAGGAGGAAAAAAAAAGAATCTTTAGATTGTGTTTGTAATAGCATATGAAGTGAGTTAAATTAGACTGTTAGATAGTAAAGGAATTACCCTTGAACCTTTGCTAACCACAGATCTATAGCCTGCAATGGCAATAAGTACATACGTATTGATAATCACCTTAAATGTAAATGGTCTGAATGCACCAATCAAAAGACGTAGAGTCACTGAATGGATAAAAAACAAGACCCATCTATATGCTGCCTACAAGAGACTCACTTCAAACCCAAATACATACACAGACTGAAAGTAAAGGGATGGAAAAAGATATTTCATGCAACTAATAGGGAGAAAAAAGCAGGAGTTGCAGTACTTGTATCAGACAAAATAGACTTCAAAACAAAGAAAGTCACAAGAGACAAAGAAGGACATTACATAATGATAAAGGGGTCAGTCCAACAAGAGGATTTAACTATTATAAACAACTATACACCCAACACAGGATCACCTACATATGGGAAACAACAGAACTAAAGGGGGAAATAGAATGCAGTGCATTCATATTGGGAGACTTCAACACACCACTCACTCCAAAAGACAGATCAACCAGAAAGAAAATAAAGAGACAGAGGCACTGAACAACATATTGGAACAGATGGACCTAACGGACATCTACAGAACACTCCATCCTAAAGCAACAGGATACACATTCTTCTCAAGTGCACATGGAAGATTTTCAAGAATAGATCATATACTAGGCCACAAAAAGAACCTCAGTAAATTAAAAAAGATTGAAATTGTACCAACTAGCTTCTCAGATCACAAAAGTAGGAAACTAGAAATAAATTACTCAAAGAAAATGAAAAAGCCCACAAACACATGGAGGCTTAATAACATGCTCCTAAATAATCAATGGATCAGTGACCAAATAAAAACAGAGATCAAGCAATATATGGAGACAAATGACAACAATAATAATTCAACACTGCAAAATCTGTGGGATGCAGTGAAGGTCGTGCTAAGAAGGAAATACATTGTAATAGAGGCATACCCCAGGAAAGAAGAACAATCCCAAATGAACAGTCTAAACTCACAATTAATGAAACTAGAAAAGGAAGAACAAATGAGACCCAAAGTCAGTAGAAGGAGGGACATAATAAAGATTAAAGTGTAAATAAATAAATTTGAGAAGAGTAAATTAATAGAAAGAGTCAATGAAAGCAGGAGCTGGTTCTTCGAGAAAATAAACAAAATAGATAAACCCCTAGCCAGACTTATGAAGAAAAAAAGAGAGTCTACACACATAAACAGAATCAGAAATGAGAAAGGAAAAATCACTATGGACACTACAGAAATACAAAGAATTAGAGTTTGGCTTTTTCTGTTTCTTACAGTAGAAATCACAAAAGTGCCTGGTGGTCACATAATGCTCCTGCGAGGACTGACTTGAAGGAATCGCTAATTCCAATTCTTTGCTGAGGACTTGGAGATGGTCTTGAGTTGCATTGTTGCTGACACTGGGTTAGTAATAGACATTAACTAGAGGTCAGAGGTGGGGGTGAGAGAGACAGGCACCGGACAGAATACTGCCATGGCTGAAGCCCTGTTTGTGGGCATCTGGTTAGATGGTTGATGTAAATGGTGATTGTGATAAAACCAAAGTTATTATCAGTAATAACTTTAATAAAAAGTATTCATTGGACATCAAGTCTGTGCTGAAAGCTAGATCGGCAAATATGGAGGAAGAATATAGGAAATGATCTTGTGCTCAAAGAATTTAGTCAGCTAGAGATACAATTAATATACAAACTAATAATAAGATAAATGTAAAATTGTTTCTTACAGGCTATAAATTCTTTGCATTTCAGAGGCTGTAAGAGGGGTGGTGTTAGGAGTGTGCTGTGAAGATCTGGATCTGAATTTTGAGGGAAGAGTAGAGTTCTGAGGAAGAGTGGGGGAAGAATTCTATGGAGGACCTGAACAACCGAGAGCCTGTTCGAGTCCCATGGAAGGGCTCTAGGGGCAAGCAAGGGCAGAGGTGATGGCAGATAAACACTTAAAAAAAAATGAATAAACTCAACTTCCCCAAGTTAACATATATGCATCGGAATACTTCTGTAGAAAAAAATTACAGCAACTGGCTGTAACATGACGTGAGAATTAACTACTTTAAAAATCTTTTGAGAAAGACAGCCACTTGATAGGGAGGTAATTTAGTTTAACAGGTCATTGAACAAGTTAGGAAACATGAATTTTAGTCCCCTTAATGACTCTCATTTGATATCAAGTCCTTTAACCACTGTGACCTCACATCAAGGGAGCCTATTACTTCTTGACTACTTCCTCTATGCTAGATCTGTAATATGTATCATATCATTTTATTCTCACTACAACCTACAAGTAGGCTTTTTAAAAAAAATCTATTTTGTACAGATGAGGAAACTGAGACTCAGAGAAGTCAAGAAACTTGACCCAAGGCATACAGTTAGAAGTGGCAGGGTTGTGATTTAATCCTAATCCATCTGACTTCATGACACCACAATGTCTCCAGCAGGCGTGGTTTCAGACTGTCAAAGTGTTCCATACTTGGGCAATGAAAACATACAGGGCTATGAGGAGGTTTACATAAATTCCACCCTTTCTGACCCTTGTAGATTTCTGTTTTTCCATCTTGTGATAGGGCATGACTTAAATCATAACAGAGCTGCACGTTTCACAAGAGAACTCCTTGAAAACTGAAGTATCTGTTTTCAAATAGCACTGAAATTCTAGAGACAGATATGTTTTCTAAGAGTGAAAAGTTCTTGGCCCAGGACCCAGGCACAAGAGTCTCCTGCTATGCTTCCATGGAAACAGGCCAAGGATGTCCAGGGCTACACAGCAGAGGAATGTAGCCCTTGGAGAGAGAATCAGAGAGGGTGCTCAGCAACAGGAGGAAATGGCTACATTTCAGTAACCTGCAGCACTTGGAATTCACAGGAAATGATTTCTTCCCTTGTGGGAGCTAAGACATCCCAGTAAATCTGAGTGCCTGTCAGAGAAGCAGCCACCACTGTAGGCCTACTGATTATATCTGCAGTTAAAAGCCAAGAAAACCCCACTCATGATAGTTCTAACTTTGAGAATTATATCTTACAAGGATCTTTGCAAATGTCTTCCCTACAAAACAGATTCAATCTTCACTAAAAATCCCCCCAGCGCACAGAGATAAGCCACCTATGCAGAGGAGGCAGAGCAGTGTTGTTTTCCCCAAATGTAGGTATGTTAATCGAATTCTACATACCCAGATCTGCCTGCAAGGTTGGGTAATACCTAACACCACCACCCTTTACCCCAGAGTCACAGAAAGCCATTCATGTTACTTTTGGGGTTTTAAGTCTGGTGTCTGTTTGGTTTCGCACTGGGGCCTGGTTTGGTTAAGAGCACTGTATTCTTAAGGCAACTGAAAGGCAAACTATTCAACTCAGAAGATGTCTGTATAGATAGTGAAAGTTCCATGTGAAATAATGCTGATTTTTCTGGAGGTACATTCAGCCTCTTAGGGAGTCCCTGCAGCCCTGTCTTTTTCCTTTGCCAAACTTGGCATTTCCAAAGTCTCTGGTGTGTGTAGGGGACCAAAGGGCACCTGGTTAAGAAAAATTTTTAAGAAAACATCTGTCTGTTGCACACACACTTTCCTCAGAATTGTAAAGAGGCCCCTGAAAAAAACTCAGACTGGAAATAGTGATTTAATGCACATCCCATAGCCTGAGAATCCATCATCTTCTATTCCACAATAGAAATCTCCGTCAAATACGAATAGTGATCTAATTATGTATTTGGCCAGATTTCAGCTTCTGAGTGAAACTCTTGTTAAATTATTCCTGTGCCTTCCGTGCACATTTAACAGGAAAGGGGAGCTGGTGAGCAGACTGCGTATTCTAACTTAGAGATAGAGCTTTCTCTATGGCACCCACAGGGGCCACAATAGCCTATTCCGTCTTTGTGTCATCGTTCCCTCCATGCTGGCCCTCCCCTTTCACTCTGTCCCTTACACAACACTTCTGTCCATCTACCTTTTCTCTACCAGTACCTTTTGCTTGCTTTTTCCTTTTCTTTTGTTATATGTCTTTCCTCTTCCTCTTCTCCCTCCATCCTTTCCTTCCTTCTCTCAAAAAACAAATGAAAAATATACTCAAAACCACTGGAATGTTCACTGTAACAGACGGACACCATGGTCTCAAGTAGGCTGATACCAGCTTCAGTTCAGCCTTTTTTGGGGGTTTGCCTTTTGAGCAGGACAGAGTCTAGCCCATTTCTAATATGTTCTTGTTCTGAGACTGCTCTTCTAAAATTATTTACCTAGCAATGGAATTGGAAGCAATTTAAACTATTGTCATGTATCATCGTCATACAGTTTTGAAGAGTTGAGTTGGCAGAAGCCATATCTTCATAGATAGCAAAACTAGGTACAGAACGGTCAGTGACTGAAAATCAGATGTGAATCTGTAACAATGAAGTAATCAACGATTCTTATTATTTTAAGGACGTTGTAATAAACAAGATGGGGCATACAAACCAACAGCGTACACTCTCAACCTTGGGTAGCCTATGATCATGTTTGGGATGGCAAGGAACTTACACATGAAAAAATACCCAGAAGTACTTTTCTCTAATATTTATTGGGCACTTACTAATTGTCAGCCATTGTGGTGAGCTCTTTACAGTAATCCTTGAAACTACTCTATAATGTATGCCACATACCATTATGATCCACACTTCATGAATGAGGATACTGAAGCTTACAGACTAAGTAACTTTCTCAAGGTCTTACAACTAGCACGTGGCAATGCTGGGATTTGAGCTAACATAAGTCAGTAAATATTAGGTATCAAATGAATGGGACAGAAGAATGTTCTTGAAGTTCAGAGCTGGAAAGTCACTATGTACTGGGGACGTTACAAAGAAACAGCATCTCAGGATTGGAAGAGACCTGCCAGAGCTGAATATCCCCTATTAATGTCACACTGGGGAAACTGGGACCCAAAGGCAGGCATAGCCTGTTAAAAGTGGTGACATATGGTGTTTGTAGGGTGAGTAAGGGTTTGGCTGTTGAGATGGAGAGGAGGTATTCCAGGCTGGAAACAGAAATGATGGTCTCCTGAATCATATTCCAATTGTTTTTGTACTGTTTTCTTTTTACTAAGAACCTTTCCTTAATATTTGATGTCTAGAAATGGTTCCAAGGAGAGAAGTTTGGGGGAAGAGGAGCTTTTCTAACTGACATCACTTCTTGAGTCTGATAGTTCTTACCCCCATGGTCAAAGTTGCCATTGTTCCTGTCTATCTGATGAAGTCCTGTGAATGTCAAAAGTATAACCAAGAACAAGCAAGCAAGACTAGAATAAGGCTATGGCAGACTGGGAACTACAATAGAAAATATGTCAGTGTACAATTCACATCTTTGAAGCTGAAAAATTGAAGCTTGCAGGAAAGCCTGCCGTAGTCTTCTACTCTGTGTTATCCTCGAACAGAGCACAGTTTTATATAGAATGTTTGCTGCAAAACTAGACACAAATAGTTCTGAGGATTAACTTTGAATTTCCTGGATTTGGTGGGTATAAATCAGGGCCTTCATGCTATTTTAACACTTTTTGAAAACAAGGTCCTTATGAATAAATGGCAAAGCTGGGTCAAGAAATACTTTATTCATTAATAAGTAAAATCTAGAACTTGGAGTAATGCTCCCTAATTATGAAATGGGCAGCACTCTGTACTATTTTCTGATTGGCTGACATCAGTTTGAATGCAAAGCTTTATTTCACTGCAGAGTCCTGGCATACTTCACACATTAAAATTCTAAGCTGTCTAAGTAGGTGTGAAACTAATTTTGTGTTTATTTTTTAAAACCCACCTATGATCATTTAGGACCATCCACTTCACTTTGGGAGGGCAGCACCGGGTTGTAGGTGGGCCCTGGGAGACAATAAAGGAGAGGATAATTTCTTAAATGGCTTAAACCAGAATATTTATAGCTTCCTGGAATAGTTGTAACTACTTATCCATTTTTCCAGCCACAACTTTTCTTAATAAGAAGGGCTTTGAAAAACCTGCTAAATCTGGGCATAAAAGGAAACAGAAGTTTTCCTAGAGCAGTGGAATTTTTTAAAGTCACATAGTAACCTTATTGATGAAATCAGGAAGAGAGCACTTTCAGATCAGACTTGAGGGAGGTTATTTACAAAACAGGATTTTCTCAGCGCACCAGGTACCTCTGTGAGGTTTTCTGCAATATGAAGACATATAGTATCAATGATTTTTAATTAAGTCAGACTCTCTTCTTCAATGAGGAATGTTAAATAGCATTACCAGCAACTGATCCATTCAGAACCACCAGGAAGACTGTTTGCAGAGGTCATTTAGCACTTTCAAAAAAGAAAAACTCAGATTCATTAGCACTTAAATTGGAAATAAAAAGTACGCATGTTTTTCTGCTTGGGTAGAATATATCTCCCTTAGATTAGTCCTCTCACAAAAGCACTTTATTTATGAATCTCTACCCTAATAAAATTTCATTTTAAAATGTGGTACCTTTTTGGGCTACCCATAATTTGATCAAATGTACATTTTGGAAGTCATATTCCTACTGGCCATCACTAAAAACAGATGGTTTGGTACCTTTTAACTGTTGTTGCAAAGGAATGGCCCCTCCCTCAAAATACGCTCCTTGGAAGATTTATTACCAAGAATAGTGTCTTTTTCTTTCTCCTGATCCTCTTTTCCTTAAGACCTGAGTAAAATAACTCAGGATGTTGTGAAATGCTATAGAATAAAATCTTCCTCTCAGACTTGTGGCATTCCACTCTAGAAGTTGCCATCCCCTCTCAATTGGGTCTTGAACAGAGCAACGATAAGGGAAAGGTTGAGTGAAGTCTCTGCCTTCCAACTGTGTTCTCCTCCCATGGCTTAGCCTAACCAGGGCTCTGCCGCTGTGTTTCTTTGGTCCTGAAACCTCACTTCTTGCACTGAGGCTGGGAGTCCATCATCACGGTCTCCTGTGCAGAACAGACAATATTATAGATAGACTGGAGGCATCAACTCTGAATGCGAAGAGCCTGTATCATAGTTTAATAATGAGATCAATCTTAGAGGGAGGACGTGGTAGTAAAAGCACATTTCTTTTCTCTTTTAACAAATATGGGCCATTTACTTTGTGCAAATTATTGTGGAGCCTTAAGGAAAATTCAAAGATGTGGAAGATGCAAGATCATCAAGAAGTTTCAAGAACAGTAGATGAGATAGTACATGAGCACCAACCACTGAAATAAACGACTAAAATAGCATTTATTTTTTTAGCATAAGCAAAAACTGTAACAGAGGAAGACTCTCTTCTGGCTAAGGAAATCTTCATAGAATATAGCAAAATATTTTCCTTTATTAAACACCTTTTAGCTAACATATTGTCTCACAGAAACCAGAGGAAGCAGGCATTGTTATCTCTATGTTGACAAATGAGGGAACTGATAGCCAATTCAAGAGATATATTCAACGTATTTGTATGGCAGAGCAAGGATTTGAATATTTGAACATCCATATATTCACCTCCAAAGCCTGTGCTCTTAATCATAAATTAACCCCCTATTTCATATCCTATTTATTCACCAATCTCTCTAGTCTAGAGAGTGGTTTAGTTCCTCTTGTGTCTCCTAAAATCCTTCCAACAAGCAGCCTGTACAAATATCATCTAAAAGGCCAGATCCCTTGCGTCCCAGGAGGCAGCAGAAGTAAGGAGCAGGCATCGAGCTGAGCTGTGGTAGGAGAAGAGCAGGGCAAGCCTGGGGAGGCGTGGCCCCAGAGAGAGTGCCTGACGAAGGCAGGAGTTTGCTGGCTATCAAAGGAACCAAGTGGGAATTAGATGAATGTATGTGTCACAAAAAGAATGTTAAAGGGTGGCTCCATTATTGTGGGGCCTGATCTCCCAGTTACTCTCAGAGACCCTTAGAACATGTAGCCTGCTTCTCATAACCAAAGAGACTTTCATGATAGTTCAATATTATTTGATTACAGAGGAGTTCGCTGATTTAGTTTCTTTCTCTGGTGCTTATAGGTGGGGATTGAAGCATTAGTACCATCTTTACCTCCCCTCTCTAATCTCTACTTCCATATATTTTGGTGATTTCAATCTCTACTTAGCTTTAAGGTCCTAGAAGTGATGTGGATAATACAAGGAAGGCAGTGCTGTTTAAGGATTGGGGAAAAGCAACTCTCTGAAGAGTGGCTTCTTAAGAAAACTTTCTTGGAAGCAGAGCAGGTTTTCCTCAGATCCTGGTTTGAGTGGGCCACAGAGGCGCACACCCTCCTCAGAGGAATGACCCTTGGCCTTGTATTTGTCGAGGTAAGGAAGTATAAAGAGCAGTGCCTGTGGAGTCAAGTGATCCGCATTTGAACCTCAGCCTTATAATTTAGCAGCTACCTACACATGAACAGTTTTCATATGTAAAATAACAATAATACTTTACCTAAATTTCAGGGGGATTGCAAGAAGTAAAGGAGATAATGGATGTGCAAACACTATTTTAGAGATTCATACTGGAGTTTTGGATTCCCAGGTATTTACTCATCCATCCTTCTGGGTTCTAACTGGTAAAGAAGAAACACTGGAACCAGCAGGGAATCAACAATATTAATGGAGGTCCAGTTATTCTCAAAGTCGTAGCTCCCAACCAAAGTTGTGTTAAAGAATATGATGAAGACTTGAGGCCAAATTGTGAAGCCTTCTAATACAGGTCCTCAAAATTTGACCTGGGTTACCATCTGCAGGGAGAACGGGGTTCTGTGAATTCAACTGGCCAGTGGCATGCAGACTCTTGTCTTATTTCTCTAACCTTGTAGAAGGCCGACCCAGGGCTCTGATTCGAATGTTCTTTTCAGGATAGGAGCAGTTGGAGAGGCTACCCTTACCCTTTGTTTGTTCTATGTGGCTGTCAGCTAGGAGGGAGAGACAGGGTGGAGTCTCTTTTGCTTTTGAGACAAAGTGGTCCCCCCCCCAATCCTGGGGAGAGTGATGAGGTCCCCCAGGGGAATGGCTGGTTCTCTCCTACAGAAGATCAGCAGAGAGAAACTTCAGTGTGGTCTATTCCAATGTAGTGGGAGTGGTGATCTCTAGGAATTGCTTCTGGATTTTAGTCATTTTGGGGACACTGGATTCCTTTAAGAATCTGATAAAAATTTACAAATATTCCCCCATAGGAAAAATAGTATATTAAAATGCATTTAAAGATAATATTTTCATAGAGTTTCAGAAAATTCACAGATACCATCCATGGACTCTCATTGGAAGCTAGATTTCAACTTCCAAGGCTGTTAATTATTTATTATTATGACTTTTCCTTATCTCAAAGGAAGCCCAGGGCCGGCTATTAAAAACACTGTTTTTCAGAAGTGAAGGTGAAGTAGAAGATTGTTTTGAAACTCGATTGATTTCTAATGTATCAGTTAATTTGAATTTTTCTTTAATTATTAAGGGATTTTGTTTTGTACATACTAGCAAACTTTGGCCTACATGAAAGAACACTAAGTTTGTTCCTTTTTAAAGTTACTTATTATCTTATTTAAATTGTGAAGTATAATGTTTTACCTATGATCAAACAGCTGTCCACATTAGTTAATTGAGCATTGCAAAAGAAACTTATTTTAAAGACAAATTTTAATGTGAGTCATTATGTTCTTCAAACTGAAGAGTATGCTTACTTTATGGAGCTTTGGAAGATACTGGTCATCTTCTACTGGTTGGCCCCTCTCCTTCCTTTTCTACTCTACCTCATCTGTTTGTATCCAGAATGTAGCCTCAGGCAATGACTACAGGTGTGGGTCTGAGTAAAAAAATGTTGAATCAGTTAGTCTTGCCTACCCCAGCCAGCTCTCCATCTGACAATTTCCCCCCTGAAACACGCTTCTCCACCATCTCCCATGCACATCAGTGTCTTCTCCAGCTTCTCTCTCAGAACTTGGGGAAGCCTACTTTCTATCCACAAAGAAACCATCCCTTATACAGCCTACTTCTCTGTCTTTAAAGATCTTGCAATTCCAGAAGAGATGTTGGTTTTCATACTGAGTAATCCAAAGGTTCATGCCTTGAAAAAAATAATAGAAAAAAACTCTTCTTCAAAACAGTTTAAGGCTCTACCGCTAGAGAAATCTTCTGCTTGTCCTTTAAAATGAGAGCTTATTCAGTAATTCTAGAGGACAAAGATTTTGTAAGGAAACAAAATCTTGGAAGAACAGTCTCAGCTAACAATCCCCATTACAAAAGCATTTCTGTGTGCATTATTTTATGAAACCTTTAAGGAACAGTTAAACTCATATAGATAAATTCTAGGATATGCATTAGATGTTAAAAGAGAAACAATGCATTTCTCTGATGCTTTTTTTTAAAAAAACAACTTTAAATTGTTGTTCACTGAGATTAAAGGCTAATTTCACTTTGGATTATTTTTCATGTAAAATTCTTGATTCTTGAAATTAAGATAGGTGAGCCACTCTGGGGTCTAGTTCAGGTTAATGGCTGCTCACAGCGGCTGACCACACCCCATTTAAAGGTCCATCCATCACACTTTTAATGACGTCCAATAATGTATTTAAACTGCAGAGGCGCCGAACAAACTCATGAGCCTGAGGAATTTCTAAGGTAATGTATAATTGTGTCCAATACTTGAAATAATACAAAATTTACTTTACAAAATGTTGTCAGCTTCTGAGTCAAAACTAGTGACAAACCTTAAAATGATTTTCTTTGGCAACAACCTAAAACAAATTCATATCGTTTGGCTATGAAGATGTTTAGAGAATTATCAAAATGTTTAGAGAATACTGTTTTTATATTCTGGCATTATTTTATTTGTATGGTACACATATACTTTTTAGCTGAGGTATTATTTTAGGCTTGGTTATCAATGTCATTTAGCAGATAAAAATAACAAATGCATACTAATAATGAAGAAATTTTCTTGAAGCTAAAAAAATCAGAAGATTTGTACTCTAACTCTGGATCTATAAAATATTTTGTATGAGATTAGAAGACATTCTTTTAGAAAATAGTGACATTGTCTGATGGAGTAAAGCATTGGAATTAATAAAAATTAGTTAATACAGACTTTGTTTCTTGTGCTGGCTGAAATTTATTTGGAGGAACAAATCTGTCCACAATGATACATTTTTTCTTCTTTTGCTCTTACTCTTGCCATACTTATAAGACAAGGACACACCCAACTGAAAGACGAAAATTTGAAACAGGCCATGTTTCCTTTTTATATCTATTATCCAATCTGATTACTTCTTAAATGGATTCTTTTAATACTAGCAATAATAAAAAAAGATAATTTTACGAGGGTTTTCTAATTCAACTTCCTGTAGAGTGGACATTTTCATTTTGTAGATAAGGAAACAGACTATGTCTTTTGCCCATTTTTAATATTGGTTTGTCAATATTTTCCTTCTTCACAGGAGTGCCTTGGATATATACACACATATACAAATAAAGGTTCAAGAAGATATTGTATATATGTAATATCTCCTTGATATTAAGTAAAAATTAAGATATTGTATCTATATACATATATATGAATATATATAATACAAGGTAAGAGGATATTATAGACAGCTTTATTACATACTTTTGACAATTTATATGAAATGGAAAAATTCCTTAAAAACTAACTTAGCAATACTGACACATAAGAAAGAAAAATCTAATCCTGTCTATTCATGTAATCAAATCATGGGCTGCCATAACAAAATATCAGGGGCTGGGTGGCTTAAACAACAGAAATTTATTTTTCTCACCTTTTGGAGGCCGGAATTCCAAGATCAAGTTGTTGACAGGATTGGGTTCTTTTGAGGCTTTTCTCCTTGTAGATGCTATCTTTTTCTGGTGCTTTCCCATCATGTCTTCATACGGTCTTTCCTCTGTGGGCACACACCCTGGTGTCTCTTTGTGCAAATATCCTTTTCTAAGGACCCAAGTGAGGTTGAAATAGGGCCCACCCGAATGGCCTCATTTTACTTGATCAACTCTTTAAAGGCCTTATCTCCAAATATAGTCACATTTGAGATACTGTGGGTAAGGACTTCAACATATGAATTTTGGGGGAACACAATTTAGCTTAGAACAGGAGTACAGTTGTATTTAGGAATACTGAAATGGACATCAGCCATGAAGACTTCTCCTTTTCCAGTCTTCGAGTGTTCTGGAATATAGAGGGAACACATGGCAGGAAAGCATTGACCATGAATCATTTATCCAGCATAAGGGTAACCCAAATACAGAAAAGGGCCCAAATGGTACTTGGTAGAGAGCATGTCAAACTCAAATGCTTTAGGTGGGAATATTTAGCCCAGGAAGAATCTAGGAATTACTTAGTAAAAGCCCCTTACTTTACAAGTAAAATACTTTAAAATACTTTACAAATATATATATTTGGATATGTGTGTGTGTATGCATATAAGTCCGTGTGTCTCACAGGGAAGAGTTCACAAAATCTTCAGAAGGAAGAGAATCCAAAAATATTAGGACTCTCATATATAATACATGATGAGAGACATAGAGAAAATATTTCTTTGTCACTTATGTTCACCTGATTATAAAGCCATGAAAATTACAATTAGACATGACTGAAGACCTAGCAAACTTCATTTTGTTTCATTTGTTTGCTTTGTGAGTGGACAGGCTGTATTTTAAAGTTCCTACCCCTCATGAGATCGTTTAAAGAGATTGTGGTTGATGAAACCAGTGAAATTTGTCATATCTAATTCCACTTTTTTTTCAGGAGACACATCTGTGGTCTATGGGTAAAAACTGTGTTTTCTTATGAGAAACCCCCCACCCCACAAAACTTCCTCTGTTGAACTGGGCCTTTGAAACTTGCCTCTGTTCCAGTCCCAACAACTTCCCTTGAGACGGGCCTGTAGGTGGCAGCAGCTGCGAGCTGTTGGACTTGGGTGACGTGTGCCAAAAGTTCTCTTGAAATACTTTAAATAGTTTAAATATCCTTGGATACTTGAAAATGAAATTTTCTCTAGATAAGAAAGTGAAAGGTCAAACTTGAATTGTGACTGTTGAATGATTCATACACTATAGTCAACATTATATAGATTTTTAAAGGGTGTAGTGGCTAAAACATTCTATACTTCAGAAGTTGACGACCTGTTGATAGTTGGGTTCAGACTTTGAGATTTGTGACTACTGTGGTCACATTGGTTTTCCTTTGCTCTCCATTGTTTTGTGTAAAATGGGGTTTTGGACCTAGATCATTCTCCAATTGGCTCCTCTGTGTTTAACATTCAACAAAAGTTGAGATTTTAATTCCCGTACTATCTGTTTTACATAATGAATGGACTGCGCAAACACTGAATACAATTTGTGTTTTGCAAATCAAACAATGCTTACATGCCTGAACAGCTTATACTTAAAGGGTAACTTGCACAGAAAATCCCATTGCTCTTTGAATTATTTCATATTTACTTTTTTTTTGAGAGTTTGGAATTTTGTTAATCTGTTTTCCTAGATGAGGGATACCTGTATTCAATAATGACCTCCAGGAACCAATTAGGTTCTGGAATTGCTGAGGCAATAAAGATCCTAGCTGGATGTCTATAGGTGCTTGCTAAACTGTACTTCGGCATGACTGACCTGATTGCATCGATCACCTTCATGGTTGGTATAAATTGTGACTCAATCTGTTGGGGAGACAGTGGATTCTATCTGCCACATTTCAGTCAACTGGACCCAGCCTTCATGTTTCCTAATTCCCAAGGCAACTTACAGTAATGCTACTCTACCCACTAGATCTCTATAAACCCCATAAAACACCATAAAAAGTAGAAAACTAGCTACTTCTAAAAAGACCTATGACTACTCAGCAAAAACAAGTTTATTTGATTTAATAATTTCCAAAGGGAATTTTTTTTGATGTGTTATTTAGTTGGGCTGTTTCTATTATGTGAAGGAAATGTCCAGTTTCCCTTCACTACATTGACCTGACTTGAAGAAGAATAAATAAGTGGCATCAGTTTTGATACAAAAGTTTCAATGCATGCCAGCAGCTAGCCTCACTGAATCAAAACAGAGTGTTAAAAAATAGTTTGGGAGAGATGTATCTAGGCTATAGATGTCTGTTAAAGAATTTTAGAAAAATGAGGGATTGCCTTTTTGTGTTACAACTCTGGTAATATTCTAAATTTTGATTTTGAGATAAGACGGCTGAAATTGAGATTGAGTGTGAACAACTGAACATTGTTGGTACTGAAGCTTACCTAAAATGAAAATCGAAGGGTTGACTTCCTCCTTTAGGGATTAGTCTGCGATTGATCTCTTAGGTTATTTTGGAGTGTTTTGGGTTTTTTTTGAGTGTTGCTGTATGGAGGAGGGAAGAGGATATAAAACAGATACATAGATACTAACCTACAAAAGCAAGTGTTTTGCACAATCAAATCAGCTACAATCTGTCTATAACGCTGGAGAAAAGTTAGTACACACATCAAGGGACTGTGTTGGGAAACAAAGTATCTCATACCTTTTAGGAACCCACAGAGGGGAAGAGTCCAATATCAGGCAAAGGTGGAGAAATGAAAGAAAGTGCTTCAAACAGATGGGTATTTTCTGCAGAGAACTTCCTTGTTGTTCTTGCACTTGAAAATACAGTATACTATATTTAATCCTTTAATCCTTATCTTTAAAGATAAGGATTTGTCCCACTGATTATTTTATTACTGCTCTAAAGCTTATTGTAAAATGTCACAAGTCACAGTTTATATTTTTTAAAAAGGACACTGTCTTTCTACTTTTTGAATTCAAGTTTTATCATTAGGGAATACTTGGTCGATTTCTATGTGCAAAACATTATTCTGCAGAATTAGCACTTAACAGTTAAATTCCAGGCTCATTCTCTCTTTTGTAACACATAAACTTCTCTTATATCTTTGGATTGGGTCTCCATTTAAATTCTCTGTATTTGATGCATATTTTTGATGCCATTCTCGTTTGTTTCAAGTTGGGTGAACTGCAATCAGTTGGACCTGAAGGAACTGTCCTAGGGGATTCTAGCAAATAAAGTATTTCCTCAGGAAAGTCTGTGATTTTGGAGGAAAAAAAATATGAAGTGCCTCCAGGAAGGCCAACTCTCTCCCTAAAATAACTCCCTTCTCTGTGATATTTTCCAGATTCCATATTTTAATATGTCTTCCTCCCACACTCACACACACACCATTAAATTAAGCTGTGATTAATGGTAGTATATCACATAAAAGGTGTCTTTTCCCCATAGATTAGATTAACCATAAAGCCTCGGCATTACAGATTAAACGTAAGTTGCTAGAGAAAAATGGTCAAAATGATTGACTAAAACCAGTCTTTGCAGTATCAGCATTTTGTGTTGATTATATAGCAAAATGGTAACATCTAGGATATTAACTCTGTGATGGCAAGATTCTCACCTATTGTGTTCTTTGTCATTTTGCCAACCCCTTAACAGCTTGGCAGCTAATAGTTGCTCAGTAAATACTTGTTGAATGAGTGAAACATTAAGAAAAGTACTGGAACAAATGGAACAGTTTGCTGTGATACAATGTCCAGCTTATTTCAGTTTAGAATTCAGTTTCATCCAAACACTCCATTACTTTGGCTTCTAATTAAGTTCCTCCATTTCCCAGGGACTTATTCTGTGCCTATTTACTTATCAGTACTTAATACTGTGGCTAGATTAGCAGCTATTTTCTCTTCTCTTCAACATGCAACAAACCTACCTCTGCTCCAAGAAAGAATGCTTTCATATTTTCCTCACTCTTGAGTGCTCTAAGGCATTGCGAATTTTTGCTGTGTACTTGAACAGTTGATAATAGTCCTTTGAAGTACAGCTTTGAACAGATAAGAAATAGTTATCTAACCATAGCTTATCCTGATAGTCAACAGGACCATCCTGGCATCCAAGCCATTGAAGATTGTGAATCTCACTCGAAATCCGGTAGAAGCCATCGAATACAGCTTCTAATTCTCAATTTCTCTCTCCTCTTCTCCCTCCCCCTAGTACCCTTTATTTTTCTTAAGTTGTATGCACAGGAAGTAATATAAATAAAAGCGGCATTCTGCATCAACCCTCCTCATGGGCAGCATGACCTCAAACGGAGTAAAGCCAGAGGGTAAATGTACATATCTTTCTTTCTGGTTAAACAGTTTCAAACATTAATCTCACAACAGAAGTGTTCTTTTTAAAAAGTGTCAATAGCAACTATTGGGAGTTTTTTTCCATGAGTGGGAGGGACGTTTGACAAAAGACACAATGGTTGGCCCTAAGACTGTGCCACCTACCAATTCAACTGAGGCCTGGAGGTGGAAGATCCAGGGCCATGCAGAGTCTATTCTTGTATTCTTACACTTTAAAGAGTCTTGAGATAAATTCTCAGCAGTAGGCTACATAGCCACAGGGAAGTTTCAGTTACCCTTAAAAGGTTAAACCATCCCTCTGCTTTCCCTTCATTTGGTCTTCACATTATCCAGGCGAAAGCCAGTCAAAGGGCTCATTTAGAAACATTTTCATTCTGTTGAGACGGATTCAAACATTTTCCCAAAACTTCTTTCTAGACTAATCTAGTTTTCCTGCCAAGAAACTTACTCTCACTGCGGCTCTGTTTCCTGGGATTTGGACATTAGCTATTGATCGTTTTCTGTGGTTTTCTCTGTTTTTGTCCCCATGTTAAGGTTACTTGCCTTAATAAATCTAAGTTATCTCACTCTATGAAACTTCTTGGTCCTCATTGTTCAAAAGCAGAGCCAGATGGAAAGGCAGCTCATGTCACAGTACAGTGGCAGAAGCTTAGGATTCGCCCAGGGGCTCCCTCCAGCATGCACCCGGCCCCCACCCCTGGGTACTGCAGCAGGTTCCTGAAGTCAGACAACGCATTGTCCTGTGGATTCCACTGATCAGCTCTAAGTCAGTTAGGTAACAAGAGCCCTTTCAATAGTGTCCTAGGATTCTGTCAGGTTGACTGTTCAAACATGGGTTTTTGGGATCCTCTCCAGCATTCCTTAATGTAATCCAGGCACGTTATTGCAGGTTTTATTTGAGAAGGGGCTACTTACTTGTCACTTAGAATATTTTCAGTTTTAAGCCAAAAATCTTAGCCACAAAAAAAAAAGAAGATGGGGTGTAAAGTGGAGGTGGTCTGGGCAGAGGCAGAAAACCAGAGCACAAAATGCAGTGTATCAAATGCCAAACTTACATTAAGAGCACGTGTGCTCTGGGGAATGAGGTTTCTGTTTTGTTTTACACAGAAACTGTAATAGTCTTGTGCTGTTTAGAGTTTGCCTTTCCAAGGAACAGTAAAGATCCCGTGAACTCAAAGGCAGAGGAACACAGGTAAAGGAGTGTAGGGCTGGACTGCATGTGGGGCTGGGATATGCCTTCTGTGTTCTACCCTATGGGAGAAGGGAGGGCCAGGGGCTACTGGTGGGTACCCAGCTCACTGTCTTATGGATTTGGACAGGATGCTATTAGGAAGACAGACACATTCCTGGGTGCCAGGACAGGGGCAGTGCCTCCAAATGAGTCAGACTGTTATTGCTGCTGGAAGGACAAGACTCAGCAGCTCTTTGGAGGTGTTCGGGACTTGGGGTGAAGGTAGAGTGAAAAACTAACCATTGGTTAATGTCTTCTAAGTAAATGTGCACTTTTAAGTTTTGGCAGAATTTTTCTTTGCAGAATTTCTTTAGATCCCTACTGTAAGGCAGGCTTTTCCTAACCTGGCATAGAGGAAGAATGGGCATGGAGAGCGTTCTAGATGGAAAAGCTATATAGATTCTAATCAAGGACCTTTCCGGATGTGACCCTTTCTCCTCCTCAATTCTTCATCCATCCTACCCCATTCTGGAGTGCTATAAAGATACCTAGCCATGAAACACCTTTTAAAAATACAGAATATAAACATACCCCATAGTCACCTACCTCCAAGTAAAATCTAATGGAAATCCAGACTTCATGGAAGCCTATTATGGCATTTTTCTTTAGGATTTCTGGATTATTTAGTAATCATTCCACTACCATGCCCCATGCACATAAATGCACAACACACACGTGCATATGAACTAAATACAGCACTGAATATTATGGATTGGTTGGTCGTTTTTTTGTTTTTTTGTTTTTTTGTTTTTTAATCAGACAGAACCCAATAAGTCAGAGTGATGTGGCCAAAATCTGCCCAGCCAGGGGGGCAATATGGCAAAATAGAAAGTGCAGGTAGAGCAAAGTGTTCTTTTTAAATTTATCTGTCACTTATAGCCTTGGTTAATTGATATAAATACTCCACAGCTGAAGGTTCTGATTACTAAAAAGTCTACAAAATTACCCACAGTATTACCTTAATATTTAAAGGGATTTCATAGATATACATACACATTTTTATATATACATTTCTTAAAATTGTCTCACGTGGTGCCTGACACATTATTGTAAGTAACCAACAAGTGGGATTTCCATTTTTCTTTTCATATAGGTTAAAAGGCCTTCTTATAAGAATTAGGGCCTAGAATAAATCCATTTGTGAATATTTAAAAAAACTGAAGTATTTTGAAGAATTCATCTCTCCCAGTCTGTGTATTTCCTTGGATAGCTGGTCTTCTGTGCAGTTAAAAATGTTATCAGGATAATACATATATACTGCCTTTTCTATGTAGGGCTGAAATGGCCCTGGTAAATTATTAGCTAATTCATAAAATTGTTCAAAAAATGGAGGCACTGAGACAGGGGAATATCTCTTTATCTCAGCTGGTCCAAGTTACATATCTCTAATCCTAAAATTGTGTCATTTTGAATTCTCTCAAACAACCCTGAAGTAGACAGTCCATCCCTGATGCTATTAATTGTGGCAATTTTCATTCCCTGTGAGTTCAACTTTTTAGCAAATACACTTAAAAATAATACTACTCTCCTTAACACTATCTTCAGGATTCCCTGCCAGGTAGTGGTTTTTCAATGTCCTTTTCTCCCCACTCATTCTGGCTTCTCCCCACTCTTGGACTTGTCTCCTGCCTGCTTCTGCACCCCCTGGAGAGACGACCTCACGTACAGGTTGGGGTGGGGGGTTGCACAGCTGTATTCCATTACAGGTGGAGGCAATATGAGCCCACATTCATGCCTCTGTATTTTTTCCTCACAAGTAGTTGTCAAGTTGTTAATTCTGTTTTTGAGAGTCAGGTTTAAAAGAAAGAGAAAAGAAATGTTCTGACTAAAAGACCCCAGAGAAAGGAGAGGGATGGTTGCTATGAGCTTTGAAACACACACGTGTGTGTGTGCGCACACACACATACGCACACACACAAATACGCGCACAAAAGGATAAATTGAGAAAGAATGTGGCCACGCCAGCCTGGTTTAGCAATCCAGTCAGCCCCACAGATGAGGAAGTGCTGCTTTGTTCCAAGCTAAAGCCTTGTTTTCTTGTTCATTGTCTTCCAGGGTAAGATGGGGGGAAATTCACCTGTCTGGTGCAAAGTTAAACTGCTGGCTTTAATGTGACTGCATGGGAACTTGGGTTTATTAATGAATACAACATACCCTCTTTGATTTGAAAGCTTTCACCCCGCTGAAAAGATTCAAAAGGCATCGCTTCCTGCACCAGCGGCATTCCTTTATCCGTCTCAGTGGTTCACCCCTACCCAGCTGCTATATCTCATTAACAAGCATTTGACCACTGCAGCCGGCCTGGGAGTGTTGACACTTGAAAGGCCCAGGCAGGCGTGGGCAGGCCATCCGCTATGGCAACAGGAAACTGCCCCGGAGACAACACTGAGAAAACAGCAGCTGCAAAAGCCAAAGTCAAAGCAGACATAAAGGGTTGCCTATATCCACATCGGCCTGGGGTATCCGTGCGTGGCTGTGGGTCTGAATTTGCAAATCTATTTACTTCATGTATGGGAAACAAGGGTCGCTATCAACATACCAGAATCCAGACTTGTTGACAATCCAGAATGATATTTTTGACTTAAAATGTTCTCAAATCTTTAGGTTTCAAAATTTTTCTTTGTCTCCTTATAATGTATGTTCTTGTTTATGCACATGAGAATATTCACTGGAGGACTTAAACTTGATATACATGTTCGCTCTGGTTGAGGTTACAGGTACGATGAAAAGTGGATATGCCTGAATCCTTCTCCAGTTTCATGCCACCATATTATTTTTCAAAAACAAGTCAACCTGTAAAACTGTCATATAAATATGTCCAATTTCTCTGAGAGTCTTTGGCTTAGGAATCAGACTGTGATGGTTTTATGTAGGATATTTAAGAGAGAAACAATCATTTCAATTGTGTAAAGATAGCTCATAAAATCCAGTGAAATATTCCATATATAACTATAATAATTTTAAATACCTATTTTAATAAAATTTATTTACTCTTCTTTGAACTGAAGGCTGTGGAGTACCATACCCCCGAATCTACTTCTAAATGTTGTTTCTGCATTTATCAGAGGAGCTCAAAATACAGATGCCAATTATACCGTCTCATGCAATGTTTGGAGCAAGTATTTCTCCAAATTATGAGTGTCCTCATTCAAGCCTATAAAAGCATTTTTAGAGCATAGGTAAACAATAGTTCAAAATCAAAGTTTTTCATCCATAAGGAAGATGTTCCCTTGTAAAACAGGAAAAAGAGGTCACTTCATATTAGGGGGAGTAAAAGCTTAATGAAAAAAGACACTAATGCAATATGTTATAAATGAAGTTAGTTGCCATTCAAACAGTCGTGAATTACTTTCGTGTCATCATCATGTACTAATATTTTTATTCTTTTCAATAATTTGTCTATCACTAATCATAAAACTACCTAATTTATTCTAAAATGGTTAATTAGGTAAAAAGCAGGTGAATTTATTTAAAATTATTGCTGGTTAACTCTTTTTTGTCAGAAATGGTTCTTGAGTACAGTGAATTTGCCAACTCTACCGTCATCCACCTTTTTGTTTCTTTCACATTTTATGCTGCAAGGGAAGAGAAGAAGGCACCATCCATCACTGGAAATCTTCACTCTTCACAATATGGTAGACATAGAAACATCCTCCTGAGGGCCGTTAAGATATTTTCATTTGACTTTGGTTTCTCCTCACAGTCCTATTGGGTCACCCTAATGTCTGATAGGCTGGAGATGCCCAGGCTCTGGAGACAGGCATCTTGAGAGAAATACTCAGTTCTCCCACCTACCTGCAGGGCAAAAGTTAACTAAGTAACTTAAATTTTTGGTGCCTCGCTCAGACTACTACTTCGTTAAATAGGGGTAAGATTAATACATGAGCTTCAAACAGTGCTTATCACATCCTAAGCACTCAGTAAATGTTAACTGCTACTAGTAAAACCAACTCTTTCTCCACCATATCATACTCTAGCCCTCTACACTGGAGTATATTTCTATACATTCACTATAGTTTATATTGTCATATGGGTGTGTTGACTTGTTAATTTTATAGCACCCCCCCCATCTTCTCCCACTCTAAGACACATACACTTGAATATAAGCTTTATGAAATTGTGGATGTTACTGTCTGTTTACAATTGAGTCCCTTGAACCTAGAATAGTATTGGCATTTACTAACAGCTCAATAGATTTGTTGGATTTTGAATGCTGAATAAATGAATTTGTTATAGATCTAGGCTCAGAGGCAAAAAAATAACCAAGGATGAGTTTTAATAAATTAATCCCATAATGGGGAAATGCCTGATGTATATAGTTCTAAGGATAGGATGAATACTATTTTAATGAATAACTGCTTTCATCCATATTGTAAAATGGATGCTGGCACCATGACAAATACCTGGATAATGTTGCCACATTCAATTCTACTGGGCTGAAAATTTGAAGTTGCTGTGCTATATGAGTTTCATTCTAATCTTATTCGAAGGTAAGTTGTTTATGTAGAGGGTACATAGTTAATCCTGTATAATATATAATATTCTTAGTTAACATTGACATGATTTTCAGAGCATTGTTTTGAGTTTTTTAAGTTGAAATTTTATTTTTGGTAAAATGTACTTTTCTGGTAGTTATTTGGAGAATTTGATGATAGGGGAAACCATGGTACCAAAGAGAGGAATAGTCCCTGACTCTTTAAGGACCCTGGGGTTAAAGTAGGGACTTCATGGGCAAAAGAGAGGCTAATCTCAAGGTGTTACCCACATTGAGGCCTGAAGGTGATGGCTCAAATCTGGAAAATGTTGGGTTGCAGTCTGTTCAGAGTAAGACAAACTGGGTTATTTAGAGGAAATCATATTTTTCAGAGTGGAAAAAGTTCCAAACCATCTGAAAAACATTGTGATGAGCTCCAATCTGCAGATTGCTATCAGTTCCGCTTAACTCAGACTCAGTGATATACAAAAAATTCATCCCACCTTAGCATTAATCGA
Organism: Smutsia gigantea; assembly: GCA_032199065.1. Lineage (NCBI taxonomy): Eukaryota > Metazoa > Chordata > Mammalia > Pholidota > Manidae > Smutsia > Smutsia gigantea. The sequence goes on from JAVSCE010001263.1 coordinate 192,901, forward strand.
TTTCAGTTCTCTTTTATAACTTCATTTACACATGATATCTCCCCTGGCCCCAAATCTCCCAGTTTGATTTGGAAATTGGCATACGTGCGAGACTCTGTTATAGGATTGCATATGCACTCTCATTTAATCCTTACCATAGTCCATCATGATCAGCATTTTTATCCCCGTTTTCAAGATGATGGTGTGGAGGCAGAGACCGGTTTGGCTGTTTACCCAAGGTGATACCATTAGTGGGTGTGTCCTTCGAACCCAAGTGACACATTGAACTTTAAATTTTTTCAATTACATCCCATCACCTGTAGAATGTCTAAAATTGCTTTAAATAATTTAAAGAAGTCAATTTTATCCTGATATTTTATATTTCAGAGATATGTTTTAAAAATGTTCTGAAGATGGTGGCTCCTGTGAGAAACCAAGTGGCAACCGAGACATTCACGTTGGGGTAGCAGTTGAGGAAACTCTTAGAAATCAGGCGTGGAACTGTGTTATGTCACCCCCTGTAAGAAAAACAGGAAGGAGAGGAGGAAAGTGGGTAAGAGAGAGGAATGAGAAAGACTGAGTTGCTTTAGGTTTTCCGGCCTTTTGGGTCTGAAAAAGTCTGCCGTGAGACATGAGAGCATTGTTGCCATAGCCATCTGATTTCTCACCGAAACCTTCCAATGGCCTCCCCATCTAACTTAGAGTAAAAACCAAAGTCTTCATTCCCCTCCCCTCCCTCGGTCTCCTTGCATTTTCTCTTCCTCCTCACGCTCTGCTCAGGAGTAGACTCCAGCCACAGGCCCTGCTGTTCTTGGCCAGGTCCAGGCACACTTCCATCTCACGGCCTCTGCATTGGCCATTTCCTCTGCCCCAGGAGCCGTTCCCGCACCATCCCTACCCTCAGGGGTCATGCTCTCACCCCTCACATCCCCTTGGTGGGGCATCCTATCTAAACCTTCCCTTGTACTTCAGCTCTTCATTTCCTTCTCCCCTTCTCTGTGTCCAGTTACTCCTTGACCCTGATTACTACTAATAAACAATATAGTTTACTTTCCCTTTTTATTTGTTACCTGCTGTCACCCCACAACTGGAACTTCAGCTTTTTAAAAATAGGACTTTTATTGGTATTCCTTACTGTTGTAGTCCTGGTATCTGGAATAAGACATGGTACATAGTAATGCCTTTGTGAAAGTATTTTAATTATTAAAGTCGTAGTTGATCAGGATGTCATAGATTGATTGCAAGACTGGCCCCAATTAACGGCTCTCCTGTATCCATTCCTTTTGCAATGTGTTTCTGCAGCAACTCCCAGCAAGATCTGGAGTTATTTCCCCAACCTTTGAATTTGGGCTATATCTGCTTTAGCCAATAGATTGGGACAAATGTGACATTGTGCTAGTTCCTAGTCTAGGCCTCAAGAGACCATGTATACTTGTGTAATTCTCTTGAAACTCTGCCTCCATCATGCGGACAAGTCTGGGTAAACCTGCTGGAGGATGAGGGAAAGGGAACAGGAATAAGTTATGTCAGCTGAGGCCATCCCAGGCTGGCCAGCCCCAGCCAACCCACTCCTGACCACAGAGGCATGATAAACCCAGCCAAGATCAGCCAAGCTGGACTTAAATCAGCAGAACCACCAGTCAATCCACAGACTCAAAGCAAAAGAGTGGTGATTTTTAGTGCCACTGAAAATCTGTGGTTGCTTCCCATGCAGTTTTGTTGTGGTAATGGCTAAGACATAACATCACTCAGCTAGTGAGTGGCAGAGATTTGAACCCACATTCTGTCTCCGGAGTTCTTACTCTCAACCACTACATAAGTCTTGCCCTTAGAGAATTCACTATCTAGTAGAAAAAAACAAAATCTAAATAAATGAAATATATTGTGATAACTGAAATAATACAAATAGGATTTGATAGTATCCAGAGAAGAAAGGAATCAGTTTTGTCTGGACAGGAGAAGGCAAAGAAAACGAAATGATCAAACAGAGTAGCATGGTAGTTCTCATCAGAGGTGAATTTAGGTGGAACTATCCAGGTAGATAGGAAGGAGAACAACTTCTGGGGAAGAGACAATAGCAAAGACCCATCAGCTTGTCTGGAAAAAGTTATGAGGCTCAGTGTTTGAGGAAGCATAAAGTGTGAAATAGGGAAACATCAGACTTGAGTCTGCAGAGGTAGATAGTGTACAGATTATTCTATGTTATGCTGAGGAATTTGAGTTGTATCCTATGGGAAAGAGAAAAGCTCTGAAGCTAGGAAATGCTATGATGAGGTTCATGTTTGGAATAATCAGTCTGACAGCAGTATGGTAAATGCATTTGGAGGAGGATAAGATGGAAAGGAGGTTGAAACTTCAGAGGCCATTATAATAGAGTTCTGAAAATACAGAATGATGGTAATCATGGTGAAGATGGAAATAAAAGAACAATGCTACTTATTTGAGGGAGAGTGGAGAACACAAGGCTTTCTGAGGAGGTGGTATTTTGAATAGGTCCTTGAAGAATAGATAGACTTCAACAGTAGAAATGCTGGTAAGGATATACCAGGATAAAGAAATTGAACAGATGAGGCCTTATACATAAGAAATTATACATTATTTTTGGAAATTAAATATAATCTGTCTCATAGTTCATCTAAAGCCTAGAATACAGATTGATTACTATTATGAAATAAGGAAGGATATACAAAATCATAAAGTACTGGAATGTTAGAGCTGAGAAAGATCAAGTTGAATTGAAGTGATAGTATTTAAAGCCTTGAGGGCCAGACTATGGTGGTTAAATTCATTTAGCAGTCTTTGGAATCATTGCTAATTTTTGAGTAGCTGTGAGCGAGCATTTTGTAATAGTCTGAGAAAGAGGGGATTAGGGCTGACGGTGCTTCTCATGGAGGGGAGAGCAAAACATGGGTTTGGAACATCCTGACTCAGAAGAATTTATGGGGAATGACATGATTCCATTGACAAGATGATTTTACAATACTAAATTTTATTGGTTTTCTTTAACAGAAATAATAATGCCAGACAATAACTGACTTGAGAAACTTAATTTATTATTTGTTGAGTCTACAGTTCTAGAAAGACTCTAGACATATGTAGCCCTGAAATGGAACTGTCTGGAGCTTGGAAGGGAGAACAGGGCTAGAGGAGTAATTTGGGAGACATTCATATTGATGTGGTATTTTGATCCTGCAGAAATAGATATTACAGAAAGAAAGGGGAAGAAGGAAGGATACAGAGAGGGCAACCATATAGTTTATCCTCCAAAACAGGGCACTTTTGAGAGTGAAGGCAGTGGCATTGACAAGAATCCAGGCTACACCAGGCTGTTCCCAAGCCAGCTGGGATTTGTGGACTCTTAGAGGAAAGGACAGGCTATGGAAACTTTGGGGCTGGAGATTGACAAGGGGAAAACTTGGGAAGGACCAGGGGAAAGACATTAGAGTGTGAGGGGGTTGCCTGCAAGAGTCCATTCTGAGTAGGCAGACCTGGGTAACCAGGAGGAGTCTACTGAACTATGTGAAGGACTATGGGTCCAAATGAAAGCCAATGTCACTAGGGCTATGGTGTATTTGAAAGCATCTATCCACAAAATAGTATCTGCTCTTGAGGTGTTAAACCTGGCTATTACTCAACTTTTTGCCACCTACCTTTTTCTCACATTAGAAAGTACTTTCTACTCTGAAACAACACTAGCCCTTCTTCAGGATGGCCCAGGACAGTTTTATAGCTCCAAACGGAATGCAGATGAACGGCTGTTTCCATTTTATGCCTTGGATTTACAGGTGTAGGTTAGATAGCTTCTCATTCTTACTTAACTTGGAAAGCATTTTAAAAGCTTCCAGCATGTCAAGGTCTGTGATTTTGGATAAAACTGGATTTTCCAAAGTCTGTTGTGTGCTTTTAATATTTCCTGTGTTGGGAAAATTATAATAATAAAAACAAGACACCCGCTCTGCACGAGAGGTCTTCTGAGTTTCATTTGGTGAAGTTTGAGTTGGGAAGGTGAAATTGCTTCACTAAGTATAAATTATTATGGAGATATTAATTCTCAAGTTGATTTAGGGATGTCCTGGTAGATATGCCCAGTGCTTCGGGTGGTAGCTTTGAAACCAGAGCTGCTTCTCAGACAGGGGTCAACTTGATCCTGGAGGGAGCATTTTGGCTGAGGTGGTAATCACCCTGATCCAGGATGGCTCTGAAAGACGCAGGAAGGTTTCTTGGAGGCTTGTGGCTACCTCTTGCCAGTTGTCTTTGTTGGGTAATGACTCACCCTCACTCAAAATGCTTCAAGCAGACAAAACAGTCATTTTCTATTTTTCTCCAATTCTTTGTTACTATAAAATAGGTACCAAATTTGCTGAACCAAATTTGCAAAACTGCTGAGTGTTTGAATGTAAAGCCCTTGTGTTTTGGCCAGCGGAGGGCTTGTGCCTGTAAAAGGTACATAATAGTTTGTGATGTTCCTAATCACAGACTGGTTGGAGAGTGGGTATGAACTCAATTTCTTAAATAAAAAATTACTCAGAATAGTTGTCTGCAAAGTAATATTCTCCAAGATATTGAATAACCAAAAGAATCCCAAAGAAGCTCTTCAAATAGATTGAAGTAGATTACCATTATCCTGTTTGATTGTAAAGTCATATATAATCACAAGTGTTTGGAATGGGTAAGGGCCGTAAAGCTCATGTAATCACCTGCAAAGTGAGGAAGTAGAGGCCTAGAAACAACAGAACTAACTCATACCCACACATTCCAGGAGGTGGCCAAGTCAGGCCCAGAACCCAATTATTGGCAGTCTAGCCCGATACTTTCCCCACAGTGTGACATGACAGGAGTCTCCTGATCAGAAAACCAGAGCACTTCGGAGAGTAGCTGTCTGACACAACGGGTGATATGTGAGCCAGCAGCATGGCATATGCTTTGTGTTCCTTAGAGAGTTTCAGAAGCTCAACTGCTTGTAGATGTAGGGCATGTTTTTGGATTCATAGCTCATTCAACATTGGCAAAGATGGCCTTCAGGGCCATAGAACAGCCTTCAGCACCTGCAATTTGTGCAGGTGACAAGTGGATCTTTGATGAAAAGTAGACATTTATGGGAAAGGAAGAATGTAAATTGTTCACCATGTAAATATTTACTTGAATTGTCTTCCTCAGCGAGAGGAATATTTTAAGCAAGATCGTTAGCTTCTGTGGTGAGAATTCCCTTTGTAGTCTGATCAGTTTTGTCCAGCTCCCTTCAAAATACTTTGCAATACCAGGATAGAGATGGCACCACGTTCAACTTAGACTGCTCATTCATTATATGTGTGTCCTGTTATCAGGACACATAGTCTGACTAGCTGCAGTAGACTGTGAAAAATAATATTGAAACTGTGCTGTCCAGAAAGCTGCAATGGACAGACACCTTGCTATGTACTAAAGAGATGTTCATGTGAGAAAACTGGAATGGCTATGAGGGGATTCTGTGAAAAGACTTTTATGGGGTGATGGACTCCAATTCTGTTTCTATTCACAACTGAAGAGAACACCCAGGGTATCCCAAGGAGGCCTCTATTGTGAGTCTGCAGTATTTGTATGATTAAGTCAGAGTCATTTTAGCCATGACAATGCAAAAATTTTAAGTGTACGATTTGTGTTCAAATTATGCTATTCATTGTCATAACCATGGAGGCTTAGGTTCCAGTTAATTAAGGAATGGCCTCAGAGGTGCTGGTGTAAAATGAATAACATGAACTAATAATTTAGCTATAAAATAGTATTAGGACTGATTCTCCCCCTGCAGGTTGCTCTGTGTAAAATGAAGTATACTGTCATGACATATAGAGAAATAGACTAGCTCTCTTTTTTCTCTTGGTGCTATGGCTACATGAGCTTCAGGAAGGGAATCTTTGATTCATGATCATTGGCTGGAGTGCTATTTTCTATGGCACTTTACAAAACATCAAAATTCACTAGGATGTGCTCTACAGAGCAGATCTTAAAGGCTTCTTCCCTAGGAGAAATTCCTAATGGAAAATTCCTAAATAGTCTATGGAACTGAACTAATGATAGTACTCCATTACAAAGCATTTGGAGATGACCTAAAGGTTGTTAATTAGGTGCAATAATTTTCTGATTGCTCAGGTTGTGGAAATGCACAAAGGCACTTCAGATATACGCTCTCACTCCTGTCTACTCTGCTCTTGACTGCAATTCATCTCCACAATCAGTGGCTCCCTCCATGACCCCTTCTATTTTATAGCCTATGTATACAGGGTCATTAACAATTTGCCAGAGCAATTTCATGTGATTGAGTTAACTCCCAGAAGAGGAGGGAGCTCTAAGTGAAATCATACTATTCAAACAAAAATAAGTGTTGAGACTTCCAGTGAAATCTCATTGAAATGACGGCGTGCTCCCTGAGTCGAAATAGTTTGGTGGTTACAAGCAGATTATTTGGACTCTGTATTGTCACCTATTTGTCCTTGAGGCAGGTTGTTTAACCTTCTCATACCCCAAATCCCTGATCTATAATCTAGGGAATGACAAAATCTCTCTCATAGAACAATTAACAAGATTAAATGAGACAGTATTTAGTTCAAAGCACATTTTCATTAGTGCCTGGACTTTCAAAAGTTCAATTAATAGTAGCTATATTAGTAGTAGTACTAATATTGCCACTAGAACTAGTGCTACCACTCTAAAATTATCCACTGAATGGTTATTTATATAAACCATGGGAAGTGCCCACCCATTCCTTCATTCGACAAACATTTATTAGAAACATGCTATGCATGAGGATGAGAGCTAAAGAGACAAGACACACATACCTATAGTATAAATATATATACATAGATATAGGATATAAACACACATATATAAAGATATATGTGTATGTATATTTACACACGTATCCATACATACACCTACTATAGTAAATATATATAAAAATATATCTTCAATATAGATCTCCTGTGCCTGAGTCAGAAGAACTGTATTATCCGGGATGCCCCTTATTTTTGTCACACAGCAAAACAGGCTTTGGAATTAAGGCATTACTGACACAAAGACACTGACAGAGCCATGGCCAGATGTCACACCCTTTAAAATTTAGTCCTGTGATCTAATATTAAGGATCCAACCAAGCCCCAAATCGATAAGGTCATCATCACCTAATGACAGGTATTTTGACTTTATTGTTGGAGCCAGACCAGGGAGGACAATAAAAAGAGTGAACTCAATTTGGTTTTGGTTTTGTTGCAGCTGGATTACTATCATCTAGGAGCCATTTAGCAAACAGACGATAGACACATGGCTTTATTTATAGCAGTCTGTAGGGATGGAATGCAGTCGATTGCACCATCTCTTCCGCAATAGTTTAGCTACAGAATTATCTCAATCAGGTGGAGGATGCATTAGGCAAACAGAGGCTCCTTCTGGAATGTAGGCAAATTGATCTCTAAATGGATGGTGCTGGTTAATTAGGCAATGCAGTTTCGCCTGGGGAGTGACAGTTTTACAAGAGGGGGGAATTTAATACAAGCAATTTTTAAACATCTCTTGGTATTAACATTACAGTCAATAACTCCTTTTATTTAAACGTATCTTTATATTGTTCTTCAAATTCAGAGACTTTGAACTACAATTATACTAATGATTTACACCGCTGATACTTCTGGCCCTGTGTGGGTACCGTTTCAATTGCACTGCCCTGATGGTATGGCGCTTACACCCTTCACTCTGAAATAAACATTCCCCAAAGCTCTCAAACATATAGTGCTCAGAGCTTTCCCCCGGGTCCTCTCTTGAATTAAATCAATTAGGAGACAGCCATATGTTCCCCATATGTATGTCAACTTGCCAAGGATTCTTAAAAGGAAAGGAGAAAGACATCTAAAGAATCACAAGTCACTTGAAAACACACAAACTATAAAATGATTAATCAACCAACTAGTTAAATCTCTATTTATATCATTCAAAAGGTGATTAAAATTAGACAAGATAACGTACCTCCTGATTATCATTATATATTGCACTTCCATTTCTTTTTTTCATTTTCATATGTAATTAAATTCTCAGGCAGGATAGGGAATCAATCACTGTTTATCAAGTTTTCCTCTCCTGTTCATTCACCTGGAAAAAGTAAAATGGTTGCCAGGTGAGTAGTTGTAGATCTTAAAATTCTCAAGAGCTCAATACTCTACAGACTATATGCACCAACATTTGGTAAATATTTTGATTGTCCTTCGTTACCTGAGTTGGGCATCCACTTAGCTGTGTCCCGATTATAGTATCATGACATGTTAGAGCTGGGATGCACAGCACAGGTCTCTTGGTCTGACTTCTTAGTTGCACAGATGCTGTTTTTCATTTTGGGGCCCCACATTGTGTTTGGCACATAGCAGATGCTCCACACATATTTAAAAAATCAAAACAATAAGGAAACTGAGGGAGAGAGAAATTCAGTGACACGAGCAAGGTTCACTAGCTGGTAACGAGGTCTTCTGACTCCTAAACCTTTTGCTTCTCCACTACGAATACTATCAAGTGTTCTCCCAGGTGAAGCATGGTGTTCTCACCTTGACGTTCATCACATCTGCCCAGTCTCATCTCCTTTGCCTCCCTCACTTAGCTGCCCTTGGGTTCTAGTCCATTTGTTCTCTGAATTTACTCCCTTTCCTTTTTTCTACCTTTGCTCGAGTTGTTCCCTTCACATTGATAACTTTTCCACACATCTTTACTTTTCAACATCTGCCTAGGGAGGTTAGGAGTGAATTCAGGTAGAGAATAGAGGACTGGGACCTTTTCTCATTAAAAAAAAAGTTGATTACAAACAGCAAGTACCTAGGCGACTTCCAGAAGAGTGGCATAAGTATGTCCTTGAACATGCGTGGTGAGTTGCATTTTTAGTACCCATTATAGGGAGTGGAGGTGCTGAAAATGGGGGATACAGAGCCTAGTTGGACCTAACCCTGCAAAAAATGTAAGCTTTGCAGAAATTGTTTTTCAGGCATCCTTATTCTTCCTTTCTCTGGCGCTTCCCCCTTTTTCTATCCTGCAAATATGTTAAAGTTGCCCAGAGTTTTATCCAATTCGGCCGGCGTTGCTAAGCCAGCTGGCTTTGCAAAAGCCAAAAGAGAGCTGCTTACTATGTGTCAGGTTCTGTTTTAGTATTTTATATATATAATTACTTTTAGTTCTCATAATAAATTTTGCGGGTAAATACTATTATGATCACCGTTTTACACATGAGGAAACAGGCATGGCATGTTAGAAAACTTGTCCAGCTAGCAAATGGCAGAGCCAGGATTTGAAGTCAAGCAGTCTGGCTTCAGCCTGTGCTGTCAATGGGGACATATATCCGTTCGCCTTTCCTCTGACACGTGATCATTGGGGTGTGGTCAGTGAGCATATATCCTGACCGGAGTCCCTCTTTGGATTTTTAAAGATATAACCTTTATTTTCCTTTTTCTTTTCTTTATGTCCTTTCTGGCCTGAGTGTAGTCCTTATGATAAACTTGGTTTTCAAATAATTAAATCAACAAATACTAATTTAAATTCCATGAACAATAGTCTTTTCTCTTTCCTCTCTACATTCAGTATTGTGAATTGTTCAAGTTGTTGACCATGACTTTGACCTTTCATTTGCCATCTTTTTCCTGCTTCTTCAAAAATCTTCATTTACTAAAAGTACCTGCAACTCTGTAATAGCTCTGTCTTTTGACAATACTTGCCTATGAAATCTAATTGAAAGTATCTTACTCTTCTCCAGGCTGGCTTTCCTTTTCAATATCCTCTATCAGAGATCCATGATGACTTTTTGTATCTAACTCACTGATTTTTATACAACACCTCCTAAATACCTGAGGTTTCTCATTTACATACTGAATGAGATTTTCGTCTCCTAAGTTCTATACACAGATACTGAAGATCCTTGGGAAAGAGGTATAAAGTATGTTTATTTTCCTGCTGATATTGGGGCAAAATCATGTATAGAAAACTATGTCCTGTGTATTTATGTTCTGGCAAAGATGCTTGAGTTAGAGATGGGGAAAACACTCAGTCACTGTGGAAATTCTGGAAAAGCTTGGAGTAAACTAGAAAGAGGGCAATGAGAGAAATCCTAGGCAGAGCGAATATGACAGCTCAGATACAAAACAAGGAACAGCTGCATGAAGTAAGATTTACAGTAAGAAATGCTAAACCATATTGGGACGAAGAGTCACATATTTTAGGGAGAGAAACACATATATTTGAAGAGAACATAGATTCAAAGAAAAATTAATAAATGGAATAGGAGTATTCCATTACATCTTATCTCTTGCCACAATAGGAAGTAAACAGACAAAATTAAATTAACCCTTGGGACTCAATACCCTGGTGGGTTTCCTGGAAACTTGCAAAAAGGATGGACCATCTGGTAAGGACTGCCTCTGGGACAACACAGGCTCAGATTAAATTTCAAGGATTGTAAATCCTCTTGTTTCATCTCATAATTTGATCACCAGCTGGCATTGGGAAGTATAACATTGCACAATTGAGTGCATATGGGTTTTTTATATCTTCCTCAGTAGCATCCAGATTTGGCCCCTGGAAAACAGTGTGGCACCACTCCAGAATGATCATTAATCTGCCTCAGTAGGGCAGTCTTCCCACATGAGAGCCCAGCCATAATGGTCTGTTGTAGTGATCTGTCACACCATATGGGGGAAGACGAAACAAGAGACTGAGCAACAGAGGGACACACATAATTTGGAATCCTGGCAAAAACGGAAAAGAAGGAAGGAAGCATTGCATATCATCTGTCCACATAGCCGAACAGAGGTCAAGTAGTTAATTACATGGCCATTGTAGGTCTTAGAGTCTGTTATACGGACATGCAGGGGAGAGAGAGAACCAGCAGGGAGAGTAAATCAGTGTTTCTGGAGAGGTACCAAATTAAATATCCTTTCTGCAGTATCTTACAGGGGCCAGTTGAATGTGAGTCCCTGGAGGGCACTGCCATGCTGTGTATACAGTGCCTATCCATGTGGTGTGGGTTGTCCAGCGAAGGTCCAAGGGAGATAAGGGGTATAAACCATGGTGCGTATCCCACAGTTCTTTATTATGAGTGGTTGATGAACACCGTGTCCTTTCCCGTCCATGGTTCACCTACCCGTTGTCCCACTTATACTAGAGCCATACGGAACTATTCATAGAAGTACACAGTTGTCTACTCTCTAGAACTTAGGCCTGGCTGGGAGAAGGAGAGATGAATGGTCGTATGGATAACTGGGTGGATTGGATGAAGGCATAAGTGAATGAATATTTGCATAAAACACCACCTCCCATGGCCAGTCAGATAGTAGTGGCAGTTAGAGTGTTCATCTACTGGAAGCAATGTTGTAGGATGGCAGAGGAGGGCAGTAGAAGGTAAAAGAGATTTTAAAAAAGCCTATCAGAGAGATTGGGTGACTTTCTTATTTAAATTAGAGCTTTCCCATATCATCTATATGTCCATGTGCTTCAGTTATTTAATATATGGATTGCCATTAGTTTCAGGCATATTAAAAGAGCAACCAAAAGCACATTTTAATGTAACTAACAGATGTTAGGAAATGCAAACTGGGAAATTGTTAAAACCAGATGGAATAGTCCATATTATAGCACATATTCCCTCAACCTTCTCAAGGTAAGACTGGGCTAATGTCAACTCAGCTGCAGCAAACACAAAAGGGTTTGGTGACTGGAGGGAAAACAACGTTTTTCTTTTTTTTTTTTTTAGCCCATCTTTCAGGGGAAGGAGCTCACTCAGCAGGTGGGATCGCAGGGCTTGGGAGAGCGATTGCCTTGTGCAGACACACACAACAGGAAGTGGGCACAAACAGGCGCTCTCCTCTACATAAACACACACAGACTTAACCTATGGCTGAACTGCTGCCCTTGAGTGACCAGCACCATTAGGACACAGGTCAAAAGGTTATAGGGTGACAGAAATGGACCTTATTGAATGAAAGAGAAAATGAAAAATTCTTTTGTTTGCTTAACTCTGTGGTTTGTATAGCTACTGTGATGTCAGAATGGGTGTAGAGGGGGAAAAAGAAACCCCTGATTTATCACTGTCTGAGAGAGGCAGTCAGAAGCTCAGTTAAGGATTGAAAAAACAAATTGCGTGGAAGATCTACATAAAATAAAAGTGAGTCTCGCTGCTCTTAAGGGGGATGCAGACTTGATTAGTCTCTGGGGATAGTAAGAAGGTGGGAGAGCAACATCAGAAAATCCCTCTTCCCATAATATGCGGGATGGAGGAAATTCAGATGCTGGTACACAGCTGGGCATACTCTCTTCCTTCCCACTCTCCTCAGCAACCCCATCACAGCAGGTTTGGAAAAACTTTTTGATGCTACAAGCTATACACTCTGGGAGCACATTTAATAAAAATATAGGAATGAGTGGATATATATACTTATACATATACAAAAGGCATGACAACATGAAGCTGGCAAACTGTTTTACCTCATAGACACGTATGAGAACTAGAGATTTCTTGCTGTGCTTGGCTGTTTCCACTCATTCGAACTTTGAGCTCATTTCAAATTCTGGGTGATCCTACTTCTCCCAGAATGTTTCTTCAGTGCAAAAAATTGACCATTTAAATTAGGATGCATAAAGTTCCAATTCAGGTTATCATCCTGTTGGTAAAGATAATATTTGTTTTTAAAGGAAGGAAAGTAACTAGATTACATTGCATTTTTTTGTAGTGGTTGAACTCCAAAATGTCTAGTGTTATTCTAGAACCTGTTTAACTATTGTCCTTCTCCTCAGCTGGACTTTAGCTACTTTTCCCCTAATAACTTTTCCCTAACAGGTAAATAATGAACTACTGCTTTTCAAAATGAGTTTTATTTTTGAGATAGTAGAGCAGGTTCATACATGCTACTTTTTAAAATGCAGTTTTCAACAACTTGTCTTTGAGCATTCATGATTTTTTTCTTTTCATGGTACCCCCATGTAAAACTGCAGTGAGCCCTTGGAAATGAGGCTTTAGCTCCTTGCAAATACTGAGCAGATGTGAACACCCTCCTGGGAGATTGATGAGTCCTATTAACCTTGTTGCATAGATGGAAACTCAGAAATGAAGTGAGTGCAAGGATTAGGAGGAAGTCAATGTCAGCACCAGGATTAGAATTCACACTTGCCTGGTTTCTCAGCCCATGACCAGCTCCCTCATGGGTATCAGCTTTGTCTCCCGCCTAAGTGAGGAGGCAGGGTATTTCCAAACATTGAAAGAATCCTGTTGTCCTCAGGCCACAGCATTACTGGAAGGACCTTCTTTTTTTTTTAATAAGTTTATTTTGATATCATTAATCTACAATTAAATGAGCAATATTATGGTGATTACACTACCCCCTTCATCAGGTCCCCCCACCAACCCCATTACAGTCACTGTCCATCAGCGTAGTGAGATGCTATAGAATCACTACTTGTCTTCTCTGAGTTGTACAGCCCTCCCCGTGCCCCCACAACATTACATCTGCTAATCGTAATACCCCTATTTCCCCCTTGTCCCTCCCTTCCCACCCGTCCTCCCCAGTCCCTTTCCCTTTGGTAACTATTATTCCCTTCTTGGGTTCTGTGAGTCTGCTCCTGTTTTGTTCCTTCAGTATTTTTTTCTTTGTTCTTATACTCCACATATGAGTGAAATCATTTGATACTTGTCTTTTTTGGCTTGGCTTATTTCACTGAGCATAATACCCTCTAGCTCCATCCATGTTGTTGCAAATGGTAGGATTTGTTTTCTTCTTATGGCTGAATAATATTCCATTGTGTATATGTACCACATCTTCTTTATCCATTCATCTACTGATGGACACTTAGGTTGCTTCCATTTCTTGGCTATTGTAAATAGTGCTGCGATAAACATAGGGGTGCATCTGTCTTTTTCAAACTGGGCTGCTGCATTCTTAGGGTAAATTCCTAGGAGTGGAATTCCTGGGTCAAATGGTATTTCTATTTTGAGTTTTTTGAGGAACCTCCATACTGCTTTCCGCAATGGTTGAACTAATTTGCATTCCCACCAGCAGTGTAGGAGGGTTCCCTTTTCTCCACATCCTCGCCAACATTTGTTGTTGTTTGTGTTTTGGATGTTGGCCATCCTCACTGGTGTGAGGTGATATCTCATTGTGGTTTTAATCTGCATTTCTCTGATGATTAGCGATGTGGAGCATCTTTTCATGTGCCTGTTGGCCATCTGAATTTCTTCTTTGGAGAAGTGTCTATTCATGTCTTCTGCCCATTTCTTAATTGGATTATTTGCTTTTTGTTTGTTGAGGTGCGTGAGTTCTTTATATATTTTGGATGTCAACCTCTTATCGGATACGTTATTTATGAATATATTCTCCCATACTGTAGGAAGTCTTTTTGTTCTACTGATGGTGTCCTTTGCTGTACAGAAGCTTTTCAGCTTGATATAGTCCCACTTGTTCATTTTTGCTTTTGTTTCCCTTGCCTGGGGAGATATGTTCATGAAGAAGTCGCTCATGTTTATGTCCAAGAGATTTTTGCCTATGTTTTTTTCTAAGAGTTTTATGGTTTCATGACTTACATTCAGGTCTTTGATCCACCTTGAGTTTATCTTTGTGTATGGGGCTAGACAGTAGTCCAGTTTCATTCTCTTACATGTAGCTGTCCAGTTTTTCCAACACCAGCTGCTGAAGAGGCCATCATCTCCCCATTGTATATCCAAGGCTCCCTTATCAGATATTAATTGACTGTATGTGTTTGGGTTGATGTTTGGATTTTCTATTCTATTCCACTGATCTGTGGGTCTTTTTTTGTGCCAATACCAAATTATCTTGATTACTGTGGCTTTGTAGTAGAGCGTGAAGTCAGGGAGCATAATTCCCCCTGTTTTATTCCTCCTTCTCAGGATTGCTTTGGCTATTTGGGGTCTTTTGTGGTGCCATATGAATTTTAGAATTATTTGTTCCAGTTCATTGAAGAAAGCTGTTGGTAGTTTGATAAGGATTGCGCTGAATCTGTAAATTGCTTTAGGTAGTATAGCCATTTTGACAATATTTATTCTTCCTAGCCAAGAGCATGGGATGCATTTCCATTTGTTAGTGTCCTCTTTAATTTCTCTTAGGAGTGTCTTGTAGTTTTCAGAGTACAGTGGAAGGACCTTCTTTTTAATAAATGATAGAGCTGGCAAGTAACTTGGACGTAATTTATTCCACTCTCCAAACTTTGAAAGTGAGAAAAACGTTCTGAAAATGCAAGAAACAGAATAAGAATACCCAGCTTGCAGCAATACTACAGGGAGGCACATGAGTGCAGTAAAAAGTACGGGGTAGAATTTGGAGCCTGGGGTTTGAAGCCTGGTTTGGCCTCTTGTTGAACCTGTTTCATATCTGCAAAATGTAGGCAACAATACCAACTTCAGTGTTTTACGAAGATTAAATATGCCAAGTACACGAGATGTTGCAGGTACTTCTGAAAATATCGGCCCACCTGAATTCCTCCCACCCAATCCCGCCCCATAGCTGTACAATTTTGCTATGTGAGAAAAGCAATACACAAATGTGTGCATGTAAAGGTCCAATCCTGTCAGTGGGGCTTGTGGGCCTTTAACCTGGGAATTTTGTCGAGTCCTGTGTCAGTAGTTGAGGTCCAAATGCAGGGCATGGCCATTTAATGTGTAGAGCTTGGAGTTGCCCAGAGCCCTCAGTGGTGGTGTTCCCCAAAAGCGGCTTTTGAAGGACCTACACCAAGCCCAGAGCTAACCACAGGGGCCGCCTGCAGAGCAGAGCCCAGGTCGGGTCCTGGAAGATGGAGCCTGGATGACTGAGCGCTGATGCGGAATCACGCTGGCGTGCGTGCTTTCCCGACTGATGGCCCTGCCGCCCCTCGTCTCATTTCTCCTTCCCCACTTGCCTTTTGCTACTCCTTCAATGCAACATCTACTTCTAATTCTAGAATCACACTTCTTTTTCTCCAAGTAATTCCTAAACATACTTTGCCTTATTTCCTGTGAGAAAGGATTAGCAGTTCACTGTCATGAGTTTGAATAGGAAGGGAAAAAAATCCCCTTTTACTCTTTTCTTCAGATCTGAATTTGGAGTTTTCCAGGCCAGATACCTTGAGTGGATGGTTGAAACAGGAAGACACAGAAAGGGGACCTCTATGGGGTCAGAAGGGCCTCTGGTCTCCTCCTCCTGGAGAAGCCTGGGACCATATATATTAAAACTATTCAAAACCAGAATGTGCTTTAGGAGGGAGGATTTAAAGCAGGAAGGATTGGGAGAGTCTCTTTTAATCATGTCCCCCCTTTTAATGGGCTCATTGTGGCCATGACAGTTACTGAGCCTTGAGTAGATATGAAGGGCCGAGCCTTGTGCTGTGCTCTTATGTGCAATGTCCTGTTTAGTCCTCAAAACAAGGATTAAAGGTCTGCAGGGCAGGTTGTTACCCCCATTTTGTAGATGAGAAATTGTGGAGCAGAGATGCTAAATGGGTGGGCCCTGATCACCGGCCTTAAAGTCTGCTCACTGGAGGTTCAAACCCAGAAGGGGCTGTGTGCAGTGTCTGTGCTCTTGACCAGCATGTCTGACCGGCTGTTCTGCTGATCCTGGCTTAAGTAAACTCAAGCATTCCCCTTTACTCCATACATCTTGTCCCAGGGAACCTAGAAACTTCTCTGATCCAAGAAAGGAATTTCTTCTTTTTTTTTTGTCTGCATCTCATGCTGTCCTCAAAGTCCTGGGTTAGTGGTGGGCACAGAGTCTGCAGAGGGATCACATAAAATGGCTTTGGTTCCCAGGCATTGGTGGCGGCCCTGTCACCTGGGCTGATGGCCTAGTGTGGCGGGGTTTGGGGTGATGCAAGAGGAACCAATTCCTGGGGAGTTCGTTGGAAGCACTGGGCTATGGCTTTGGGAGCTTATGAGTGAGCCCGCCACAACAGGTCTCTCCTATCCCATCTTGGAATAAAGGGAAGAGAGGTATCTGCTGAGTGCATAATTCTCCAGGGTGAACAGAATCTTTCCAGTCTGCCCTCAAGGCCATTTTGTGCACCTGCCATGGGATTCAGGGCACAATCCACTTCCCTCTGGTAGTTTTCTGTCAGCATAAAATCTACTAAGATTTTATTTGCAAGGCTGAGGTTAGGGATTTTCTGGGACCAAAATATTTCTGTCATTGTCCGCTTCCTGGAGGCAGGAAGAGTGGGATTCAAGACGATTCCCTTTGTCAGACTACCATTTTGTGACTTTGTGATCTCTTTGGGTCTTATACGTGGGTCGTGTGATGATGTTTCAAAGAAGTTGGTGACTGTTTTGTCAGGGACTTGATAATGTCTGATTTAAGACTTAAAATTCCTACTGTTCTAAAATAGGACCTGGCAGAGCCTTCAAAACCTCCAGCCATTTCTACAAAGCTTGCCTGTTGACCTGAGAGCATTTTACATTGCAGAAGGCCTGGATCCACTTTTCTTCTTTCTCTCAGGTGATTCCAGCTTCCTGCACGTCTTCCAAACACTGATCATCAAACTAGAATTGACCTTTCCATGGAGAAGTGCGAGGAAAAGTGACATGGAAATCCTTTTTGTCTTTAGCCTTGTCCATTTTTACTCACCCCATATAATAAAAGGGCAGCTCTTTTTTTGGCTTCCCTCCTGAACCTGGGGTATTTGAAATGTAAAGAATGCAAAGAATGCTTATTGCCGACTGTGAGAGTGCCTTTTAGCCACTGTTGCCTTCTCCTCTAGTTTCCGGGCAGAGACCCTTGGAGGAGGAAGGTAGGCAGAGGTTTGGAGAAGGAGCAGGATATATTAATGTAGTTCTCTTTTTCTCAGGCTGCTGTCATTTTCTGCAGTGGAAAATAACAAAGTGGTACGTAGAATTAAACTCTCCCAGGCAAAGGTATAAATATTGAGAGTTTCAAGTAAGAATCACTTTCTGCCTGTCTGCATGACTTAATTCTTCTTGTTATCTCTTTTCCTAAATATCATGTGTTGAAAATAATATTGGGTTTAAATACGGTGCTAAGTCACCATGGAGAGAGAGAGAGAGCTCTTTCTCTGGTTACAAAAAGTGACTTTTTGACACAGAGCCTCAGCTGGGGGGCTGAGGCTGGAGACGCGGTGCCTCTCTCCTCTGTTTCTGGAAAGACCAAGTTTTCCTGAATTGAAAAGGAAGCCAAGGCCACCGTTCTGAAGTGGGGAAAGTTTTCTTACTGTGGCTTGGGACTTAATGAACTTTACCAATGAAATAATGGGCCTGGTTCTTTCTTTTACCCTCAGGAAGACTTAAGCTGTACCTCCACCACCCCTTCTTTGGAGTCTCCCCTTCGCGTGTACTGGTGCCAATGTGAGGAGAATTGGTTTCTTCACAACACAGAGGGCCAGATGGAAAGTCTTATTTTTTTGCCTCTGCAAAACCCAAATAACTAGTATTTCTTGCTGGTGATAAGGCATGAGTGCCATATAGAAGGTCCTATTGCGATTCCAAACAGATGAAGCTGAGTCACAACTATGAAACAATCCTACGGTCAGGCTTTGCCCAGTGTATTTTTTATCATGTAGTCCAGATTTGTTCTTTTCCATATCCTTACCTGTTCCTGGCACCATTCAGCTGACCATAAGCACTTTATTTCTGGATTCTCAGTTTTATTCCATTGATCTGTGTCTGTCTTTATGCCAGTACCACACCATTGCTTTGTAGTAAATTTTGACATTAAGAAGTGTGAGTCCCCCAACTTTATTTTTCAGTTTCAAGACTCTTTTGGCTATTCTAGGTGCCTTGCAATTACATACAAATTTTAGCATCTGCTTGCCAATTTCTACAAAAACTCCAGCTGGGATTCTGACAGAGATGACATTGAATCTGCAGATAAACTTGGGGAGAACTGCCATCTTAACAATACTAACAAACACAATCCGTGACCATGGGTTGTTTTTCCATTTATTTAGATCTTTCCAAATTTCTTTCAACAGTATTTTGTAGTTTTCAGAGTACAACTTTTGAACTACTTTCATTAAATTTATTCCTAAGTATTTTATCCTTTCTGATGTTATTACAAATGGAATTATTTAAAATTCAATTTTCAGATTGTTCATTCTTAGGGTATAGAAGTACAACTGGCTTTTGTGTATTGGTGTTGGATCCTGCAAACTTACTGAACTCATTTGTTGTACTAGTTTTTTAGTGAATTCTTTAGGATTTTCTATGTACAAAATCATGTCATCTGTCAGAGATAGTTTTACATCTTCCTTCCTGAGCTGAGTGCTTCATTTCTTTTCCTTCCCAAATTGCGCTGCCTAGGACCATTGGGACAGAGTCGAATAGAAGTGGCAAGAGTAGGTGCCTTTGTCTTATTCGTGATCTTAGGGGAAAACACTCAATATTTCACTATTAAGTGGGGCTAGCTCTGGGTTTTTCATATATTCCCTTTTTCAAGTTGAGGAAATCCCATTCTATTCCTGTTTCGTTGAGTGTTTTCATCTTGAAAGGGTGTGGATTTTGTAAGATACTTTGCTTCATCTATTGAAAGGATTATGTGAATTTTGGTTTTCATTCTGTTGATACAGTATACTGCACTAACTGATTTTTGGATGTTAAACCAATCTTGCATTCTTGATGTAACTCCAACCTGGTCATGGTGGATAATTTTTTTAAATGTTGCTGGATTTGGTTTGTTAGTACTTGTGGATTTCTGCATCTGTGTTCATAAGAGAGATTACTCTGTAGTTTTCTTGTAGTGTCTTTGTCTTGTTTTGGTACCAGGGTAATTCTGGTCTCAAATCATGAGCTGGGAACTATTCTTTCTTTTTCTATATTTTTTGGAAGAGTTTGTGAAGAATTGACATTAATTCCTCTTTAGATATTTGGTAAAATTAATTGGGGAAGCCATTTATTTGTCCCTGAGCTTTTCTTTGTGGGTAGTTTTTAAAATTAATCTCTCCACTTGTTCTGGAGTCTATGGAGATTGTCTATTCCTTCTTGAGTCAGTGTTGGTAATTTGTTTCTTTCCAAGAATTGGTCCACTTGATCTGACTTTTCTAATTTATTGCTAATACAATTATAGTATTCCTTTAAAATCTTTATTTCTGTATATTGATAATGTTTTTGT
This sequence comes from Smutsia gigantea, assembly GCA_032199065.1. NCBI lineage: Eukaryota > Metazoa > Chordata > Mammalia > Pholidota > Manidae > Smutsia > Smutsia gigantea. The sequence goes on from JAVSCE010001263.1 coordinate 212,967, forward strand.
TTCACTTTTTATTCTAGTAATTTGAGTGTTCTCTCTTTATCTTGGTCAATATAGCTATAGATTCGTCAATGTTTCAGACCTTTTCAAAGAAGCAGCTTTTGATTTCATTGTTTTTTTCTATTGTATTTTTATTCTCTATTTCATTAATTTCCACTGTAATCTTCATGAGTTCCTTCCTTCTGCTTGTTCTAAGTTTAGATTGCTCTTTTTTTTCCAGTGTTTTAAAATGGAAGTTTAGGTTATTGATCTGGGGTCTGTCTTCTTTTTTTAACATAAGCATTTATGGGTATAAATTTCCTTCTGAGTACTCTGTTAGCTGCATTCCATAAGTTTTGGCATGCTGTGTCTTTATGTTAATTCATTTCAAGATATCTTCTAATTTTTCATTTTGATTTCCTCTTTGACACATTGTTTACTTGGGAATGCATTGTTTAATCTCCACATGTTTGTGTGTTCCCATACTCCTTTATGTTATGGATTTCTAAGTTAATTTCATTGTGATCAGAGAGCATACTTTGTATTAGTTCTATCCTTTTACATTTATTGAGGCCTGTTTTATAGCCTATCTTATGCTCTGTAGAATATTCTGTGTGCACATGAGAAGTTCTATAGATGTTCTGGAGATCAAAAGAAGTCTGTTAGGTCTACTTGTTTTATAGTGTTGTTCAAGTCTTCTATTTCCTTGTTGATCTTCTGCCCAGTTCTATACATTATTGAAAGAGGGGTAATAAAGTCTCCCACTAAGGAGGATTGTTTTTGGAAGGCCCAGCTCCCAAGCTACTTACAGACTGAGGCATCTGGTGAAACCATCCCAGTTCAACTTGTCCCTCTGCCCACCACTAGTTACTCATTCCTTTATAGGTGTTGTTCTTCCCAATGGCTCTTCCAGTAAACTCTCTACATGAAATCTCTGCATCTGGATCTATTGCCCAGGAACCAAACACATGAAATGATATTAGGAGTCAACTCTAAAGAGGGATTTAGAAGATAGATTCATGGCTGGCCTGACTGGCAATGAGGACCACATCACCACTAGTATTTAGAGCCCTGATATACACTGACATGTGGTAGTAGTATAATTTTTAAAACTTTCCCTGGCTGTGAAGTGGGTTGGAATACCAGAGGAAGAGAATACACAGTTAATTGGTGGGTGTTATATCTCAGGCATGTGAGAGGTTTGGGGGAAAGAAGTAATTATAAAGATTATAGAATCAGGTGGTTCTTGCTATTTATGCATCAAATAAAGCCAGTGTAAAGCTGAGGATGTTTAATCACACATTTAGGTGAAGCCTAAAAGTCAGAGAGTCTCCTTGGCAGCTCATACAGACTTATCTTTTCTAGCTCAAAGTTTAAAAAGAAAAAAAAAAAGAAAGAAAAGGCAAGAAACAGGCCCAGGACTTAATCAGAAGAGCAGTGCAGCTCTGGGGAATTGAATTCTCTCCTGGGCTGAGTCAGCTATGCCAAGGTCAGAGCCCTGGGGAAGGAAGGGCGTCCTGATATCTGGGATAGGGAGACCTGGGCTGATACACTCAAAGAACCTTGAGTCCCAAGATTCCCCTGAGCCTTCTGGGATTGAAGAGCTGATCCACTCCTCCCTGCTGAAGGCTAACACTCCCCACATTGCTTGAAGAAAATGCAGAGGCTTCTGCCTTTCAAAATAGCATGCAACCTTCACAGCCTCTACCAGTTGGCCCCCTTGATCTGGGCCTGTAACTGTGAAAGAGTTGGGCCTGCAAAAGGAGGAAAGGAACTCTATGCTAACATGTGTAATCAAGAGCCAAGTGGGCCTCGATCCTGAGGAACTTGGATCAAGTTTGGGAGGGACGTGAAGATGGATAAGGCAGACTCTATCAATATAGGAGCACTCTTCTGTCATATGGATTACATTCCCAAGCAAAGTCTCTGAGAGATGGTGCTACCACTCTAATAGTATGGCTCTTGAAAGTCTTGAAGAATCAAGGGCACATGCTCAGTCGAGTAGAAATGCCAGAACTGCCATGGCAGACTGGTAGAGAGATGGGTGTGCAAAAGTAGATATACTGTATAAGGACTGAAAACCCATTAGCTCATTATGTTCCATGGGAGGGCACCAAGGACAATGGAAAGAGGCACGCTGAAATTATTGAAACAGATGACTGTCCTCTACAAGCCTTGACTGATGGTAGGAGATGCTGTTATGGAACAGGATTCTCTGAGAGCAATGGGAATAAAAGCATCCCAATGTAATAAAAGCTAGGTGGCTTGCTTTACTGTCAGGAGCAAAGTAGCTACAATTTTCAAAATGAGCATCAAGGTCAAAGTGGGACCCTGAGGCAGAGAACTATGGAAATGATTAAAAGAACACTGTGCTTTTCTAGGGGCAAGACAGATGAGCAGCCAACAAGTCTATTACTCGGTTCATTCAAACAAACAAACAAATAAACAAAAAAGAATGTGGGTGACCAGGAGGCTGAGAGCAGGTGCCCCTAATAAAGTCAAGATCTCTTAATTTCCAGCCTTGAGCCAGTTCTTATACTCAGAACCCCTGATTGAAGGAGAGGTTGATTCCTGGTGAAAAGGACTTCATGACAACCGGGCATTTGTACACAGTAACTATCTCAGTCCTTCCCCAAAAGGATCTGTAGCCCCTTACTTTCATGCTCAGCTCTCCTATAAATTGAAGAGTCCTCCATTCTGCGATTATTCAAGGTTTCTCCAAGCACCCATTTCAGCCTTGATTACCATTCTGGTATAGGATAGCCTACTTCATTCTGGAGACTTTCTAGAGAAGTAGATTTAGGAAAAGAACTTACATTCATACTCAGGTTGAGATCTTCTTTTTTCAGGATGGACACTACTTAGATGTAAAGATGTTAGTATTGATCATGTAGAACCAGTTTAAGTTGGAATAGACTAGGATCTGGGTAGATGGGATGATTCCATCTCTACCTGAGAATCAGTCAAAAACATCTTCCTCTCGGTAAGGAATTTGGTTGCTAATTAAATGGAAATAAACGTGGGGTGAAACATGCCAGCCTCTGGCTCTCCTTCATTGTCCCAAGTGCCTCTCAAACCAGAATCTCCCACACATTGTCCAACATCACGTGGTTGACTCGAGTGTGCCTGGGATTGCTTAGCTCCTGGGATACATTCTTCAGACTGGCGTGGACACAGCACTGCCTCAGTTTGTGTAGAAACACCTGGGCTTGGGGCTCCAGAAAGTATATGAGGACGTTCTCAAAGTTAGATAGTAAGGCTTCAGTTTAAGACTTGTAAAATCTGTGAATGTGTCTTGGAATCATAATAGCTACTCCTGTTCTGTGGGGTGAAGAAACCACCTGAGTGGTTGAGTAACTGGCCTGAATCTCGGGGGTGGAGCAGAGTTTTGAACTCTGACCTGCCTTACACCAGAGCTCAAGTTCTGTTCATTTTAGAATGTTGCCATCATGAGGAGGAAAAACAAAAGCAATCAAACCAACCAAAAAACCTAGGACATCTGGGAGCTGACTTCATGGAAGCTGGCGCAGTGCTCAGGTGATGGTATGGAGAAGGCCCCCCTGCTTGTCCGCGGACTCCTCTCAGAGCAGCCAAGCGCCAAATTTCAAAATGTCAAAGGCATCTCTGAAACTGAATTTTGTCATTCCACATGGACTTCTCAAAGGGTATGCAGCCCAGTTCAAGATGGGGCTACAGTGGAGTCATACTTTTTTTTCCCTCATGTTGCTCATTTTACTTTATCAGACACTTTTTTTTTTAGAAGAAAAATTTACATTTCTTTCTATGAGGAGGCCAGGGGATTTCAGGCTGTTTAAGCAAAATGTGATTTTTTTTGTTAGTTAGGAACACATAAAAATACAAATAAAGTTAGAAACTTTGAGAAGCTAAGATAGAGAAGTACTGTTTTCCTCATGTTAGAAACATATTTATCTATACAAATATATGAATGTGTATATAACATATATAATGGAATATACCAATAAATTTTGATATTTCTCAATAAGAAAAAATACCCTGTCAGAAAAAACCCCAAAAAACAAAAAAACACAGGATTCAAAAAATATATGTATACAAAGTAGTGTATATATATACACACACACACACACACACACACACACACAAAGGTCAGTGTTTTGTACTGGTCATGTACCAATAAAAGATCACATGATAAAATCACAGATGATCAGAGAATAAGCACTGTTTTTTTAAAATAATTAGTAAGCCCCTTTGTCATCCATTTCCCACTTTTGAAATTTAGTTTTTATGAAAGACTTTCAACTGATGGGCTTAAGAGGAAAGTTCTTCATTTTACCATCACTGCCCAAGAAAAGATTCAGTGTGGACCCAGTGGCATGGAGATCTGTTCCTACATCCCCATACTGATATGAGTGTTTTAGGCACTTTCTTACAGTAGGGGTAAGAAAGCATGATATCCTGGGGGGGCGCCCAAAGCAACCATCTGAACTACAGTGTGATATAAAAAACAAACCAAATCCCAAAAGGAAAACAAATAGGTAAACATATTCTAAGCCAATGAGATTTAGGTATTTTTTCCCCTAGTTTTCTTATTGTGACCTGACCTAGATAACTTTGCCTGATACAGGTCCTCAATGAATAAAGGAATCTAGAGAGGGGAGAACAAAGCTCTTTTCATTTTTTTTTGGTTGGTAATTCCCTATCAGTTTAAACAACTCAGTGCTTCTCTTTTTATAGAAGCATAAAGTCTTGGCTTCACATTTCTTGCATACGTAAAATATATTTTTCCTAAAGAGAGCTGGAAATTGTATTTTTCCTAAAGAGAGCAGGACATTACAGTAGGTGACTTAGTATTTAAATGAAGGCTCTATTTTTATTTTTTTTCCTTTGAACATTGGTCCATTGCAAATTTGTACAGAGGAACAGCCAAATTAAAAACACAACAGGAAAAAGCAGATGTCAAGGGCACAGAGAGTGTCATGTTATGTTCCTTCATTTTCTGAGTTTATTTTTCCATTTCTGAATTTAAAGAAGTCTGGGCATATGCTCCCAAAAGGAGAAAAAAAAATATATATCCAGATATCTCTGCAAAGTAAGAAGCCAAGAAATCAAAACAAGCCTTCAACCGTCTGATAAATGGGGAGAGGCCATTCCCCACTGGGGTCAAGCTGAAGGGTGCAGGCTGCAGGGTGAATCTCAGGCTCTGACCCAGGCCCTCTGGCATCAGAGGTTGACGAGCAGGACACAAAGGCAACTTGGATGAGATGCAGCTCAGGGGACTTTACAGAGGCTAGATTGTAAATTTGTCCATTTATGAGAGATCTGGCCAGGTTCCCACCAGCTCTGTGGACAGGACTAAAGCTGGAAGGAACCACAACTATCCCTAAAATTTCCTCTGATTGCTGCTGTTTATTAAAGAAAGGCAACAAGCACATTTGTTGTGTGCTATTTTCTATTCTGGATGCTGTTCTACCTTCTTGAACAGAACGTGTACATGTGAAAGCGGTAACGATGGCACAACCTTTTATTCCCAGAGCTTCCTATTTTTGCTTTTTCTAGAACACTGTGACTATCCCTGGTGCACAGGCCTCAGAATGCTCTCTCAGCTGTCACAGATTATTCTTGATTAGAATTCAGACCGCAGGCTTTTTCCCCCAGGAACATATTCAAAGCAGATGTTGCCCATTATTCTTTTTCTGCAATGAAGAGATGGAGCAGTGACATTTGGATTACCTTTCTACACCAACAGGTATTAGCCAAACAGGAGAAATTATTTATTCCTCATTAAAATTGGCTACCCAGAAACCCTAAATGTCATAACCATGACTTTGCACTATATTAGGGAAACTTATGGCAATATGTGGCACTAAATGACTTGGGTGACAAATTGTGGCTTCACTGGCCCAGGGAAACAATCTCATGTTTTGGATTAGATGGCTTATTTTAGGTCAAAAAAGAGGGCAGATGAATTAGCCAAGGCATCAAGGGATTTGAATGCCCTTAATTAAATGGTGACTTTTGCAGAACTCTTCATTTTAAAAAGAACTTGTTTGCTCATAATTTAACACTGTACTTGCTGGGAGAAAATGTTGCCATAGTTTAAAGTCTATCTACCCTGCAGCCTACTGCCAACTGTGAAATAGTGTTCTGGAAATTCAAGAATCTGTAAACAAAGCTGTATTGAAATGCTCAGGAACACTGGATGCAAAGGAATTCTTTCAGTAGAGTAGTTGAGGCTTTCAGTCCCCTATCAGCACTCCTGGAAAATGAGAGGGTGTGTGAGTTGACTTAAAATTATCGATAGAAGTATGGCAAAAGAGACCATTTATGTTTCCAGTTCAGGCAAATGCAGTTCATTTCTTTTTGATTGGGAAAAATAGATCTTGCCAAAGTTTGTCTCGTTGGTAAAAGTGCTTGTCATCAAAAGAAAAATAACTTGGTTAAGTAGGAAAATTTCCTTTTCTGTCCTCCCTCTGGGTGTTTAAGTGATATACACACATCCCACAGTCATTCCAAGTTGTTATGCCCCCTTCACGGATGAAGAGCATACTGAATATTGAATGGAACCTCTATGTTCTAAGAAGGAGAAATAATCTACCTTTGTTAAGCTGCAAGCAAGACCTAGATCTTTAGTTTCTTTTCATTTGCATATCTTAGTTTGTAGAACAATGCCGTGGGTCTTAGCCTGGATCCTGAAACCTCACTGTCTTGAGTTATTTGTTCTGTGTTTTACTCTCATTGGTTAGAAAAGGAGATGATGGTAAAGCCATATTATAATACAGCTATTTAGAGATATAATTAATATTTTCAAAGTGCTTTAAGAACTTTGGATGAAAGGAAATGCAGTGGAAAGCAGAATATTATTGTTTGTTCTTTTGTATTTTTATCAGGTTTGAATCCTCCCTTAAGAAAGAGGATTAGCAGTTGATAGTGACAAGCCATTTTCCTGAGGAATCTAGAGGATTTTAAAATAGATCATGTGGTTTTAAAATGCAAAAAGAAAAGAAAGAGGAAAGAATGCATTTTTGAAGTATATTAAAAGGATATTTCAGACAATATGATGATTTTGCAAATGTACTTCCTACACAAAGAAAGGATAGGGATATTCTGGATCTTAGAGCTGAGTGTCTCCATATGGAAAATCACCAACCCAAAGTTTGGTTCTACACACAATCGCTGTTGTGATTCTTCTCTCTTCTTCCTACATATACCTTCTTCACTTTCCCCACCATGGCATGCTTTCCAGCTTCATTCTGTCCATGTAAGTCTCCCTCCATCATGCTCTGCTTTTTGTACCTGTCTGTCTCGCCTTTCTAGAGTCCTCAGGTTCTCAATAGTCTTCCTTTTTGGGAGCAATTATTTCACCAGAGTCTTTCCTGAATCCTTGTTCATTTTTATTATGTTCTTTTTTCTTGTTAGTTTTATCTCCTTAACATCATTAGATGCTCTCTGAGGGAAAGATCATATCTCATTCTGCTTCTAGTTCTATATGAGACTGCATTATTTTTCAACATACAGAGTTAACAGTTAAATGTAGCCACAAATTGCATTCTCCATATCCAATAGGATGGGATTAAGAGGAAAGAGTAAAAAGAAAGAAAAAGTCTTCCAATGACGTAACATGAAAAACTAGTCTTGATTTCAACAAGGACAAATTGCTGCAGTTTAGGCATTCAGGGAAATGGACCTGCCACTGATTGGCTTCTGGCTGGCTTCCTTCAGTGATGGCATGGGATCTCAATCACTTTGCTGGTGTCAGATTGGCTGTTGGCTATGGCAGTAGGCTAGTCAGCCTTGGTGATGATTTATGTGTGCAGTACAGTTCACGCTGGTCTCCTTCCTCATGACTCCACTGAGAAAGCACTGGGCTGCCTGGGGCAGGAGGATGATAGACATCCACCATACAGACTGTCTTGCTCACACTGAGAAACTGGGGAAATGGCCACAGGACATGTCCAAGTCTTGCTATCCCCACTATAAGAACAAAGAACTTCAGAACTTTAACACCAGGTGATTTTATCTTAGCCAGAGCTTCTGCTGGGAATGTGTTCTGGAGAGACTTGCCATGCTTTATCATAATTTCAGGCCTGGATCCACTCTGAGAAATCTACACACATACTCCTTTCTCTAAGTTTCTTATCACCAACTCCCAATACTCTTCTTTCTGAGTTCTTGATCTCGGAACCAGATCAATAGCCACTTCCCAAGAAGCAAAGAAGTTCATGCCTTTGAATTCACTCTTCTAGGCTAAGTAGAGAATAAAATGCATACTTAAAATAATTCCATACTCCCCATATTTCAGGGTTATTTCTTGAAGAAGACTTCCATCCCACAGCTCTTTCATTTCATCCGGTGCTTACCTGTATCACCTCCAAGCCAGGCCAAATTGGACAGTTCAGGTGTAATCTGATAAGAAGCAACATGCTTATCCCTTTAGGGCTTCTTAGTTGCACCAGTCCCTCAGTTTCTCACAGGAAGTGGTATTGCTTCAGGTACTCTTGCATAGAGCTGGACTGGGAGGAGATGAACCAGTGAATCCCACTAAGCCATTTGTGTGGGGGCTCATGACCCTTGAGTGGATCCTGGCAGTTACTGAGGCTATCCAGTCCATCTATGCACTGAGAAACTGGGGAAATGATCTTAGGATGTGCTCGGGTGTCGTTAGACCTGCTGCAAGGACAAGGGAGGTCAGAGCATCTGCCCAGAACCAAAAGAAAGTCTGACCCACGACAGGTTTCATTCTGAGACCCCAGGTCTGAGCATTACCTCACAGGCCGTACCCAGAAGAAATCACAATTTTCAGGATTTCCTTTTCATTTGGAGAAAGGGCATGAGGATGATTCACAGTGGAACTGCATGGTGGTAGAAGAGAGCTCCTCCTCAGAGCTATCCAGCCTTGCCTTTATTCCCACTGCTCTGGGCCTGGGAACTGACTTGAGTCTGAAGCCTGGGCAGATGGCATGACTCTCCTGTCAGGGTCTGAGCCAGGCCTCTGCATGTCACAACTAAGGTTTCTGCCTATAAAAAGAGCCATCAACCTAATAACTACATCCCTGAGGTTACACAGCCACAGTACGACAAATCTGCAGGTCAGATCATTTTTGGAGATTTGATTTCCTACTTAGGAGTTCTGCCTATTGTTATGATTAGACCCATTTTTTCCTCTTACTTCCTCTTTTCTCCATTCCAGGGGAATCCTCTACTGTCAACAGTCCCAACCTACTAAACCCAATTCTAAGCATATTTTAAAGATTTGATTTCTTCCCTACCCAGTCTTTTCCTTATTGTAAAGGAGAAGGTGGTCTTTTGGGCACTCTTGAGGGAGTGGTGAAAAAGTGGGTTGAATATTCCATTGTTCTGTACTGCCCCCAAAGTCTTTTAAGTTCTCCATCCACATAAAATAAGGATTTCCTGGTCTTTTGATGTCCCCTAGCATGATCCAGGCAACTAGTTTGAACTTAGTCAGCTCCTAGGCAAGCACACCGAATACAGACACTAGAATGATTGCATTGAATCAATGGAGGTTACCATCTGTAATACAATGTCATAAGAAATAACATTCAGATGACAAAATATATATTTCCCAGGTATATTTACTCTTCATCCACAATTCCTGTAAACACTTCAGAGCCTTAAAGGTGAAAGGGGTGTCTTGTCATGTTAATGAGAGGCTTTTGGACCCCACCCAAGGAAAGGGGCTGAGTTGAATCAGTCAATGGCCAGTGATTTGGTCAATCATGACTATGCAATGAAGCCCTCACAAAAACCCCTGGAAGAGCTCAATGCTGTCTTGGATCCCACCTCTCTGTCAGAGAGGTCTTCCACACTTTGGGAACCAGAACACGTCCACATGCCACCAAGCCAGGCTTCAAGCTCTGCTCCTTTATTAGAGACCTTGCCTGTATATCTCTTTTTTTGGCTGTTAGCTTGTATCCTTTATTAACTGGTAAATGTGTTTTCCCAAGTTCTGTGAGCCACTCTAGCAAATTAATCGAGCCTAAGAGGGAGGTCACTGGAACCTCCAATCTGTAGCATGTTGGTCAGAAGCACAGGTAACCCCTGGGGCTTGGGAGAGGAATCTGAAGTAGTGGGTGGAGGGCAGTCTTGTAGGATGGAGCCCTTAACCTGGGGAATCTGGTGCTTTTCCAGGCAGATAATGTCAGAACTGAGTTGAGCTCTCCGATAACCTGATGGTGTTTGAGAATTATGCTTGGTATTGTGTATGGGAAGACACACACACACGCGCTGGATTTGGGTCGGGAAAAACAAAAGGAGTTTACTACTGCTGTGTGAAAGGAACATACCATCCAATCCAAAAGTACGTTTTGTCCTCTTTGGTCCAACATCTTCAAAATGTATGACATAAACTCCCTCTAGATTTTTAAAAATATAAATTAGAGGATCTTTGTCATTCTGTCTGGGAATAACTCTTCCTTATTCATATGCCACACTTAATCCTTTGGATGGCATTGAGGTCCAGTGCTGGCCACCCCATCAGCAATAATGAGGAGATGGTAGTGAAGGAAATTAACAGATTAGAGGCATCTAAATATAGGCTGGAGGCTTCTTCAGTCTTCTGAACTTTTATAGCCAGACCAATTCCAAGTGTAAGGATTATTTTTCCAGTCAATATCTTACCTTTCACACAAGAGACCTACTTAGGTTGTTTTGATTGGCATTATAATTTAAAAATTTAGAGAGTGAATATCTAATTTTGGCTTCTGGAGATCCCAGGCTACTGTCTACAAGAGGTAAGGAATTCCTTTTGAATGGTTCCATTTTCTCAGAATCACGCTGGCTGCTGGAAGGAAATGTGAGTTGAGGGTACAGATGGGGCAGTCATGCCAAGAGGCAGGGTGACTGGCTGCAAGACCATTTCAGTGGTCTGAGTTGAAGAGGATTTTGATTTAAACTAGGGTAGTGGCAATGGAAAGGAAAGGTATGGACAGTTTCCAGAAACATTTGGAAAATAGAATCAGTAGGACTTGGTGAGAACAGGATAGGATGAGTTCAGAAAGAGAGGTTTCTAGCTTGGATGAACTAAGCAGAGGGTGACCAAGATGACGATCAGCAGGACTGGCAGGAAAGGTGATGAAGTTAGCGGTAGATATGTTCAGTTTGAGACATTTACTAGCTTTTCTTGAAGAGAATCTCAAGGTAAGTTTGGGTATAATATTTCTATAAACAAACTCCTTAGCAAATGGAGGGGACAGAGAAGCCATGAGTCCTTTGTTCCCAGTCAAAGGGTGTCACCTGTCCCTCTGACCCTATTTTTCCTTCTATTTAGATATGGAGGGGTTTCCTGCATAAGATCTGGGGACTTTTCCACTAACATTGGTCCAGTGCTGCACACGGCCCGGAATTCCCATGTTTGGAGACCCGCCTGTTACAGCTGGTCACTTCAGCTCTGCTAAAATTTCCAGGCACCTATAGCTAGTAGGAACTTGATAATTTAAAGAATGTGGGATAATCTATATAACACAATTCTTCACAGATCCTGTGTTTCTAAAGCAGTTTCCCTTTCTGTTTCGGGGGATTTGAAAATTTGGGCTTCACCCTTTAGGGATATCAGATGCCATTTCTTTCTTTCAGCCTACTTCCATCATGACTCTTTCTTGACTGTGAAGCTAACAAAACTTTCCCCAAGCTCAATCTACGTCTAAATAGTTTCTCCTAGACACTGAGAAAAGCTGAAAGCTTCATCTGGCTGTTCCCTCAGTAACTCCACAATATCGTCAGTGAGAATGGCCCTGCATTCTGTTTTGGCTGCTGGTGTCCAACCATTGGTCTTTAGCATTCACGATCCTTCACAGAGGAAGCATGAGAAAAAATGCGGCGTATTGTGAAAACTTGTGTTTCATTCATCATATTCTACCTTGGTGCATAAAGAGGCTTGACCTGTAAACACCATGCAGAACAACTGTGAGTCTTTATATATGTCTCACACAAAATATTTCTGGTAGTTGAACTTGTTTGGCTCATAAAAGGGGTTTGTAATTGATTTCTTGAAAAAGTCTATGCAGTACGATTCTTTTGGTGTTGATGCCTGGCAACAGGTTTGGAGAGAAAGAATGAAATCTGGCTTGGCTGGAATTTATAGATTGCAAGCACAATCCGAGAAAGGGCTATTCTCATGTTCTTCCTCGCAAAAAGGTTGTCACGTGATTCTGCCCCCACCAGGCCAGGATGCTGAAGGAGAATGAGAGAAGTAGCCAGGAAAAACATTTCACCTCTTTATTTCTTTTGGATTCAATTTGTCCTGAAACATCTAAAGACAAAAACGACTTCTGTTGTTTTAGTCGCAGTATGTGAACAACACTCTTCTCAGTACTTTTCCCTAAACTGTGAGCTACACATTCTCATTGACCACTATTCAAGAGGCCAAGCCCAACGTACAACTTGTATTGCTCATTTCCCACCAGCCCAGTTCTTTTTCAAAAGTTTGCTTTTAAAAAAATTCATTTTTATTAATTTTCTTTGGAGGTATATTGGAGGTATGTGGCAGTTGAAGGGAGCTTTGCATCTACAATGAACACTATGTTCTGGATCAAATGAGTGGTTTTCAGAAAAGAATTTGTTTTAGCCAATGGCTCATAGAGGCATATGTTAGGGGTATACATACTAAACATGAAATAAGTTTTGAGGAGCCATAACCAGGCTGTGTGATTCATCTTTGTCTATCCACTCAGACCACTGCTCAAAGTCCTTCCAAGGTCAGTCTTGGATTTTCACATCCCAGCCATTTTCTGCAAGCCCCAGACCAAAGCTCGTCTGTGTGTAAAACAAAAGTGAGTTTTTCCTTCTGTTGAGTGTCACTGAACCACAGAGAAAATAGCTACTAATAAAGGCCACATGGCTACTATATTCAAGGCACAGCACCAAGCCCTCGACTTGCTTAATCTTCTTTAATTGTGAACAAAGGCAAATGGTCATGATGTCGTGCATGATATGTTGCCCAGGCTGCCCGGCTAGGGGAAACATTTGGGTGCGGGTGTACAGTGGGCTCATGGGAGGACAATGTTGGGTATTGAAGCTAGCTGACCATTAAAAGTTACCCATGACCCATGCTAATTACCCCAAACTATAGGGATCTCTTTCTCCTCACATTTTCTCTTTTCTTTGGTCCTTATCTTCTTGTATTTCATTCTGTCTTTAGGTCTGTTCTTTCATTCATGAGTGACTGTGAGCCCTTAGCTTCCCTGATTCCCTGGGGTTTGTGACACTGTCCATTGGTTCTGGTTGCCTTGAGCGCTCCCATTCTGGTCAATCTATTTTGCGTGAACTGTGTCAGTGGAGCTGGGCTACGCATGACATTGTTTTCTCCTACAGAGACTGCGCAGGGACATGTTTGGATAGAAATATATTCTGTCACTGAACCATCCTCGCATGCTAGGTGCCTTGGTAAAATCTTCCCTGAGCCCTGTTTCGAGCAGGAAGGTGGATACCCTGTTTCACTGGCACTCTTCACTATAAACCCCAGGGCAATAGAGAAAAACCCATTATGAGGGAAAAGATATTGTAAGGTTTTCAGATGAAAGCAAAAGACTAGACATACTTAACTTCTGGTATTTTCTCCAAAAATTTCTTTTTCTTTTAAATCTAGGGGATATTCTTCAGCTGAGGATCATAGCTGCCAATTTTAAGAGAGAAAGGAAGCTCAAGAAAGGTGGGCTGAGTAAAAGAGGGATAGGCTAAATACCTACATTGGTCTATTATTTCAAAGGATATTTACATCAGCCTATTATTTCTGAGAGTCGCCAAAGAACTTGCAGAAATGGTCTCTGAATCATCGCCAATAAGCTGTGAGGCTAGCTGGACTGCACGTGTCAGGGCGAGCAGGTAAAGATGGACCCAAACGTGAATTCTGAGGGTACAGAGGGGCGATCTTGGCTTCTACTCTTGGCAAAACAATAGCTCTGGTTACTGAAGACGTGGTTTGTGAGGACTTAGAGGCTGTAACCACTAAATGCTGTGTTCACTTTCATTTAGATCCCCTTAGAATCTACATTAAAGCAGCTGCATTTCTTATTTTGGACAACACTAGGTTGGTTAATGAGAAGAGTCATGACAATTTTGTATTTTTGCATGCCATTGGGCTGCATCCCAGCATGGGGTTAGGAATACCAGCTCTGGAAGTCTCTGAGAGCTAAATTGAAATCCCCATGCCACCACTCTCTGGCCAATCATCTTAATTGCTCTGTGTTCTAGTTTCTTTATGTATGAAATGGGATTAATAACATGGCCTACTTCAGAGTTATTACAAAGACTGAATAAGCTAATGCATGGAAACCTCTTAGAAAAGCCCCTAGCGCATAATAGACTCATACTACCTGATAGCTATTATCATAATCACGATGTGGATGCTATCATTGTACACTTGAAGAACTCTGGGCAATACTGTGTGTTCCAGAGAGCTGTAGCTCCTGGATAGTGGTGGACCTACAGAGTGCTAGTTGTTTCATTGATATCAGATTTCAGTGGGGCTTTCTGGCTTCTTGGTTCTAATTCTGTCAACATTTTTGCTAACAATTTACATTATGTTCCCAAACTCACAGCTGAAGCAAAATGGAGGCAGAATAACTATGCTGAATACTAGAGCTAGAATTTAAAAAGAACTTGAAAAGTTGAGAAGATGGCCCAAGATTCACAAAATGCTGCTTGATACGTCTAAGTGCGAAGCCTTACGTTTAGGTCCAAGCTTTAGGGTGTACTATATTGGGGCAGAGGACATCTGATTCAGGAATAGTTCACATAAAAATTTGGAATAAAGCATTTCATGAGTCACTATACAGCAAGGATGTTCAAAAACTAATGCAATCTTAGACTAATTAATGGAACAAAATTGTCTCCTTTGCCCCATTGCTCTGAGCTGGGCAGATGTTTGGGGAACACTTCATTTTGCTTCAGGTGAGAAGGGATCAGGCGAGACATTGGCACTAAAGAACTGTTGTGGAGTATAAAGGAGGTGGAGGCCAAGATAATCAGTGGCTAAAGGAATCTGGGATAACTGGCCAGGAAAATAGTAGTAGTCAAGAATGTAGGACATCTGTTGTTAAATACCTGAACTACTTAATGGGAAATGGTGAGTCAGTGTATTGTGTAGAACTACCAAGAGCATAAGCAGTACACACATGTGAAAATTACAGTAGGTGAATTTCACTTAATGATTAGAAACTACTTTGTAAAACATAGGAATGTCTGGAAGTGGAAAGTATTGCTTCATAGAACAGCAAGCTGCTTGCCAGTTGAAGTATCTAAATGCATTCAGGAAGACATTGACGTTGAAGAGGAGATTGAGCCAGATCACATCTAGTATTCTCTCCTCCCTCAGTCTTTAATTGTCAACCCAGTAGCCCTCTTTCTCTACTGCATCAGTTGTGAATAAGGAGAACATAATTGAAACATAATCCATTATGAGTCTAGTGATCACCTAAACTGATCACTTAGCAGAGAAGGTAGAAATGCAGCCAAACCAAACACAGAGCCTGGAAATGCAGCCCTCCTCAGTAACCACCCCTGGAGAAGTACAAGTTAAAACCAAACCAAAACAAAAGGAGTCCCCACATAAAAACACACTTCAAAAGAAAAAGATCCAAAGGAGCTTGTTTAAGAATTGTGCAAAGAAATCCAAGAGATTGTAGGGGGTAGGTAGGGAGATGAATAGTTTGCAATGAGCCATGAAACTAGGTCCAAAATAAGTAGATGGAATCAGTGTTAAGAGTACAATTAAGGAGAAGAACAATCAACCTATACAGTATTAAGATATGGAAGGTGAGGAAATGCCAGTGGAGCATAAAATTTAGAAGAGGTAGAATTAATCTTCCTGAAGGAAACCAGCCTATGCAGAGGTACCCAGAGGGATAGAGCTGGGTGGGCTTTTATTTGATTCCTTTTGGAAGAGTGCCCGAAGGTGTGCCTGTTCTCTCCTTTTACCCGCCAGAGGGATAGACAATGTGCAATTCTACCTGGAAGATGGATATTACTAGATATCTAATAGAAGGAGAAAATAAAACCATCTCAAAAGAAAGAACAAAAAAAAAAAAAAAAAAGAAAAAAATGTTGGGAGGAATAATTTCCTCCTGCACCCTGAAAGAAAGGGATGTTTTCAAAGGCAAGAGTTGCTTAACAAAAGTGAATTAGCAAGGAGGATGCCAAAAGCAATCACCTAAGCAGCAAAGAATTTGGAAACTGATTTAAGAAGCCTGAGTTGAAGGATAACTCTCAAACGATGCCAGGGCTAGGAAGTTCATTAATAAAGGTAGGGGACAAGCAGAATAGATACAATCTCCTCACAAGAATGCAAAGGTAATAGACAAAATAAAGCAATGCAGATGTTTAATGGAAGCAATTAACTTTGAAATGGCAGGATTTGTGAGGAGAAAGGTAGGCTGACCAAATAATTTTGTTTGGAAGGGGTAAAGAGAACGTGATGGAAAGGCCGATAATCACAGGCTGAGAAGAATGTTCCCTTTCAGGATACAAAAGATGTTAAGAGAATATGTAAAAAAAAAAAAAAGATGGTTCTGAAACAAACATGCTGAAATGAAACCCTCAAATTCAGGCTGATGGATTTAGAATGCAAAGCCAACAGCACAAATTTATTGAGTGCCCAATGTATGTCACTGGCCCTATCTTCTAATAAGAGTGCTTTTCTCTGAGAAGCTCATGGTCTAGGTGAGAATGACATAACAGTCATGCTTTTTGAGTACTTCCTATATGCCAAGTCTCATGATAAATGATTAGCATATTTAATTCTCACAATAATCCTTTGAGTTAAGCATTAATGCTATTAATATATCCATTATACAAGTGAAGAAATGGCACAGAGAGGGTTTAAATAGTATCCCTATTTTAACACAGTGAGAAACTGGTGAATCAGGAGATGCATTTGGACCCTTTGACTTCAGAACGTATCATCTTACCACTATTCTGTTCTACCTCTTAGATAGAGGTACCTTTGATGGGGTCGTTTCAGGGACCTAAAAATTTCCCTTAACTTCAAGAAAATAATACACAGTCCCTGAAACTCTACCCTTAGACATCTCTCACAGGCAGATGAGATGTGGAAGAGGAAAATTATTAAACTTTATTCTCACATTGTGGAAGAGGAAACTTATTAAACTGTTACTGACAATGGACTTCATAGAATTTATCTCCATTCATTGAACAAACATTTCCTGAGTATTTAATAGGTTCTAGGATTATGCCATTCGTTATGGATGCAGAGATGAATTAAATATTTTTCCAACCTGAAGCCCTGTGTATTCAGAATTCTGTCCAGCTCCCTGGTCCAAGCTGTCACCAATTCTTCCCTGGATTCCTACAGAAGCTTCTGAACTGGTCTTTCTTACTCTAAAATCTTTCCCTTAATACCCACATGAGAGTCATTTTAAATGAATATCTCAGCTTTTCTCTCCCTATCAGAATCCTTTGCTGACCTCACACTGCTCTTGGGAGTAAAACCCAAATCATTGAAATGGCCTACAATGCCTGGTATGACCTGGTCACTATCCAACTTTCTAGATTAGCCTTGTTCTCTGCCCCTTATTCTTCCAATATCTCCATGATATTATGATTCTTCCCATATTACTTTTGCCTACTTAATGACTATTCATTCACTACCAGAAAGTCTTTACTGAATACCCCTCCCCCACACCAATCCTGCCTCTCCTTTTCCATTTCATCCTGTAGCTCCCGGTGAATCTGCCTTCCAAGCACTTACCACAGTTAGTGTGATTGATTAATCTGGCTCTTTCAGTAGACTCCATGAAGACAGGGATTTTATTTTGCTCTCATTTGTATCTTCACACATAAAAAATGCTCAATAAACATTTATTGATTAAGCTGCTGACCCTTTTCTCCTTGGAAAATGTCCTTACTTCTTTTGGGGCCAATTCTCTTATCTTTTTACTCACAGTTTTTACTTAGGTATGGCTTCTCCTGCCTCACAGCTTGTGCATATGGTTGTATCTATCTTTCTCTTGCCATCTACTGCACTCTACACCCCGTTCTCCTCTCTTAAAGTTGGCATTTAACCCTCCTGAGAGATTCTCATAATGGTTCATTTGGTTATTATCAAGCATAGAGAAGAATTTTGGGCATTCCTCATAAGCTATCTTACAAACTGCTGGAATGTCAATAAATGGCCGTGTTTGGGTCAGCCGTCAATTCCTGATCCAAACAGATATGGTCATCATAGCATTGAAATCATTGAAATCAATATATAAGGAATTGCCTGTAGTACCTTCTTTGAAAGAACTCTTAAACATGGCAGGCTTCTGGAGTCACTATCCAGCATAGCTTTTGGAAAATATTATACATGTAATAAGTAATCATTGAATGATGAATGATTAAATAAAGGAAAAATGACTGGGCTGAGGACATCTAATAGTGATGCCAGCGCTTGGTGCTGCAGTCAGAACTCATACCTCTTGGTCACCTTTCCAGGCTTTTTTGACTGCAGCATTTTGCATCTAAGGATAAAATGAAGTAATTAAATAATTATAAGGTTGACACCTAGAGAAAGCAGTTAGATCCTGAATATCATGTTAGTAGATTGTAAAGGACCATTTGTTTTGTTTGCTGGTTTGTTTTTTGCTTTGTTTCTTGCTTCCCCTGTTTGATGTCACTCCCTTTTAACTCTGGAGATGCCGTGGATGCGGGTGGTTAGAGATTTTCTCTGGGTGGTGAAGGTCATCTCTCCATCATCTACCATGCTCTGGAATACTTACTTATCCACATCGTTTGACCAGGGTTTTCTGCACACTTTGTGGTCCCTGGTACAGCTTATGGATGGAGTTTTTCTGGGTTCTTAAACTTATAATTGTAATAAAATAATGTATTACATGGGAATAAAACTTTACAAATCTAAGTAATGGAAGTGCTTGGGTGGTCTTATATTTTTAAGGATACTTTCGAGTAGGCAAGTTTATAACTTAACTCCACATAACTCATGCATAGAAAGAACCAGTGAGGGCCTTAGGAACTGACCCACAAGCAAGACTCCATCTATGATTAGAATGTTGAGGCCATTCTCTCAATAGTTTATTTTTTACAAGGATTTTGTTGGCATTTAGGAGAGAGGAGGTTATTGGAGTGATCTTTTTGGGACAGGTCATCCTGGCTTATGCAACCACTTGTCTCTAGTCTTTTTATAACCGTAGAGACATGGAAGCAATTCACTTAGCTTGCTTTTTTTCCTAACTCTTCTCCCTTGAGCCTTGTTCTGTGGGAATTCTAAAGTTGCTCTTGACTGTTAACCTGGCTTTTTTTTTTTTGCACAAGGGAATAAACCCAAACACAGCTTTTGAGGCAATAGTGGACTTTTTGTTCTCCTATTGAAAGCTTCTGAGATTGGTGGCTGATGATTCAGCCCTGCTCAGATTCACAGACAAAAGCTCTTCTGATTGGCTGTCACTGGGTCACTTTCCCAGCCTGTCTTATCTCTGTCACATCCTTGTAGGCTAACAATAAGACTGGGTGTAGGACCATGTTAGTTTAGGGAGAGATAGCATGGCTTGTCTGAGTCTTTGCCTGATACCAGTGATGTCAAGTGAGACAAGAGATGGAAAAGTGAGGGATATAGATATGCAGTGAGGGGTCTAGCAGACAAGAAAGAATGCCACCTAAGGATAGAACTAGTGTGACCTTGTGAAACTCATATGTTGTAGGCCAAGGTCAGGCTACTTTAATTAAAGTAGCTTTGTAAACACAAATTACATTTAGTGAGCATTTAAAAAATGTATGTTACTGCAGCTGAGAACTGAGTAATATGGAGGTAAAAGGTGCACCTGGATTAAGAAATAACAGGGAAAAATAGCTGATGCATGTGCAGTTCCTGCATTTGCTAATAGAGAATGCTGGATCCAAAAAAGAGCACACCTGAGAAAAAGTGCCTCAACCATCTCATTTAAGATAGGAGGAAATTGGAATCTGAGAGGTTAAGGGACTTGCTCAATGCCACCTAGCAAGTTAATTGTAGAACCACAGTTCGAACTCAGATATGAAAAGATTACCAGCCTAGGTGTCTAAGACCTGGATTTAAGTCCAGGATGTACTACTTAACTGCATGCTCTTTCAGCTTTCTAATCCTACAGGATGGCAATAAATAACTTACTCTGCTTGCCTCCCAGGTTGGCTGTAAGAGGAATATATGAAAAACTATTTTGCCCAGAGTTATGTAACTGTAGGATTATATTGCATTTGTTTGCATAATTCATTTGATACTATCTGTTTAAGGAACCCAACTTCGTGAAAAATAAAATAATGGAGATGAAAACCTGTTTTGTCATTTTCTTTTACCCTTTAGAGTCCTGGCGATAGTGCTATGCATACACACCATATAGAGAACTCAGTAAATACTTGATTTATTGAAGAGCAAGACTTGTGAAATCCCAATGTGCTTGTGACAACAGTACTCACTTTAAGGAAATCTTGCTTTCAGAGAATACATGCAAATAGACTGTAATACAAAATTAATATTGCTCATTAATGTTTTTCATACCATGGATATTTGTAATTGTCCTTCTTCAAAACAGTCAAGGACACAAATAATTTCTTGCTTGCCAGAAAACATTCTGCCATACCAAGTCACACCATTTGCCCTGATTTCAGGTCCAGACTCAAACTGGTATAACTTTATCAGACGATCACCACATTTATCACCGTTATCCACTCTAGTTCTTTATAAACTCAGATGTTTATTGAAAAACTGCGATAGAATGATTGTCCTTTTGAAACATGAAGATAGGAAACATTCACTATACCACTCTTGGCAGACTTAGCAAAAAGATGCTTTTGAGCTGTAAATATCATGGTCCAAAATTTTTTATCGAGTTGAAATTCACATAACAGAAAATTAACCATGTTGAAGTAGGCAATTCATTGGCATTTAGTACATTCACAATGTTGTGCCACCAGCACTTCTATCTAGTTCCAAAACACTTTCTCATCCCAAAACAAACTGTACCCATTAAGCAGACACTCCCCAGTCCTGTATCCCCCTACCCCAGCTTCTGACAACTACCAATCTCCTTTCTGTCTCAATGGCTTTACCTAGACGACCCCATTTTATTGGCTTATATTGTTCTGTCTGGCACTATCTCCTTTCATTTCTTATTGGCTCCAGGGAAGGTGGTCAGTCTGTATTTTCATTTCCAAGCTACAAAAATGGAAATAGAATTAAAGAGAAGTTAATTGACTTGCCACCAGCCAATCAGAGAGGCATTGGCCGGACATGCTGGAAATACAATTGACCATGACAGATATTGTGTGTACCCACCAAGAAGAGAACCACAGGCTAGTATTTGTCAATTTGTTCATTTGAGCTGTATCAGCTCCAATAGGAAGGGCAACAAAGTTTGTCATACATTCCTTTATTCATTTGTCTCTGTGAATGTATTTGTCTTCATTCATTTGTTCATTCATTCATTCAACAAAGAATGAGTACCTGACACATACAAGTCCCTGGCCTATGGTTTATGAATGATTGCTATATGCATTGCAAGTCCTAGCTCCTAATGCAGTTTTCTATGCACTAGTTTCTTGTAAATCATGACATGCCACATAAAAGCTATGTTTTTAGAGATCCTTTAAATACACACACAAACATACACACACATGCACATTAGTTTGTTAACGTTTGAAAATCAAAGCTATTTTAGCTGGACTGGTGGTTTTCTCAAACAGCGTCGCAGATGTAATCTGAGTAGGCACAGAGAGTTCATTCAAGCCACATTTGAGGCCACAGGTGGGTGTTCCTCAAAGCCTGACTGAGTTGACTATTGGACTAGTCAACTTGTCCGGGGCTGTTTAAAAGTATCATCATCAGGAGCTCTGCAAATGTGCCTTTATGGAACTTCACTGTTGTCTCCCACTGAAACAGGGCCCTTGATGCCTTGATGTCTAGCCAGTTCTCTTCTGAACGTGTCACACATGTGCAGGCACAAGATGGCATGGAAACAGAGTACTAAGTTTTCAAACGAGAAAAAAGGGAGGATCCATGTGGGTCATTGGTGCTGCTATAAAAAATTATTTTTGACATGAATTTCAGTTCAGTTTAACACATTCTTTATTTAAAAGAAATCAAATAATATATGGAACTAGGACCTGGGAACCCCTAGTCCCTCCCGAATATCATGGTCTGTCTGGGCCTTCATGATAAGAAGTTTCAGGTTTTTCTATTGAAATGCAAGGGACCAAAGAGTGTTTGTTATCTGTGGCTTTTCAAAGGCCTTTAAGCAGTGAAATACTATCTGAGAGAGTGAAAGAGACACAAGACCAGACTAGCAGGTGTTGATCCAAAAAGAGGTGAAAACACTCAGCACAAATTCTCAGTGTGACTTTATTTTTGTGCCTTTGGGTAGGAAATGCCTAAAAAACTGGACACTCTATTTTTAGTCTTATGTAATATGTTTTAAAATTTTATGGTATGTGTGCTGGAAGAAATAATGATTTCCTACAATATTGAATTCCTTCATATAGCAGAGGGAAGATGGATAAAGGTTAATATCAAAATTGGTAATTTGTACTTTAGGTCCAGACATTTTCAGTTTTGAAGAAACTTGCCTCCATGTGGTTTGTAATATGGTCTTTTCTGACTGAACCCATTTCCTGTCTTTTGGATGAAAGTGTGCACGCTGCTTTGGTGTACCTGTCTGCTCATGAAAAGGAATAGGGAAATCACTCTGTTGGCTCTTCTTGTTGTATTTCCCACCGAGCTGTGGTGATCGTATCGAGTCAGCTTCTGAAGTGGTTAGTTTCTCCCCGTGCTGTGCTAGGTTTTGTAAATATTTGCATACACACACAAAAATACTTCTCTATCCTACCTGTCCACTCCTCTCTGATCCAGATCCTGCTTCTCTTTCAAAATCAAATTGAAAAAAATGTCAGCATTCTTTAGGAAGCCTCCTAAATTGAATTCAGGTGCTGTACCCTCCTGTACATACAGCACCACACAGAATTCATTCTTGTGAGTTGAAACCTTGTTGGTGGCAATTCTCTTGAGGATATTGTTTCACTTTCTCCAATGAAGTGGATGCCTGCTGCGGATGGATGGAGTCCTTCCCCACAGGTGGGCTCCAGGATTGCCCTGGTCATGCAGGGAACACTCACTGAATGCTGATTAGCTCAACTCAAGGCCAATGTATTTTCTGCTCTCAACCTTCTTCCTATATTTTATTCATGTGCTTTTAAGGTTTTTCAGAGTAAGCATGGTCTGCATAGTCACTGAGGAAGGGAGAGAGAAAGAGGGAGCAAGACAGGAGGGAGGGAGACAGACAGAAAAGGACAAGAAAAGGAGGAGACCAAGGAGGAGAGATTTTATTTCTGTACGCTAGCCCCTGAACTGGATATACTAGGCTAGCTTTCATTTTGATTTGAGGATGATCATGTCACAGTTTTCATAGGTGATGTATTAGGTATACAGTAAGAAGGGAGGGTGAGCTTACACATAGTTTGTTTCTTTGAAAGCATTACACTCCAGGTGAGCCCTGGAATCTTGGCTGTTCATTAAAGAAATAAGTGAGGAAAAGGGAGCTGAAGTCAATGGACCTCACTGCCTCATCACTGAGGAATGAAAACACCTAACACTCCAGCCCCCCAAACCTGCAGTCAGTTTTCTACGTTGTATGGTCTTTTCCAATCTCCTATTTTCCATTGTTCATCCAGCTGAAGAGCCTTTGCCAAGGCCTGTCTGAACTGTTCTTTCCTTTTGTCTTTAAGTTCAACTCATTTTAGGTCATTCATTTAATTAAACTTTTACTGAGTGTCAAATTGTGTACCAGGCACAGTTTTAGGCCTTACAGATAATGTGGCAAAGGAGACAGCACAGTCTGCCCTTGTGGGGCTGAGATCCCAGTAAGCAAAAACATAACATATTGTATATGACTATTTGCTTAACTGCTAAGTCATCTTCAAATTTCAGCTCGAGACTCACTTTCTCTGCAAGGTCTTCCTTGAAAATTATTCCCAAATGTTAGATGTCAATTCCTCTATTAAAAGTTCTCATATCTGAATTTTACATGTTTTCATGATTATGTGATGAAAACCTGTGTCCTCCACTACCCATGAAACTGTCCCCAGGACAGAGATGATGTTCTGGTCCCCACTGCTTTCCCAGCAGTTAGCACAGTGCCTGGCACATAGGAAGCACTCAAAAGATATTTTTTAAATGAATAAATGAATATGTGTAGTTAGACCATATGACAAAATGGGATAAGGACATGAAAACACTTTTATCTACCAGAGGCCCCTTTACTTCCCAAACCTGGGTTTTTCTGGACAAACACAAGATCTTTCTTCTGATGTTATCACTGAGGTGGTCCCTTCTCCTGAACCCTAAAAAGGATTAAAAACAAGCAAATAAACCAAGTTTTTCAATGGCAACCTGAGACTGTGGTTCTTATGCCCCAACTCTAAAGTGCTAGCCAAAAACTCTTTCCAGTTATCTCTCTTCAAATTTAGTGTTTTAGTAAAGGAACTGTATCTCTTTTTTTCTCCTGCTGACGTGTTTTTTTTGTTTTGTTTTTTTTTGGCATAATGCCTGACAATTGCATGTACTCTGGTAGTCACTTGATCCAATAGCTGGGACATTGAATAAAAAAAGACTTAAGAGTGTCAGTAAATGAACTTATAAAAAATGTCAAATTTATTATACTGGACAAGTAACTGAACTACATTCCAAGCCCTGAAGATGAAACTTGTATGCCATTTTGAGGTCGTGAAACTTAAGTTAAACATACAAGGAACATTTTTTTTTACAAGAGAAAATAAAATTTTTTTTTCACTTTGATAACTGGTAAGGTTCTGTTTTTGTTATGGAACTATTTCTATAACAGACATTTTAGTCTTTAATGAAAGATCCTGAAAAAAAAAAGTTATTTCTAACTCATTTTTGGCTGGCATTAAATAGTTTTGGGTTTTTTTTTCCCCATCATGAGAATTTGCTTCATGAAATGTATTAGCTTCCTATTTCCAAGGGCACTTGTATTAAAATGGAACCAAGTGTGTGATGTGTTGATACGCTCCAAGTATTGGTTCACAGGTACACACAGGTACTCAGCCCCACTGGATGAGATTGTTAAAGTCTCTAGTTGAGAGAAATTTTAATCTCCAAGATCGACCTCTTTCAGAAACAAAGGGGGAAGGGGAAAAGAAAGGAAAAGTACACACCTGCAACCTATTTCTTTTTGAAGCAAAGCCTTTGAGCAGATGGAAGATGAGATAGAGAAAGAAAACAGGCCAATTGCCAAGAGAGATTTGTTTACAATACAGGCAAGTCCCTTCAGAAGTTGATAGGGAGCGGTTGCCGTGGAAATGAAGAGAAATATTGCTGCAGGGTTTCACAGAACAAATTCCTTCTACAAATGTACCTGGACTTAAAGATGATGGAGATGGGAAGAGAGACAAAGAGCTTCCTGCAGTTTCAAGGAAGCTTCTCTCCATAGCTTTTCAATGTGTTCTTTGGAGCCTGAGAATTCCCTGCCTTGGAATATGCAAAACAAGTAATCAAAATAAAGGTTGCTGTGTTCCTGTATTCAATGGAATTCCTAACGGAATAAGAGAATCAGACAGTGTTCAAGTGAAGAGTCAGCAGTCCAAGGTATATTTTTTAATTTTGGTGCATTGCTCATTGTTTATAAGCCTTCTGAAAAGGAAAATAGTACTAAAACAAAACCAAAAAGGCATTTTTAGTCCTGACTAGAGTACGCTGTGCCACAGAATACAATCATTAACCGTTAAAAGGTAAACAGAATAGATCCCCCCGCTCCTCTCCAAAAAAGCAAAACCAGAAACATCCTTCAGCTTTATAATTAGTTGCCTCAGTGTTTATCAGCTTCTAATCTTTTCTTTAATTTTAACCACCACAACTTCCTATTTGCATTTTTTTTTTGGAAGAAGATTGAAAGTCTTCACAGATTATTTTTCTGAAATGTAAGTTGTTTTGTGGACAAAATGTAGTCCTGTGCTTCCTCAGCTTTCCATATTCTCTCTTAGGAAGTGCTTAGGAAGCTATTTTCTAGCTTTTGACCTTTATGGGCAAGTCCAGCTGAGGATGATGTCACTTGTTCCTTTTCCTTTCCCACCTCCCACCCTTTCATCCCCTAGGCTTCTAGTTAAGCTTTAAGTGAACAAAGCGGCACCTGTGTGTTTTACGTGACTTCGAACTCTTTCTTCCAATCTATTTCTTCAGCTGCCTACAGGGTGGTTTTCATTGACAGCAGTGGTTAGCAACTTTGCACAGATGGAGGCAAAGCAATCTAGAAGCCATGGAAGACTGTGCTTCCTATTGCTCATATTATATTTAGATGCTGATAATCAAAACTTGACATTGTTTATTAGACACTGTAGCCCAGGATTATGGAATGAGTGATACATTCTACATTTGGCAACCTGGTTTCTCTTCTTGGCCCTTACATTAACCAGCTGGATAACTTAAAAAACTTGCCTAACCTAGTGCAACCTTTACTTTTCTTAATTCCAGCAGTTGGGGTGGCTGATATCTTTGATCTCTTGTAATGTTATTATTCTGTAAGAATCCTATACAATTCATATAATAATATACCTATTTGCAGTATGGCTCAAACCTTCTAGAAGCTACTGTAAATCAATGACTACCTTCCTCATCCCTATTCCTCCTCTCATCTCACACAAGCACTGGCATCCTCAGTTTCTCTCTCACTTCCCTGTTGTCTCTCCTTGTAATACACAAAAGATCAGTCAATGCTGTTTAAACAATATTATGCCATCTGCTATGATTTCCGGCAGCCTCTCCAGTTCACTTCAGTGGTGCTATAAATCTCTTCATACCTACTCGGGAGAATTCTCCCCAGAGAGTATGCTTAAGCTCTGCCTATGCAGAATTACTATTAAAGGCTTACCTGGACTCTTTGCCATCAGCGTTCATTAAGGCCATTAGTAAATATGAAGAGTTAGGCAAAGGAACCAAAGCAGAAACAGAGGAGGGTTGCATAGAGGTAGTTCAGTGTTTGAGCTCAAGTGCATTTTTAAATATTGACTGTGTCTCTCGAAAGTTATGTGAACTTGCCCCAGCTACATAAGCTCTCTGTGCTTCTGTTTTCTCATCTGCAGTGTACAGACAGTAGTACTCATCTAACTTGGTTGTTTAAATGAGGCAGTACATGTAACGTATTGATGGCAGTGCCTGCAAAAGAACACACACTTGTCCAAGCTTTATTAGTAGGGAGGTAAAAGTGTCCAGGATCCATGGACACATTTTCTGATTTTCAACTCCTGTTATTTCCAGAGTTGCTAGACCTTTCCCACTTTTTAATTATATTTTGTCTCTGTTGCTCATTGTTTCCTGTCCTCACTTTATCTCCAAAGCATACATTTTATACTCTTCCTAAGGCAATCTTAATAAAAGGAGGAGCTCCTTCCATTCATGCGTTATGATAAGCTCCTGGAAAGGGAAAGAAGGCAATTAGCTCATCTTACTTCACTGAAATATATTGCCCACTTAAAGGCTATTAGTAGTTCTGTGATTCAGGAAAACAGGATATTGATTTTTTTTTTTGATCCAGTAGAATGGTTGACATGTTTATGTATTCTTCATCACAGGAACTGGGACCTGGGAATCCTGTTTTACAAGTAACACCAGCATTGTTTTATGTCTAATGGAACATTACACACCCAACAGGAACTCAAGACACGTTCATTCATGGTGTTTCTTTTTTTTAAACGAGGGATTCTAAAACATGCTCCTAATAAGGTTGACAATTTTCAAAAGCAGATGCAAGAAGGAGGCTGGAAGATGAAAATCTGCTCTAAGCCCTTTCTCTGCTGAATCCTCTCTCTCTGCCTCCCATTATTGGGTTTCTGGAAAGTAGAGGTGGGCCTCAGTTATTGCTATTGCTTTCTAGAGGTATTTGTAATTTACTTCTGTGCCCACTGAATTTTAAAGAGAAAATTCAAGGAAGGCTGGGGCTTTTGTGTAGCAAACATATATAAGGAGAAATAATTATTCCATATTTTGTAAAAGTTATATTTTTGCTCCTTTACATAGTCTAAGATAAAGTGTTGAGAGAGCCTTGAACCTTGTACTTCACTCTGTGCCTCCATTTCTTCACCTGTTCAATAGTGTTAACAGCACTAGCAGATTAAATGTTGGTAAACCAGTGTTAATGATGCCTGGCATAAAGTAAATACTCATAAAATGTAGCTATTGCTCGGATTCTCTTCCAAAAGTTACCTTCTGCAGAGAGGGCTGTAGGGGTGGAAGAGCAAGTTGTTTATCCTTTCCTTGTAATCTTTCTGTGGAATGTCCGGCATGGCCCCATCATTTGTTGCTTTTTTAATGTCTAGCCTCTTGATTGCAAACACTTGGATTATAGCTCTTTCCTTGCCTCACAAATGAATTGGAATCAGAAATGAGAAACTAGCTCGAATTAAGATGTCTGCATTCTCTTATTTGTAGGGTTGACTTTATTTCAAATCTTACTTATTGTCTGAGGGAGAAAACATGTGGCCCCAGCTTCTTAGATGGGCTTGAATCTGGGTATTCTTCATCACCATAGAGAAATTAAGTTTCCCTGGAATAGAGTTAAATTTGTATTCTGAGTTTATTCAGCTTCTTAATTGCAGACTGAATGATCATTTTATAGCAAGTGTAATTGTTGAGCAGGGTGAGCTAGCTGTTGTTGCAACCCCAAATTCTCAGCACTCACAATACAGGTGCAGGGTGGGGGCAGCGGTGTGGTGGTGTGCATGGCAGCCTTTCTGTGCCAGGCCTGGACATAGCATATACTGCTCTGCTCACAGTCTTGGTCCAGAACTCATCCCTGGGCAATGCCTAACTGCAAGGGAGGCTGGAAGATGGACACCAGCTATGTGCTCAGAAAGACAAAGAAATGATGGTGAACAACTAGTTAGTTTCTGCCAAAGCAAGCTAGTTGGTTTCACCAATTCTTTAAATTATAAGATGTTTCTCATATCCTATACACACACATATGTGGAAGATGCAAAGAAAGATAACACAAGCAAGCCAGTTGATGAAATAATACCAGTGCAGTTGAAATCTATATGTCTCTCCAGCTTTGAACCTCTAGCTATATCTCTCTTTGCTCAGGAACAAGCACTAGTTTATTTTTGGGCGTAGTTACCATTTTATGACAGTTATATTGATAACCAAACTTTGATTTTGTTGTTATTTTTTGGCCTTTGTGAAATAGTATCCTATAGCATATATGCTTTAGTGACTTCATTTTTTTCACTCATTTTTACGATTCTGAAGTTCAGTCACATTGATGTGTGTAGCTGTAAACCATTCCTTTTTGCTGCTGTATAGTATTCCATTTGTTGACTAAACCACAATAGATTTATCCAGTTTCATGGTCATAGGCATTTGGGTTGTTTCAGGTTTTTTTCTTTTTGCAATCAATGGTGCTTTGAATATTCCTGTACATATCTTTTCATACACTTGTAAATTACTCCAAGGTGTGAATCTTCCTGTTATATCAGAACACTACTAAAATTATTGTAATATGGACCCTTCAATGAAAATTTAAATAATACTGATTTCTATTCACCAGCCACCTTGATGTGAGTTTATTGCTATTGAGTGCTGGCTTCACAGAGCGTGTGATAAGAGAACATGCCAACTCCCATGATCCATTCCGCTCTTGGTTTTTGAAGAACATTTGCAAAATGAATCTCTGTAGGAATTGTAGTTCTATTAGCTGTTCTACTTGAGCAGCGGGGCTGGGTTATTTGGAGGGCTTTTGTATTTTATGATGACATATCATTGTTCTGAGGCACAGCTTTCTGTGTGACAGAGTTAGGTTTATTTCAGAGATAAAAAGGAAGAGGCTCCTAGATTTCCTTCTTGCCATTGACTAAGCAAAGTTCCAACTTTCCAACCTCATGCTTCAGACCTAAGGGTTTACTCCCTTTAAGAAGTGAACCCAATCCTTCTGACTATACATAAGAGATAAGCAAACCAAGGATATAAGAAAAGAACTGCACTTTATTCCAGAACCAGAAAGAAGTGTATGCAGGGTTCTCAAAATGGAGATCATTTGATGGGAAAAAAAAAATGTCCGCAGTGGCATCATCATAACAAATGACATGGTGACTTTCACAGGCCTGTGCTCCACCACACAAGCAGGTGGCCTCTCTCTGACATGACGCTGGGTCACAGTGACCCTCAGTGAGATAAATCTATACACCTCATGTTAACATAACCTCTCCATACCCCGAAAGAAGGGCAATGTTTTCCATAGGAGGAAAAAAACAATGTGAAAAATTAGAATAACAATCTCCTAAAAAAGAGCCACAGAGAAAGAAACCTGTTTTTGTAGCACAACCCGATCAAGGTGTGGCACACCGCTCACCCATCACACACCTGATTTTGCAGCTCAACATACATTTCTAGTCGCTCTCCCACATGACTCAGAGATCTGCATGTACCTTGAATTTGCCTACGTGGGGAAATCCTTTCAAACTTTATAGGCCTGAAGTATTAGGAAAACAAACAACTGACATTTTAAACTGCATGTGTTTTAAACTACATGGTTCAAAAGACTTCTGCACTGTTGGAACAGCTTTTCTTTGAAAGGAATCGAGGCAGAGTGAATGGAGAACTTGTCGGCTCCCTCTGTGATTTGCTTCCTGGCTGTTCACAGTTAGTTACTCAGTCCTTTGACTATGCAGAACCTTGATGTCCCAGCTGCCTAGGAGGCCAAGTACTGGCATCCAGGCATCAATAGCTCAGGCTTTAGGGCTCATATACTTACTTGGGTTCGAATCCCAGCTGTGTTGCCTTCAGCATATTCCCAAATCTATCTGTTCGTCAGCTTTTCAGCTTGTGAAATATGCGTGGTCATACTTTTCCCTGGTAGTGTTTTAGTAGGAATTAAGCAATTTAATACAGTTAAAAATACTAATAGGCTCTTTCTATTATCCCCCACAACATATACTAGTAAGCCTTTTCTTTATAAATACTGTGCTAAGTGTTAGTGATACAAAGTTACTACCTTGGGGAAGGAGCAGCTAATAGTTTAGTGGGAGACAAACTTTCTGTAGAGTAAAGAATACATTCTATTTTATTAGAGATCACACATTCTTCATGTGCTCTTCAATCCTCCACAAATAATTTTAAAACATCAATTAATACTTTTGTCACTACAAATATCCCTTCTGTAAGAAAGTAAAAAGAAAACAAATCTTTCTTCCTCAGGAGATTCTTTCACTTCATACGGGTTCTCTGATGTTGAACTGAATTGGGGAGGAGGCAGGCGACCAGACGGAAGTGGAGTCAGCTGTGGGGGACCATCACGCTGCCCCTCGGCAAGCCCTGCACCTGCAGACGGGACTCTCCCAACGTTCCTAACCTCTCAGGGTGGAGCTGGGGAAGAAGCTCCTTCTGGCTTGGGTCTTCTCCCTGGTTGAGATGGCCCATGTTTCGCACTTGGGTGGGCCTAATACGCTCAGGGTCCCTGTCCAGGTGCGGCCATTGCTCTCCTGGAGCTCCTGCTTGTGGACTGCTGGCACCCTCCTCTTCCTGAGCCTCTGTGAGAAGGCTCCGTCCTGCAAAGAGAATGCACAGTGGGGATGGACCCACAGTTAGTTATTCAGCTGCCCTGTCTGTGACCGATTCAGGGGAGAAAGGCAGAAAAGCCCAGCTGGACCTCAATCCCAGGCTACGCTGTCTAATACAATGTAACTAGTTTTATCATCTGAACAAAGCGTGGGTCTCTTTCTCCACTAGAACAAAATCTGGAAGAAAGTGGCCTATAACGAATTGGCTTCTGAGCTCTCTGGGTTGGAGTTTCTCTTCTGTTAACTTACTACTCTTTTGTCTGGGGTGAGTTACTTTCCTCTCTAGACTATTTTCAAGAATGACAAGGTATTAGTTTCCTTCTGCTGCTATAACAGATTACCAAACATTTAGTGGCTTAGAACAGCACAAATTGATTATCTTCCAGTTCTGGACATCAGAAATCCAGCACATCATACTGGGCTAAAATCAAAGTACTGGCAGGACTGTGTTCCTCTTGGAGACTGTAAGGGAGAATCTGTTTTCCTGCCTTTTTGAACTTCTGGAGGCTGCCTGTACTCAGCTCACTGCCCCTTCCCCATCAATGCCAGCAGCAGAGCGTCTTTGAGTCTCCCTCCTGCCCAACACTGTTGGCTCCCTCCTATAAGGACCCTTGTGATTGATCACCTTGGGCCCACCTGGGTAATCTAGGACACTCTTCCCATCTTGACATTCTTAATCATATCTGCAAAGTCCCTTTTGCCATGTAAAGAAACACTTATAAATTCAGGGGATTGGGATGTGGGCATCTTTGGGGGAGCTATTGTCCTGCTTACCACAGATATGTTGACTAGACGATCTGTGAGTTATTTCCTACCCTTACATGTTTCTATTATAAATTGGGTTTGGAGATCTTACCCATTACTTCTTACACCCTCGCTTCCTCATAAAAATACAGCCAACCTCACACCCAACTCCTTATATCACCCCGTAATCTTTGTTCTTATGTCATCCTCTCTTCATTCCTGAAGTAACACATGAATATCTACCCTATATAGGCCCTTGATTTTCTATTTAAATCCATTATTAGAAACAAGCCCAGCTTCTAATTTCTTTTAGTCTCTTTTGTTTACATTGTAAGTATTTAGCCTGATACACTGTTTGCAGCTCAAGTATTGTTCTGCGCTGATGTTTTATTTTACCAATCCTACTTATTCACAAATGTAGGGAAAGTGACTTAGCCCCCTTTCTCAAGACTTCAAGGGCAGTTTAGTCTAGTGAAATCTCAAGGCTTACAAAAATATGTTCATTTTATGTGGAATAATCAGCTAGGTTTTAGGATCAGAAATATGAGGTAGCATGCATCTTGCCATCTAACTAAATACTTGGAAGACATTACAGCAGATCTTCACTTACTGAAGACATTTGCAGAATGCTCCTGGAATTTTCTACTTAACAAGAGCCTAGTTTTCCCTTACAATGCATTATTGTATTGTTTGTCTTATGGTAAAATCATCAAATGGAATTTCATAACCATCAATGTATGTTTCCTTGATTTATTCTGACTCTTCCCATCAGGCAAGAGCCTCATATTTAATTAGCTGTGTTTCTGGTGTGTCCTGGCTGACATAATGCTCTTTGCTCTGAGAATGAAATAATGGAATGGGAAGTGTTAGAAACGGTGGTATCTCATCAGCCATTCTGTAGGCACTTATGAACAAGATGATGATTCCTTCTTCATCCAGAAATTCTCTGTCTCCCATTTATGTTTCTACTTGTTTTAGCTAATAGTAAGATAATGAAGAGACCCCCCGCGCCCCCCCAAAAGATACTTTGAAAATGTAGCAACAGTGATGACTAAGTTTCTTCTAATTGACACCTGCAAAAGAAAGTATTTCGTCTTTCCTGTGAGAACACGGTTTTCAGATCTTTTCAATAGGGCTTGAGTTTCACTGTAATTTTTCAAAGAGCTGCTATTATTTGGAAGTACTTCTGGTAATTCCCGTGAAAATGATAAACTGTGAAGGCCTGAAGGCTTGAAGCAGACTGTCACTAGCAGTGTGTGAGTGCAGGGGGTGGGGTGGGTGGGGACACCTGCTTTGATGTGCTAATTACATGGTTCCTCCTGCTCCTCAGCCCTCTTCCTTAACATTTGTGTGAAATCAAGGTAAAATTCATACAACAGGTATCTTGGCAGGAATATAGCATATAGAAAGGAGGGAGGATCCTTCAAAATGTTATTCCTCCATCAGGACCACCTTTAAGGTATGCAGAACCCCACATAGATTCTTTTTTTGCAAAGCTTGTGTCTATAAAAAGACTATTTTAAGAAATTGTATTGCAACCTGGAGCTCATGCTTAGTGGCTTATTGATAAGATTTAGAATAATAAGGAGGAAGAGATACTTGTGTATTTATTGTCTGATCTGAGCGCACGAAGATTCTCGTGTTCAGATACGATCTCTCTCTGTTCAGACGCAGGCATCATCTCCTCATGTTCTTAATTGTTAAATGCAATAATTCTCACCAGAAGAATAAAGTAGCAATAGTGCTATCACTCACAATGCCATGACTCTTCAGCTCCTGTGTGTAGGAAAACGATGTTGATCTTTCTGCCTCTGAAATCCCCCAGTAGCATTTATTATTCTTTGATGCTGGCTGCATCATTACTCACGACATGTACCCTATATCCTGCTGCTCATCCAAATGCCCAAAATACTGGCTTCCTAAGATTGTCCCAAGTTTGTTATTGGGCTTCATTGATGATGGGCACAAATGAAAGTCTTGCTCAGAGGACACAGAAAATGTGAACAATAATTCATTTTCTGGTCATATAGAATTCATTGTGTGGAATTTTGTAGCATAAACATAAAAGAATACATCTTTCCAACCATGTCATTCCTTGACTTCTCTGGGCCATAAGCATTGCACTCCTAGATCGTGACATCTGTTAATGTTCACCATCACCCTGCCTTCCATACAGGGGCACCAGCAGGAAGGGTACACAAGGGGCCATGGGCAGAGTGAGAAAAGTGATTCCTACAGGGAAAGTATGTTCCTCACCCAGAAAAGCTTAAAATCAACCTAGAAAGCATGGTGTCACTACATGGATGGGAGGGGCTCATTGGTATTGGAGAGCAATGAATGTCCCAGAAAGAGATATGTGTGGCCCCCCTGGGGGACTGCCTGCCACCTGGTGCAGAGCTGTGACGGGGGAGGGGTGACCATCCTGGGAGCCAGCATTGGCAGGGAGGGGTACTCCGGGTAGAGAATGCCAGCACCACCCTGCCATCCTCAGGAGTTATAGACCCAAGACTGCTATGATCAGCGCATGCAAAGGGGCCATACATACTGCTCAAGCCCAAAGTTTAGCCCAGAGCCTGAACTTGTCTTTCACCAAATATGAATAACAATCTACCCAAATCAGTCTGTCAGCGGTACTATTCTGGCAGCCCAGCTACCCCGCTGAACAATGAGAGTGGTCTACTTGCTTCCCAGGTCACCCTCTTGGAACCTTGTCCCAGCCACAGAACCCCAGGCCCACTGCACAGGCACAGATCCTGGCTCTCAGGGCATTTGGCCGACGTCATGCTTGAGGAAGGTGGACTAGGAGGGCTAAGGGGGGCCCTGCGGGCCTAACAAAGGCTTGGGGCACCCAACCCAGATGATGCCACATCTCCTGTTGATCCAAGGAACAAGAGGGGGCTTTGGAAGAAAATACTGAGGATGACATTCCAAAGAGCAACACCCCCTGAAGTTCAGCAGGCATCCCACTTTTTGGGTCTAATGACCTCAAGTGAAAATGTGTGTATGTGTGTGTGTGTATGGGTAGGTGCAGGAGACTGATTCTGATAATATATATGCATATGAATTCTTATGTATTTTATTCCTAGCTGTCTGGTAGTTCTCCTTTTCCCCCCACCCATCATCCATTCATCAAAGTGACTGAATACCTTTTATATAGTCAGCAGGACCAATTGATCTTTTAGGAACTAAGGTCAATATTTTTAGGGGTTCAGAAAGATGTTCTAACTGTTTTTTAAATCAAGAAAGAAATAAACTTCAGGTTGAAGAAAATGTTTTAATATATAATATTAATTTGTTCATTTCCATACCAATGCAGTCATAAAATATCATTGTTAATATGTATGTGTCTGTGTGTGTGTGTGTGTGTGTGTGTAGGAAGGGACTCATAAAGGCTATATAGTGCTGAGAGCCCTTGGAGGTCATGGTGCAGCCCTGGGGGCCAGTGCTGAGCTGGGAGCTCGGGATGCAGCAGTGAGCAAGGGGCAGCCTTGTCTTTCATGGTACAGGAGAGTGGAGGGAGATGGAAAAGAACATAGAATGTTACATTACGGTATAACCCATCTTCCAACAGGGCTAGGCTCAGGGAACCTTGACAGCAGGATTGGGGTATGGCTGCGCAAATCAGTGCTGGTGGAAGATGACTGCCTCATTTACCTGTGCTGTGTAGCTAGTTTACCAGAGTTTTTACCTATTATCCTTGTAATTGGTACAGATGATGGTCCAAGCGTCATATAGGCAGCTGTTCAAGTCAGGTACTGGTAGAGATTTAACTTTGATACAGGTTGCTTTGAAATATAAGCATTCCATTTGAGCATTTTTGAAATAATTGTGAAATGTGTAATAAATATATGTATAGTTTGCTACCTGGCTTTGTGTCCATGATTACTTCCATGTTCTTCAAACCTTCCAGATGAGTGGTAATCTGATATGCCGTATGGAAGCTGTGGAGACTGGAAGAGACATGTCCAAGTGACACCTATTTAAATACCGCCTGGGCTCGCGACCTCATTATCTCTAAGGAGAGCCTTGTATCTTAGTAAATTCTCTTTGAAACTTCTTACTTCAAGCAACAACAGCCCTTATTTACGCTTTAACAAATACAATATGTATGTACAATATATATGCCTCATTAGTTTGGGTTGTATTTCATTATACCTGAATTCCCGTAAAACCATGAAAGTCTAATTTATTTACATTTTATTTAATGGAAACAGGGATTTCACAAAAGATACATACTTTATTCAAGAAGCAGACATTTAGTGAGCATTCATATCATGCCCGACACTGTACCAGGCACTGGGAGGCCATCAATAAACAGCACACAGTCCTTATTGCCAAAGAACTCATAAGTTAAGGAAGAACATGGGTAAGAAAAACAGGGATTACAATATGGTTATTATAATGACACATGGGCCCTCCACCCAAAGTTTGGTTAGGGTGCCGACTGAGGCTTATGAGGCTAGACCCACATCCACAGGGGACGGAGAAGGTTTACTGCTTATGTAGTTGAGGTCTCTGAGGCAAGCAGAGCAGGCCTCTCAAGAAAGGAAAGGAGGGTGGCTTGGGGTTTTTATTATGGTTAAGGGGTGAGGCCAGAGTGAGAGTTCCCGCACAGGGTCAGGGGCTGGCATTGTTCCAGTCTCCAGCTGGCACCAAGGGTGGAGCACACAGGCTTTCTGATCAACTTGTCCAAATGTGGAACACAGAGGCAAGAGGAGAGAGAGACTTAAAAGCTATCCACAAACACTGAACCAGTGGGGCCAGATGCCTCGTTCAAAATACAGTTGTGATAAGAAGCACTGTGTGGGAGGTTTGCAAGGGGTGTTTACTTCAGATAAGCATTCAACCCAGCTTTGGAGGGTCAGAATTCCTGGAAAGGTGCTCTTGAGAGAATCATGGAGGGCTGGAGGAAGAGTGAGAGGATGTTAATCGTGAAGATCGACTCAAGGCAGGAGAGCAGCCTGCTTGAAGCACTATGGGGTA
Source organism: Smutsia gigantea (assembly GCA_032199065.1). Taxonomy (NCBI): domain Eukaryota; kingdom Metazoa; phylum Chordata; class Mammalia; order Pholidota; family Manidae; genus Smutsia; species Smutsia gigantea. The sequence goes on from JAVSCE010001263.1 coordinate 250,203, forward strand.
AAAGTGCATGGTTCCTTAAGTTGGAGTATATTTATGTGATAGGGAACATGGAAAGACACAGTAGTAGATGAACCTAAAGGGCATGAAATTACAGCTTAATTTTAAGGATGAAGGATAGCATAGGCTATTAATCAGATATGTATGTGAGCAGGTGACTGTTCTGTCCCAAATCTGCCTGAGGTTCAGAAAGAAGGAAGTAAAAGCCATTATCAATGAGAGGGATGTGACTTGGCTAGGTGGCCTTCTCTTGGTAATACCAGTCCTAGTTTAAAGTAGTCACTATCAACATAGTCTTAGGGTGTCTCTAGCAAGGGTATTTCCTGTGTGCATCGCTGCAAGGGGAGGGGCAGGGGTAAGAGTATCTTGGCCTGTCTTTTCAAACTACAGAAATCACTATGCTTTCTCATACCATCCTGATACATGTCCCAAGGGAAGGAGTTCTCTGGTTCAAAGAAAAAATGAGGATGAGGGGGATGAGGAAGAAGGGGAGTAAGGGGGAGGAGAAGGAGAACTAGGGTAGTCTGGATGATGTGGGTATAAGTCACCTTGCTCCCAGTAGAGATTTGTTGCACTAACAAAGCAAAACTGTCAGAGTGAGTCTCAGGCTTGGCTCCAGGGGCACAAGATGTTGGGCTGGAGGACAGGAGAGAAGGAATGAATAATGTAATGTTTCCTGGAGCATTAGAATCACAGAAAAGCAGGCTTCAGTGTGACTATAAGAGGAAGAGAAGATGGAGTTCTAATTCTTTAGAAATGTTGAATTCAGTAGAGGAGGGCAGAAAAAAAGATAAAAATTAGAAAAGGGCAGTAGAGAGAAACAAATTGCCAAGAGGAGCCGGACTGTGAAGGAAAGCTAAGTTCCTGGTGTGTGCATCACACTAGACGCCCTCCTATTTTTGACATAAGAACTAAAAACTCAGGACATTTGAGAATGGAAGACAAATACTAATCAGATACTGGTGATACATAGTCCCAGTTTCCTAAGCAGATTCTCTAGAAACTGCTCAGCCAGTGGGCTTTGTCTTCTTGTCCCCATTGCAGGTAGCTTTCCTGGAAATCCTGTTGTGACATTGGAGTCCACTGCCATCTGACCCTGGGCTCTGTGCTGTTGGAGGCAAAAGAAAAGAGTAATAAAAGTTGGAACTGGTCTGCTGAGCAAGGCTTCTTGTTTTAAAGCAGGAGGCTAGAAGCTGGGGGCAGGGAGAATTTGATTAAAGGAAGAAAACTTTCTGTGACCAAGGCAACCAGAAGACCCCCCCAAAGCCTGTGGGAGCTTGGGGACAGAGGGATGAAGGAGTCCTGTAGACTTGTTACATCACAGCCTTAATGTTTTTAACCAAGGTTCTTGGGTGACCCTTAGGCAATTAACTCATGGTCCAGTTGCCTTATTATGTATCTTCAGCTGATTCTTTTTGTCCATTTTCTTCTCTTTTCCTAACACCACTAAATTTGAGAAGTGGTTATGAGCTGCTCTATTTAGCATTAATTTAATCCTAGTGCTTAATTCATGTCTTTCTCTTTTGTAGCCAACCGAAACAAGGAGGAAGTTATTTCAATCAAGATTTTATCCTTTTGAAAGAGGGAATAATTTAAATACATGGAGCCTGGTATTTCTAAAACCAGGGCAAGTGGTCTAAAAAAGTAATTCTGACCATATAATGAATCCACATTTCCTTTTCACTGCCAGGTGTACCCGACTGAAGCTGAAATAGCTTTATGGATCAATGTTCATTCAAGTGATTATAGGAAAGTGGTTATAAAGGTACTGTTCTAGCAAATTAAAATCCCGAGTGCATAATTACAAATATATGCCTTAATAATAGCAGATGTTTTTAAGATCCCATGAATTTAAGAACAAGGCAAATAGACAGTTTGTAGTTAACCCTACAGATCAATATCAAACAAACTTTCAACTGAACATAAAAGTAGAAAGAAAATTAGGCAGGGAAATATTTAATAACATAGCATTTACACAGATGAAAATGTATTTTGTGACAACATGCTGTTAAACATTTAAATGCTGTTTAATATTTAAAATATTTCATACTGTACTCTCCCACTCTCATCCAGTATCATCTAAATTTTTACTCAACAGTTTGTAGGAGATTGGTTCATTCAGAGACATACAGTTAGTTGCATATTATCTATGATTCATCAGGGTAACCATATTTCATTAATGAAATAGGGTACACTGAATGTAGCCAGCACAAAAAATAGCCAAAATTCACAGAAAATAATATTTGTTGGCTAGGACTCTCAAGAGCACAGACTTTGCCTACTAGGCTAGATTTACAATGTCAGGAATGTTAGCTAAATTTCTAGGAATTAAGTTTTCCAGAGGAATGGATACTTAGTCGAAAGGCTTAGAATTAGAAAGAAGAAATCTGTGACAATCTGTTGGGCTGTCTCCAGCATTTCTAGGAAACATGATGGCTAACCTGTGGGCTTTCGGGTGAATTCCTGAAGATGGTTCCCTTTATAGCTCTTTGATCTTGTCAGCTACAGAGCAACATGGGGAGGAGACATAAAGAATGGTTCTGGGGGAGAAGTGTTTTCGTCCTCATGATGTTGCTCAGTGTGTTTTGATACATGTTCTAGGAACGGTGATGGACTTGCACACATGTAGCCACACTTCTTCGCCTGCCTTAGCTACTGCTAATACGGATATAAGTTAGCTTGCCTAAGCCTTAGGAAGACATCTTGGGCCACATCTTAGAGTGGAACCCTGGAGCAATCCAGACCACTTTAGGGATCCTTAGCCTCAGCACAGAATGATACCCTCTTGTATGCTCTCTTCCTTGATGGAAAAAGTTAGTGAAATATTCACCACTTCTCATTAAATGTATGTATCAGATGTAAAATTATCCAGCCAAGAAATTGAGTTGGAATCCCAGAATTAGACCTGAAGAGAAGCCAGGTCCTTATGAGCAATCAGATTTGGGCTCTAGCAGAACTAAAGTATAACAAATTGTAACTGCCCTTCAGTAATTCAGTGCTCGGGTGACCTGAGATATAAAATATTTGATCAACTGGTTCAATCATGCCAAATTAGAAGACTGGGAATGCCAAGTGTCTGAAATTCAGATATCTGAAATACAGTTAAAAAAATTCTAAAAACATTGAAGTCAATGCTATTTAGTGAAAATATTAAACCTCAGGAGTAAAAATTACCTTTAGTCATATTGTAATATACTGCATTTTGGCCTAAAGCCTGAAAGGGGCTTTTTGTTTTATTTTGTTAAGTGTAATATATTTATGTTACATAAATAGAAGCTCAATTAATATTTATTCATTGGAATAAACAGTGCACACCTGGTAATAAATGTAATGAACTCTGGGCACATTTTCAGAACAACTCAATCACTATTCTTTGTTTGGCTGTTGTTTTCAGCCTTCTTATGCCTTTTTCCTATTTTAACCGTTCCTCTATTCTTACTCTAAATGCTGTTCCTTCCAATATTTGAAAAGTGTGAATATTCTGAGAATCTCTAGCCCAGGAAGCTGCAGGTAAAAAAATTTTTTTTCCCCAACTGGTATGTTAATACACTTAGTAGTATTGCTAAACTTTTCATTATTTCAGTAATAAACACTTTGCTGCTTATCTGTTAATCATTTTTTCAAGGGAAGAGACTGTGACATCTTCTCTCTTGAGTTTGATCCATCAGGCTGGGGTTGGCCCTTCATTTCTGCTTCAGGCCATACCAGCTGTGGCCCAGGTCACTGGTCTTTCCTCAGTTTCCCAAGGATAGAAGTCTTGGTGTTCTGCTGTTCCGATAAAGGAGACACAAGTCGTGGGAACTTGCCAACTGGAGGCAAACATTTTTGGTGGTTTAGCAAAATATAAGGACTGGGGTTTCTGGTGTCTGAAACCATGACTAGCTGTTGGTCTTCTGATGGTGGAAATAATTTAATGTTTACTACTGAATCATGAAAATGAGGTGACTGGACAGTTAATGAAATGACATAGTCTTAATGGCACTGTCTTTTCAGTCTTCCCCAAAAGCAGAAAGAAGAGGGAGGCCTCGAACAACATTTTATTATGTTCATGTATTTTGTGAACAGGAATTCAGATGGGGCACAGCTGAGATAGCTTGTTTCCACTTCACCATGTCTGAGGCCTCAGCAAGGGAAGATTTGAATAACTGGGCATGAATTGAGCCACTACAGGCTACAGTCATCTGGAGGCATCTCCACTCCTATGTCTGGCCTCCTGGGCCGAGAGGACTTGAAGCCTTGGCTCCAGTGGTTTCATCAGCCACAGCTCTCACACTGGACTTCCATGTGGCTTGAGCTTATTCAGAGCATGGGGCCACTGGGTAGTTGGACTTCTGCCGTGGTGGTTCTGGGCTTATGAATGTGCATTCTAGTGAAAAAGATGGGAGCTTCGTGGCCTTTTGTGATCAAGCCTTGGAAACCACATAGTGTCACCTCTGCTATACTCTCTTGGTCAAACCTGTCATGAGACCACCCAGATTCAAGGGGAGAACAGACCTCATCTTTTGATGGGGGGCATGTCAAAGATTCTGGCCATGTTTATAACAGCCCCAGGAGAAATGGCTCTCCTCTGGAAACAGCCTTATTCAGGTATTGTGGACCAGGCTCGGGTTGGTTATTATTTCCTTGGGACTCTGTCTCCGTGTGCATGGAGTTCATCTAAGTCAACATATGATAAACACCCACTGACATGAGAGAAGAAGGTGAAGATCTTAATTTTTCTGAGTGCTGACTGATCATATGTATCACATACCCCTGCTAAACTCCTACCAGCACTAGCAACGCCTAATCTATTCTAAAACTTCCTAGAACCCTTTGAGGGTGTTTCTTTCTAGAGTCATTGAGGAAAGAGAATTTGACTTGGGTGGCCCCATTTCCCTGAGGCTCTGTATCTCCAACCTGATAAAAGTGTCTGACCACCATCCCTGAAGAAAGTCTCCAGAACATTCTCTCACAGGGCTGTTGCCCTTTCTTCAGAACAGAGTAAGTTAGGATCCAGAGGATGGGAAAGAACTCTTAGGCTTCTGTGATAAATATTGATTAACATTAGAATAAGGGATTTATGGATTCCTGAAGTCTTAAATGTTTTACAAGAAGGTATGGGATTTTCCCAGGAAAAGGATAGAGTCTCTGTCCTTAAATGAATTTACCATCTTATGTGAAAGGTAGATAAGCAGACACAGCTTCTCAAAAATATACATCTGCTGCAGAAACATGTAAAACCACACGTGGCACGTAAACACATAACTAGGTACAGCCATTCTCACTAGGCAGCTGAGCTTGGGAATGCTTAGTGGTGAAAGTGAATCTTTAAAGAAGGAATCAGGCTCCATGGTGACGAGGTAAAGTAAGAAGAAGCTCTAGAAGTTTCTGTAGGTTTCAGAAAGATTGAGATGTTTTGAGGTCCACTTTCAGAGACTTTGTGTCTAATTCTAACTGTTCAGAATATTTCCTACTTAGATATTCCTTCCACCAACACTCACCTCCTTCTGGCTACAAAGCCATAGATTTCATCAGAGCAAGGTCCATGCTTCACTAGCTCTGGTGTCTTCTGCAGAGTCTAGAACAATACTCAATCCAGTAAGTACCAGTTACATTTTAAGGGAATTGGGTAACCTTGAGCAGACCGAGCCCTTGACATCTCAAGACCAGCCCACACCTTCCTAGGCCTGTGTTTCCTGAATTCCTCAGAACAGCCCTGCGACTATTGTTTAGATCTGCTTTATAATCTGGAGCTTTTGCATAAACCAATGATGTTTTTTGGAAGCCTACCTAGCTGAGTTTTTTGAGCAGGCATATGGTGCTAGTTATGCTCTGTTATCTTTTGGGCATAAGAGCCCTTGAGGAGTGAGCCCATGGCCTGGGCCAAACATTTTGGAAAAAGTACAAAAATAGGAAGTCTCAGTAGATGGGTTTTTTTCCTTCTAGAAGGAAGAAACTGAAAGTCAGATATACATATCTGCTTTCAAAATATTTATAAGAAATTGTGAGAAAGGCCACATCCAGATTTTATAATTATTTCTCCCTCTCCCCACTTAATACGTTTTTGTTTTTAGTATTTTCTTTTCTCATTTCCAGTGGAAACATTTCTAGGTTTGAAGGTTCGCTGCTTCTCCTAGGGTAGGTGCATTTCATATATTTTTAATTGAAGGGTTTCTGCCATTTTCACAAAGGCAAAGCTAATGAAAACTCATACACCACAATGGTTTGTGGGCCGGAGTGGCCCACAGGAGCCCCGAGGTTGGTCCAAAACTCCTTTTGCTGAAACGATATTGCTGCTGCCAGTCCCAGGTGGCTCCTTGGAGTAAGGCCTGGAGAGCACAGGGTAACTCGGCCCTGCCAGGGTTATCAGAAAAGCCCCCAAACCAAAGCCTCTGACATTCACATTCCTCACAATAGAATCCAAACCAAACAGAAAGTGATCCTGTCCTCACAGCCTCAGCTCTGCCCAGGTCGCTATCTTGCCTGGCTGGTTCGGTTGATGGTGGCATAAAAGTGACAAAGGTCCCAAAGCAGAGCCATGGCCATGCCCAGGGAGTGGTGGATAACATGACCAAACCGGGCTGCCAGCCGGTTTATCAGAGGCTGATAACTGACAACTCATAGTCTCTTGTCTGTGCCAAAAATACATGCAGAAAGAACTTGTTTTTCTTTATAAAACTGAGTAAAATGGCTTCAGAATTCTGCACAAATGACCACACAGTTTAAGATTTATTTTCCTTGCAAAATCTACAGTTCATTTAAAAAATACATTCCTTTATAACCTTGCTTCCCGCTGCGCATCTGCCTTTGTCAAGGCGGCTGGATGGTACGGGCCCGGCCCGCAGTACTTAAGTAAGACCCCTGGAGTTCTGGCAATGGTGGGGTAGATGAAAGATCCACAAGTTGGTGCATTAGCAGAGAGAATTCCAATTCCAAGTGATGTAGCAGCAAACACAGGTGAAGGAAGGCAAAGTGCCAAATATACAGAGCACACAAAGTAGAAACTACATTTTGGTAAGTAATTCATTTATTTGAAATAAAGACATCAACTCAGCAATCAACACTTAGGATTGAGAGTCTTTAGTTTGTGAGTCCCTCTGGAAAGGTTCTCAGTTCCAGGCATTGTCTAAAAGGGAGCAGTCATCAAGAATGATTCCCATTCTTTACCCCACCTCAGCCCACTTATCTGTATTATGGCTTAAGAATGTTCCAGACGAAGTTGAAATAGGAGAGGAAAGATTGGCCCATAAAGGGGAATTTGCCCAGATCTAGTCCCGAAGGGCCTGGAAGATCCTACATTTTCCCAGATTTTTCACTAATTCAGAGGACTGTCTGATCTAGATCTGGGCTCCAGTAAAAATATTAAGTGACCTGGGGATTGAAGCCTGAGTATATGTCCTCAGTCCTTACTCCTATACACCCTCCTCTGGCAATGGACCAGGGCCAACCCTATCTCTCTGAGAACTTGCAGGCAGGGAATGATTGAGTTATAATTATGGAATTATTTTGACCTTAAAGCCTTGTGTTATATTATTATTATTAATAATGCTGTATAGGTAAAGAGCCTCATCATTTTTTAAGACATTGTCACTTCTGTTAATTAATCAAACCAAACAATTTTCAAAGTAGATCAGGGAAACACTCCCATTTCACAGAGCAACGCACAGAGACTCTAAAAGGATGCATGATTTACACAAGTTAGAAAGTGAATAGCTAAACGCACTTTCCATGAAAGTGCTTTTGTGACTCTCCGCAACATGTATCTCTTCTAAGGTGAGTTGTGTTAAAGCAGCATAATGGCCCAGTAAAGATCCACACACTAATCTCTGGATCCTGTGAATATGTTACTTTACATTGCAAAATAAATAGTTATGGGTGCAGATGGAATTAAATTTGCTAACCAGCTGATCTGAAAATGAGGCAATTATCCTGGACTACTTCAGTGGGCCCAATGTATTCCCAAGGGTCCTTAAAAATGGAAAAGGGAAACAGAATAGGTCAGGGGGATGCAATGTAAGAAGGTCTGCAGCTTTGATGATGGACAAAGAGGGCCAGAAGCCAGGGAATCTAGATGGCTCTAGAAGATGAGAAAGGCAAGGGAATGTACGTTTTCATAGAGCCCCAGAAAGGCGTGCTGACACCTTGATTTAAGCTCAGTGACACCTGTGTCAGACTTCTAACCTACGGAATATATTTGTATATTTGTATATTGTAAGGTATATTTGTATATTGTAAACACTACAAAAAAAGCTCTCAAGAAAAAAAAAGGCACATTAGTATTTATCAATTTCTCTAGGGTAGAGTTATTCCCACTGTCTTGACAATGGGTTTCAGCCCCTGGCAAGTTCACTATGGATTCAATGTGACCAAAGAAATGACAGTAGAACGTTCTTGGGGTGAAAAGGTTGTACCCAACTTTTTTCCACAGTGGCAGGTCAATCAGTAATATCCCATCTACTCAGAGTGAACCTGCATTCAGCAAGCTGGTCTCTGCCTCTGGGCCTCTGTGCCCACACAGCCGTCCTCTGGGACTCTGTCCTTGGCACTGCCACCACTCCAGCCTCCGCTCTGCTCTCCTGCAGCCTTGCAGCTGTGCCACCATGTTTCCCAGACCACTGGGCGGAGCTTTTTATATAGAGTCAGTAACAATGCATTACCCACACATGTGTAGTGAGCTAGTCAACCAGGGCCAGGTGAGAATCCTGGTCACAGGTACTTTCATTTTATCCACACCCACCATCGCTGATTTCAAACAGCCGGTGACATCACTGATCTCAGAGTCCTGAAGAGATACCCTACAATCTCTTAGGAGCTGGTACTGGCCAGCTGCAGCATGCTCCCGGAATACATTCAGAAAACTGTATACTTAGCCATTTTAGAATTTCACTAGATTTATTAGAGGTATCCCTTCAGAGAAGATGTCTCGGTACTTCTGTATAACCCAACATTCCAAGCTTATTTGACTACCTTCCTTCTCCCAAATGGTAGATACTATGTGGAAACTGGAAAGTCAGTGACAAGATAGTATGAGCCACCCTGACTTGTGGCCGACTCCCTATGGCTCTAGAGAGATCATGCTGATTTCCACACCTGTTGGGTGTGGCTGTCACTACTGTCTCTCAACCCATATTTTTTTATACTATCCCAAAACAGCTACCCAATTTTTGAATACATTTTACTTTTTTCTTATTACTCATCTCATAATAATTGAGAAATCTGAGTCTAGGGGTGATAACACGGGAGAAACGGAGCTAGGGATAGGTGTCTGTGGCTAGTCCTCATCACTGACTACCTACTTGGAAGGGCAAGGCAAGTAACAGCAAGCAGCTGATGAAAAAATAATCTAAATTGACATCAAAGGTCTACTGACTAAGGATATCTTTTCTACCATGATCAGTCAAAGTTGTCAACTGAGTGAGGGTCACCTTGCTTCAAAGAGATCAGCTTTTGAGTGCTGGGTGTTAGTGTAATAGGATAAATGACAGTTGCCCTGTGACTACTTCATATAATTCCCTCTCCCAGGCTTTTCAGAAGCTTAGGGGAATCTTTTGATAATTTTTCTCCTGAGCTTGTTAACTCTGCTTATTAGTGGCATAGTGGTGGGGGTTGGGGTGCTTTAATCTTGCTAATTAACTGAACTTCTGTCTCTTCCTGTTTAGATAATTTCTTTTGGATGATTCAGTCTCTTTAAAGGATAAATGTTTAGTCTTTCCAATTTCTCAATGGTTTCTCCGCTTGTCCCCAAGATGGTGTCATATGTCTCGAGGTTGGGGCCTGGGGAAGATCATGTAATCCTGGGGTAGCAGGCAGTCAGGACTTCTATGAATGCAGGTCCTCCTTCTCTGCACTGTTCAGGGCTCTGTGGTGAGAAAATTAGTTCTGGCCCCCAGACATGTGGCTGGCTCCATGCAGCTCTAGAAAGGTCATGCTGAATCCCCAACCTGATGTTTGTGGGCCCAGCCATTGCTTACATGCAGTCTCACGTCCCAGGGCTCTGCTGCCCTTATCTCCAGCCCAGACTTCTGCCAGCACCCCCAACACTCTGTGTGCTTTCTCTGGAGCTTACAGGATTCAGGAATATCCCCCAATGAAAAATGCTGCTTCAGGCTGCCAAACGACAGCTCTCCTGTTGCTGCATGATCATGCTGGTGGCTTGTTAGATGAGAAACAGACAAATGTAGAGCTTCCCCATCTCTCAAATTATACTGGAGAAAGTGGGTCACTAACTGCAGTATTCTTGGATTCCCTAAGATGTCACCTCAAAAGAAACCCTGTACCCTTCTGAGATCACTTTTTGCCGTGCTCAGAAAGGTAGCTTTCTTCTGCACTGCCTTTCTGATTGAAACACTTCATAGGCCACATCTATTTTCATAAAAGCCCATGGCTTAGCTTTCATGAGTGGCAGAAATATTGTCTTTATACCAGGGAAAAAAATCTAAAGTACAAGGTAGCCAGGCTCAGTTTTTCATATAAGGAATCATGGAAAAACTAGGAGGTAAGGATTATCTAGTATGAATATACATTGATTTAATATCCTGGTTATTCCCATTACACCTGCCAATAAAATTGTGCTAATGGAAATGTAAAGCACGTCCCTCCCCCTTCCATTATGAGATCACCTGAGAATTTAAGAAAATCCCATTGAGTTTTATGCCTCGTGTGTGTATATTAATTTGATTCATCCATAGGAGCTCAAGTGGTATGATCCTTATGGACATTAGTATTCATAATATGCTTTGACTCAGAGGAACATCCTTATTTTCCAGGTGAAAGGCTTTCCCTGCCTTTACTCCTTTAGTCATTTGTCTGTTGTTCTACTAGCATGTATTATCCCACACTGTAATTCGTTTTTTCCATATCTTCCTTTCTCTCTCCCAATTGCTCTCCACATGTATACTGAGCATTCATACCACAAGCGCCAGAATCCTTCTGTCTGTATCTTCTCTATATGCATCCCAAGGAGTGTGCCTGACACACAGTAGCTGCTCAGCTCATGAATGAATGAAGTGACTTACTGAGTAACCTTTCAGCAAATAGGCAACAGAGAAGAAAAAATCTCTCACCATCCATGACAGGTCTCTGGTGGAAGCATTTGATGACTCAGCCTATGAGACTAACTCATGAGAAGTGAATCAGCAGACTGACAACCTCATTTTCAAAAATGGGACATTTTCATCGACTTCGGCAATGTGGATTGATTGGGTGAATGAAATAGTCAACTGGGGGTGAATTCTGAACAGGGTTCTGGAAAATTTTTTTTAATGGCAAAATCAACATAACGAATAAGCAGAGGGTACTCTAACATCTAGACATACAGCGAACACTACATTTGCTTTCATTATTGCTATTGCTGTTGACATTCCTACAGAATGTGCTATTAGCTTTAGTCAACAGGTATTTTAAAATTTAAATAATTTAAATTAAAAAATATGGAAATATTTATTAAGATTATTTAATAATATTTAATATTTTAATTATTAATATTAATAATAATTAATAAAATATTGAAATATTTATTATAGAAAAGGTTATAAAGCACAAGTAGGTTAAAATAAAAAGATAATATACTATCTGAAGATAACCACTATTAAGTTTGGTCTATAGATTTATGTTCTCAAAAAATTTTATTTCATGCTATATTTACTATTTTAAAGAGTGCTTTCTGTTCTGACTTACTAACAATAATATTGTTGACATCTTTTTTATATTTTCCTTTTTCTATTCAAAATGTTATCCTAACTTTTTAATCTATCTTTCAATTTTATGAGGTGTTAGAATTTTTTTCCTCATGGTAAAGAAACAATTTGCCTTCATTTAGCAGGATTTTCTATTATAGCCAAACAGCCTTTTGTGTCTTTAGGGATTTCCTGTTTTTTAAACAAGAGAGATGGTTTTTATTGGACGATGCAACTGACTAAAGAATTATGCCTTGGGCCAAGCATTGAATTGGAGGCCTAGCTGTGATTTTGGAGAGACCAATGCCCTTCCTTCAGGTTGTCTCAGTACCAGTGGAACACACTAACCAACTCTAATGTCTGTTGCCTTGAATATAATGGACAGGACTCATGCAGGGGGTTTGCAAGTGAAGAAAATTTTTAGATTGTGAGCATGCCGTTTGGAAGTGCGAGTATCGCAGGAGTCTAGAACAGCTTCTGCTCAATACATGAACCCTCAGAGTTTTTCACCCCATCTATCTGACAGGTTACATGGAGGTAGGCATTTCTCAGGTTCAAAACATCTGTATGTCTCAGACCAGATGGATTTTCCTGAAAGCCAAGTTGAGAATTTAAAAAGAAGACAGAACCACAAAAATATTATGGATACTATATCATTTTAAGAAAACAATTGCCACTTATTTGTGATCTGAGATAAATATAACAAGCTGGGGATCCATGTGTGTTGTGTAGAAAGGGGCTTATAAGAACGGTTAGTAGGTAGATGAGTGGAGGAAAATGTTAGAGATGGGACAATTTAATAAGTGCTTCATCAACATAGTCTGTATGTAAACTTATATATGTTCTACACAAATAATTTTATATGTGTTATTCTCTACACCATAAAGGGATCCCTAACCTCTACCTAATAAAATATTCTGGTAATGTCTTTTGGCTTAGTTTGGATACTATGTAATTCAAGGATAACAGCATTGCATTTATTTCAGCATGCTATATAACTAATTTGGCTATCAGAAATGTCTTTTTTTTTTGTAATCTAAGAGTTACATTTAGAGCTAGAGAAATTGATAATTGACAGGGAATACATTTTAGTATCACTATCATAGAGGCAAGTTTATATTCATTTCGATACAGAAATTGGGAATTTCCAGTAGAACAATATAATTACTGTGTAGCACAACAGGTTCCATAATTCAGTGTAATTGGAAGTCACAGATTGAGAATGGAAAGCAAAGTACAAAATGACTAGTTGCCTAGGAGTGTTTTCTAATTTTTCTAGAAAGTGTATTTATAGGATAATACAGACTTCATAAAAGATATCTTCTGTGACTTATGTTGTACTATAAAATATTTAATTACATTTCTCAATGTGTGTGTGTGAAGGCACTAGGTCATGTGATACGATTCTAAATGTCTTGTGAGAAACAAGCTAATAAGGAGTTGGGCCAGATTCTAGGGTGAATTATGCATGGAAAGTGACATCTGCAAGGCTCAGTGTCTAATGAAAACACAAGGCAAATAAGTAAATGTTTCCTTTTCTTACAGACCTTGATTTTTTGTGTATGAGACAGATGATATTACATTACCTTATTCTAAATGACTACTACAGAGTGAAGAATGAAAACAGCACTTTACTTTTTATGTTTATAAAGTGAAATGATCTAGTTTAATTTGCTCATTTTAAATAAAAGACCTTTAAATAGTCCTATAAACCAGGATTCTGTTAATTAGTAGGGAGTGCTGCAGAAATAAGATCTATTTCTAGTTATCTCTGCTTGGGCAAAGATTTACTAATAGCTTTATGAAAACAATTCTAAATGACCACGATTATATTTGTTAAGTGCAGAGTAAGTGCGCTGGGCTCATTTATGTTTAAGGTCCATTTCACTTTAAAATTCTATTTTGAGTTATTTCTCAATGAAGTTGAGCATTTTCCAAGTTGTTTGAGAGAAAGAATCTTCTAGTTTTTTTCAACGTTGCAGTAATAGACTGTTTACAGTATTTTAAACTCCTTAAATTGCAAACGAACTGCTGTTCCATCTGTGCAAGTGGATGAACAAAAACAAATAAGATTATTTATTGCAAATGAAAGTATTTTATATTTTTTACCAGGAGTTAACCATGTTTGAGCTACAAGAAACTGAAATTTTTATTTTACTGGATTTAAGTAGCATGGCAAAACTGACCCAAGGCAGTAGGACAATTTCTAGGAAGTCTCAGTGTAGACTTTAAGGCATACAGGGTTCGGAACACTGGCCCTTGAGAGTAGAGATGTGCCTGTGGAAAGAAATAGTTTGCTCACAAATGCTCCATGCCTGGTATGTGTGGTGCCCACCCCTGAGTCTTTGAGGATGGAAAAAGACTGTGTATTTAAATTCCATCCAGTGGCTATTGTCAGCAAGATCACCAGAAGGGTTTGGGGGATTGGGACGTGGCCATAGATGGTAGAAAGAGATGGTTACAAACTAGGGATGAGCTAGAAGGCAATTTGGCAGTAATGCTGTGATGTAAGGGAATTTCATTGATTCCTTCAACAAGTAGCTGTTTCACAGCTAGAAAGCAGAAGCCGCTCTGCATATCCTGGGGGAGGCTCTGGTGGAGAGGTCCAATATGGAGCTACTAGCCACATGTAACTATTTAAGGTTTAATTTTAATGAACTAAAATAAATAAAATTAAAGTTCAGTTCCTCAGTCACACTGGCCACATTCCATGTGCTCAGTTGCTACGTGTGGCTAGTGGCTACCATATTGGATAGTGTGACTCACAGTCCCTTATATCACTGGAGAGAGTTCGATTGGAGAGTGCTGGCAGAATAGTCACAGGTGTAGTCCTGGTGTTGGCAATCCATTTGAGGAGATTATGTAAACAAAAAGCTTCAACACCAGTGTGTAGTATGAGCAATTTGGGAGGTAAAGACAAGACAACTCAAGAAGCTCAGAAGAGAGATGATCTAATCACAGAGTAGCCACATAGAGCCAAAGAAAAGGTAGACTATGAGGTCAGAACTAAAGAAAGACTATGAATTTAACAGTCAAGGATAAATCGAAACATTCTCTACATAACATAAGACAGAGGTTCAAGGGATGAAAGGATGGCAGGTAGACTGGGGTAAAGAGATCATGAAAAATGTGGCATCTAAAGCCATTGGAGTTCTGACTGTGAAAGGCCTTGGAGGCTAAGAGTTTGGATTTTATTTTCTGAAGGGATTGAGAAAACACTTGAATTTTTGAGTAGGGAATGTGATCCAGTGGTGCAAGTGTTATTTCAGGAAGATATTTCTGGCAGCAGTGTGCAGACTGGATTAGGTGGAAAGATAAGTTGATAGACCATATTAAGGTGTGTTGAGAAAAGACCATATGTGCAGTTGTAAGAACCTCAACTTGAGCAACTTATGGACAGGAAAGCTATCTGCATAGCTACACTCTGACTAAGTGATACATGCAGCATATTTCCCTTTAAGTTAGAGAATAAAAGGGTTTTTCCTCATTTACTGGGCTTTGTCCCCTCCATAAATGTATACTTTTCCTATTGCAGCAGTTGTGAGCTCTGCCTGACGGCTGCTATTTTACTGTAACTACCAGCCGCCGTTGGTCTAGTGCTTATCATTTACTGATGCTATCTGAGGACTTGCCATGTGCTGGCTCATTTATCCTTACCACCACCATCCTTTTAGTTAGAAACTGATATCCCCATCTGCCAAGCAAAGAAATAGGATTAGAGAGGTTAAGAAATTTGCCCCAAGTCACATGGGTGGCTGAGCTGCAATATCAGTTCAGATCTCTCAGACACTGTACTGCTGACCTTTCAGCACCAAGCTATGTTGCATGAGAAAAACTCTTTCCTGGCAGTGATAGGGCTATCAGGGGCCATGATGAGGGAAGAATGACAGCCCTGAGGGCTTTGGCAGCCAGAAAGGAGGCTTTACTATGTGCCCAGTGGAGTGTGTTGCTCTTACTTAATGGGTCTTTGGGGAGAAGAAAGCCCAAGGTACTTTTGGACACACAAGGGGAACCTTGTTCTAGAAACCTTACTTCCTCTGAAACCTCACAGGTAATGAACAGATTTGATGGTTCTAATAAAATGCCAGTGAGAATTGCCAGATTGAGTCAGGGTCCCCAGATTGAGAAAAACCTATGACCAAATTTTTCCAAGTCTTGACTCATTCCAAAGCTCTAATATTTTGAAAACAATAACAAACCATGCAGGCATTTCCTAGATTTGTAAGGAGGAAAATAATGATTTCTGAGATGTAAACTACCCAAAAAGTTGCAGAAAAAGAAAATGCACTTTGTGAATACCTAGAATACTACACAATAGATAAGTGACTCTAGGGTCAAAAATGCACAAAATATGCCTGCAAAGGGATCCAATTACAATAGCAAATACAGTTTGTGAAACGGATGCCATTTGGTGAACTGGGTGCGTAACGTGGCAAAGCTATCTGCTTTTACAATGTCATGTTTGTGTATATTCACACTTAGGCATGGACATGCATCTATTATAGTAACTCGGTAAAAATACCCAGAGGGTTTGGAAATTCCTGCCTAGACTTGGGTTTTTAGATATGCTTCCTTTATTCTCAACACCCGTGCACATGAGAAACTGCAGCTTGAGCGCAGACTTGGCAGGCAGACCCTGTTCACTGTTTTCTGAAACACTCTTCCTTTCTCTTCAGTGGTACCTATTTTGGGGGCCCTAAGCAGCCTCACACTTGCCTCTCAGGCTTCCGAAGGGTATTGAAGACTTGTTTGGAGCACATAATTTATGCTGCGCTGAAAAATAGCCGAGACTGTAATGGTGCCCAGAGAATCTAAGTTCTCTGAAGCCTAGATCACATTAATATGCAGTATTTCATTTACAACCCCCTTCTAAGGAGGTTTGAGAGGATAATGCCTTGTTTGAATAATAATATAGCACATTTTACTATTCAGAGTGCTTTCACATAAATCATCCATCTCATTTTATTTTTGAAACAATGAAGGCGATATAAGGCCAGGATTATTACCTACAGGGAATGAGAAGCTCAGATGGGTCAAGTGATTTACTCAAAGTCACATTGCAAATTCTCAGCAAAGCCAAGATTAGAAGCTGTGATTCTTCATTCCCGGCTCAGCTGGGTCTTTTCATAAGATAGTTAAAAGCCCACAGATTCATGGGTGGAATACTGAAATTCTCAGGCACAGCCTCTCATTTCTAAGTGTTCATTTCCATAGTTTGCTTTTAGCATCACTCAGATTTTGTGGCTTTATAAGGTGGCAAGAAATTTTGAGTAAAAGTTTATGATGTAACCTTTCTTTTGGAAGGGTATGACCTAAGATAGGACCTGAAAGAATATCAATTCTTAAACTAACTGTGAAAAATTAGATATAAGTTCATGTAATGACAATGATCTTGATATTTGTTTTCATCCTTATATTTAATCAGGCAGGGTATGAGTTTTATATGAGACAATTAATGGGAAAGCACTTGGTAATCTCTGCAACATTGTAATAGGGAAAGCTGACATAAGTACTCTCAGTGTCAGGAATTATTGAACTGATTTAATTTGTATTTAATAGTTCCAACTTGTTAGCAGGGGCATTTTGACTTGTTTATATTGTTATTATGCTTACTCTCTTTTCATTAATTTCATTCAAACATTCCTTTAACACATATATCTTATTTTACCTAATGTATTAAGCTGATGATATATGTGTGTACAGCTATATATATGCCAGATGTTTGGGGTATAGTGCTATTTCTCTGGCTCTTCTAACTGTTCTCACATTCCTCTGGCACTGCCATAGGAACAATAATACTAATAGCAGGGTCCCATAGCAATCACAATATATTCGTTCATCTTTTATGTGTTCATGTAATTGCACACAAAAATATGTACAGATATACACACAAGAATGCATAAATACATTCATGTATACATATACAGATACATACCTGTTGAACCACTGTGTTGTAGACTTGAAGCCAATATAAGATTGTATATTAACGATACTTCAATTAAAAAAAAAGAATATACCATGTGAATTCAACACCATTCACTTAGCAGTAGGCTTTCATTCTGACCCATGCAGTTTTCTTTTTGCCAGTTGAACAAACCTAAATGAAATATATTCAAATAGTGCTGTGTGAAATACTCTTACGTATACTTTTTTTATTTCTGTGGGATGACCAGAGTAGGAATTATGGACTGAAGAGCATAACTTAAGAGGTTTTGCCACACTGGTCTCTAAAAAAGACTGCAACACTTTATGTTTCTGACACTGTATGGGACTTCCCATTTTCTTTTATTCAAATCATGTTATTTCCTTTCATCCAAATCTATAATGAATGTTCTTATTCCCAATTTGTGCTAATTTGAGGGAAAACTGATAAAGTGACATGTTATTGTTCCTTTAAATTTTCCATTCCTGACTGCTAGTGAAATCAAGGATCTTTTCATATAATTGTTAATCATTTTGATTTGCAATTCCACAAACTGTCTACAACCATCACATGCCTACAACTGTAGCTCTTTTCTCTTTTATTTGCACTATCTTTGTAATGTGCATCATATATTAAACTTTTATTATTAGATTTACAAATATTTTCTCCTGTTGGTCCTTTGACTACTCTGTGTATGATATCTTTTGCCAATTTTGTTTTTCCAAAGTATAGTATGTCTATCTTTGCTTTTACAACGTTTGGTTTCCCTGTTGGTTAAAATTGCACATGAGGTCTTCTAGATCTTCCTCAAGTATTTTTTGTCAATACATTATTTACTCATGTCTTTAGTTCATTTGAAATAAGTGCTGCAAGATTGGGATCCATGATGTGTTTTCCTTCCGTCATTGCAAATGATTAAATAATTCATCCTTTTCCCAATGAATTAAACTATTTTTGTCTTTATTAAATTCTCATGCCTACTGGGATTCTCTCATTTAATTATGTTATGTATTTTTTTTAGTTTCTTAATTCTCTGTTGTGTATTTTTTTAAATTTCTTAAAACTGATGAAAAGAAAGTAGATCAATTGATTTAGTGTGGCACCAGTCTGCCTGATGGTAACTCACCGAATTTCTGGTATAGCTTGTAATAACAGTAAAATATCTCAAGGGCTACTCTCAAAATCCAAAAGCCATTCATTGAAGGCATTTGGTGGCAATTACCTGACATTTCAGAGGAAAATGAAAGCATTGCAATAAAAGAACACAAGTGTAGGACTCACATCATAAACAGCTAAACGACAAGGAAGTCTGAGGGAACTAAGTAGGTTTCCAGCCATCCTTTCACGAATATGAGCATGATGGCAGTGACCACTAACGTCCGTGAAGACAGAAGTGTGAAAATATGCAGTCTTGGTAGATGCAATTTGGCCAGCATTGTTCTGTCTATTCATGAGTCTTGACCACATCAAACTTCATGAATGTTTCAGCTTCCTTACACAACAGGTAGGTGTTGGCTCTGAGACAGGTGTTATGCTAATAGTAGATTTAAAATTACTATAAAAACAAAATATATCTTTGCATTTATAGCAAAGCATTTAACAAAGTCTTGGGATATCCTCATATATATAAAAGAAAGGCTGCATGAGAAGAACATAACTGTGTATTAAAAGCCATGTTGCAACATGTTTGATGACCTCAATGAAATTATTTTTGTACCACTGAATTCTTCTGTTGGCCACACATTTAAAATTTTTATCAAAGTCTTGGGTGACAATACTGAGGACAGGGTTACTACTTTCCCAGGTGACACGGAGCACTGAGTACTAATTCCATGACAGAAGGGTCAAGATTCAAAAAAATCACCTCACATGGGTCATAACAGAGTAGTGACCTTTACCCAGGATATAAGTAAGGTTCTTTATGTTGATTAAGAAAAATAAACTATGTAGGTAAATATTGTATTTGAGCAAGTTTGCTGTGACCCAGAATATACTTATGCTTTTAGGTCATATTTCTAAGCCACAAATGAGCTATATATTCTGCCCAGAAATACCTAGGTGTATATATGGGATTTCTCTACTTCACTTTGCAAGTAAGGTTTGACCTCAGTATCCTAAGTAATGTAGAATGTATTGTTATAAATATTCTTGTTCCAAATCACTTGATGTCAGTTCAGTTCAGTAAATGTGTGACAGGTGCTTCCAAAGACTCAGGCACTATGGAATATTGCAGGAAAAAGGATGTGAATAAGATGTTGTCACTGACTTCAAGGAACTCAGGACTTAATGAGGAGGACAGGCCCAAGAAACCCATGGCATGAAGGAACTCATGGGAGCTCACTGTGGTTATCGAGCTATTGGCTGTAAAAGTGGCTAATGGATGTTCATTTTCACTTATTTTTACCTGAAAGATATCCCTGGCTTCCTTTTAATTTTGCCATTTAGGAGTGAGGTGGTAGCGATTCTCACACTGCTGGGGAGTCATAAGTCCTCTTTTCCTGACTAATGGCTATAAAGCAGCAAGGGCTTGCTGGCTAATTGGTATTTCAAAGAACTGTAAAGATCATGTAAATGTATTTGTATGAGTATCGAAAATGATGAGTTTGGTTTGTTTGACCCTCTAGTAATTGGCACAGTAATAATAGAGCTAGGCGGCTCCAAATGCTTTTTATTGTTACTATTCCTACAAGAAAGAATCAAAGGAAACCAAACAAAGCAAAAACATAATAGCAACATTTTCTTCCTGGCGGAAGCAAGAGCAAGACAGGAAAACTGCCTATTTGCCTTCATCTTTCAAGAAACAAATACTCTCAATCAACCTCTCTTGGATTTGGAAATAATGTCCCTGTTGTTCCAGAGGCCCCACTTTTCTTCACCTTTCTCAAACAGCAAAATGTACAAGAAAACCTTTAAGATGAGCATTTCTTGTTTCCTTCAGAATAGGCTTGTTGTTGTAGACAATGGTGAAAAGGTCCAAAGGAGGAAAATATTTAAATCTTTGCCCTCTCTTAGGATTTCTCAACACACATTTATCATGTTAAGGGTAGTCGATTGGTCGGCTTAACCAAATGTGTTTCAGATTGATATGAATAAAGAGCCTTTTATATAAAACACCTATCAGCGTCCCTGGGAACTTGGAAAATGTTAATTTGGAGAAGAGAATGTGGACATCTTGACAGAGTTGATGCCTATAGTGCTAAAAAGTTTGCTCGTGCAATGAACTACTGATTTTTACTGCCTTCAAACGTTTAGCATTACTGTTCTTGACTACATCTACCTTACCAGGGAAGAAATTATGTAGAAGGAAAAGTTTTCAGGATTTGGCTGGGAAGAGGAAAGTATGATATTGTAATTGATTTCTTCGATTAGCATCTGGGGGTTTCACTGTTTCTAGAAATTGAAATCATACATGATGTAATTAAAACCAACTTAAACTGAAGCATTCCTTTGG
Source organism: Smutsia gigantea (assembly GCA_032199065.1). NCBI lineage: Eukaryota > Metazoa > Chordata > Mammalia > Pholidota > Manidae > Smutsia > Smutsia gigantea. Next base: position 271,228 of record JAVSCE010001263.1, read on the forward strand.
CAGGTAATGTCATGTGGTTACAAGCTTTTGAGATCCATGAAATGTACAATGTAGTGTCATTTTCAGTAGACCAGCAGTCACTTCAGAAGGATGTTAAGCCCTAGATTCCTATGCAGTGGGTATATATCAGTATCCCAAGTTTATAGGTAAACAGGCACAGAGAGGTTAAGAGACTTGCTCAAGGCCACAGAGGAGATGAGAAGCTGAGCCTGGAACAAACTTTCTGTTCTCCATTTCCAGAAGACATCACTAAGCCATGCTTCCTACCAGCTTGGAAGCTCAGAATACTTGACATAGTCATCTTGCCTTTTTTCTTCCCAGTGACCATGTAAAGCCTTTCGTGACGATATGGTCAAACCAGGCCTTTTCTTTTTCAGCCTTCCCAGGCTTGCCTCTCTGGTGCTGCAGCAGCGGCCTGTATTCTCTCTGCTGGGCTTAAGAAGCTCCCTTTTGAGGGTTTCTGAATGGCTGGCCTCTTGGTGAAGTTTGATGCAACCCTGTCTACCTGGGACCCACATCACTAACCTCCGAGCTCAATGAACATTTCATTTACTTGCACAGTCAAATGAAATTTGCCTAGCCTTTGAAAACTTACATCTGTTGAGTGTCTAATTTGTATTGCCATTTGTTCCACAGATGTGTAACAAGACAAATACCTGTCCTGGCTTACATGGGATTCAGAAATGCTTACATTAATCATGCTGGTGGAAAGAGGTTAAGGGCTATACAATAAATCAGTCTCCAAATGGTTTCATTTGGAAAGGCCTGGGACAACAGGGTTATTTTTATCCTAGGATGCTTTTAATTTGAATCAAAAATGCTTTACCACATGTTCTGCCCCGATTCAAAAGGATTGGTAACAAACATGTAGTCTTTTTCTTCTCAGATTGGTGCTAAGCCCTCATCAAAAAGCGTATGCCGTCAAGCAGCTTATCTCCACTGAGTTGCTTCCCTTAATGTGTTCCTAATTATAATCGTATATATTGCTCACTGTGGCCGATTGAACAATATGGCAGTAATTTCTTTACAGGCCTCCCTGCTCTTTGAACTGTGAGTACACAGGGCTAGAACAGAACCAGATCAATAGGATTTGAGTGCTGGCAAATCAAGCCAGATGCGATCTTGAGAGACTGAATCTCCAGCTGTTTCCCAGAAAGGACTTCCAACAGACAGCTGGGGACCTTACCAGGATCATCACGCTCATCACCAACATTCCCACAAAATCCACCCACGACTCTTTAGGAAACATGCAACTATTCTCATCTCTTTCTAAATCACTATCTAAATCACCCAAGTCTCCTAAATGCTTTGAAATGGAGATTGTGTAACACAGATAAGCCAGTGACTGACGATATGGGATGGAGACATAACAATATCCTATTAACACTATGTATCTGTCGGTGCTGCATGATAGGTGGCTGAGAGCAGTATCTAAAAGTCATTTTTAAAGTACCAATGCTCAAACATTTCCACGTGTTTGTAAGAGGGAGATAACGCAATCCTCATTCTCTTGGTCAAAATGGCATGTTATTGCTTGGTGCATCGATCTTTGTGCCCCTCATCACTCTCGCCAGGCCTTGTTTGAGGTAGTGTCCAATGAATGTTTCTGGGAGGAATACATGCTTGCTTCGCCCTGAGACTTGTGCTGGAGGGGAAGAGGGCAAGCCTCATAAACCCAAATGAGGCTGCCATGGCTCTCAGGCTCCTAAGCAAAAGGACCCAATGCATGAGTTTCAGTGATAATGACTTTGAACAATTTAGGAATCACTTAAATGAAAGGAAATGGTCAATTGTAAAAGGACTGACAGGGTTTCCCACATGCAGCTTTCAGAGTTGGCTGGTCTGTATGGAATGATTTATGCCGTGCCTCCCTCAAAAGCCTTCCTCATAAAAATCCTTCACCTTAGCCTGCTCTGGTGTGCCCGATTCCTGCTCCTGGCCTGCCTTTTTTGGGACTTTCCATGGATATTTCATTTTCACTGGATTACAGCATTACATCTCCAGGGAGGAATTTCAGAAGAGTCAGGATCAATCAAACTAAACTCATTATAATTTGTCATCTAAATGAAGTTGGCCAGGGAAAATACAGAGGAGGATGAGGTGGGAATTCAAGGTCAGGAGAATAGTACTCAGGGACCCGTAAGACATGAACAAATTAGAAACAAGAGTAGGTATCTGCATTTTGGAGCAGTGGCCAGAGAAGAGGAAATCTGAAAGACAGAGCAGAGGAGGTGGGGCATGGAGAAACAATGTCCACAGGGCTCTGGTCTTATCTTGCTTAAAACCCCTTTTCCATTTTCTTTCCATTTTTCTATTTGTTCCACTAGCTTGTAAAATCCACGAAGACAGGAATCACCAGTGCTGTTTTGCTCATCAGGTAATCCTCATTACCTAGCATGTGCAAAAAGCAAACACCAAATATGTATTTGTTTATTAGCGTTTGTATCTTCCATGTGTCAGAGTAGCTGCTTAATAAATATTTGAAGAATAAATATTTACAATTTTAGTTTGACTATTCTTACCTGAAAAACACTTCTAGACATTTTGACCTCTGATCCTAAAAAACAACAATATGAAAAGGCTTTAGGACCCAAAGCATATTGTATAATTAGTCCTTCCGTGTGACTTTTGGCATTGAGAGAAAAACAGTGTTTTAAAGTCTAGAGCATGTAGGTGATGAATCGTGAATGTTTAATTTCATTTGCTTAGCTGAACTAAAAGTTCGATGGACTATGCCACTTTTCATGAGTACAGAAGAGAGTAATTTATTTTAAACTGACAAATATATTAGTACATACATATTCTCTGAATGTGATTAAAATCATGCAGCGTGTCTTGAAGCTATTTTTGCTGAGGTCACACAGGATAGTTAATGTGAATTGTTTGGAGCTGTGGTCTCCAGCCTTTGTTGGTGGAAAACTCTTATGAGTTAAAAAATAATGGTGAGTGTGCAGCCCCCAAATATGTATAATTATTATTAAGTTGTACATGGACGTCTTTTAATATTTATGTGAATATTTTATTTCTTCCTTGCTCAAGATAAAATTTAAATAGTATGTCCAATGGCTTTGGCCATCTCATCCCTGTCTGGGGAATGCACGCCCCACCTGGGAACAGACCACAGCTCTGGAGAAGTGGCTGGATGGTTGTGGATCACATCATTAGCAAATTTGCTCTCCTCTTGAGGACTCGGGTACAGAGTTAGAGAAGGGCAGGGAGGTGCGTGTGGCCATGCTGGGAGAATGCCAAAGATCTGCCTGTGCAAGGGAGGTGACTAAAATGCTCATGCAATGAGGAAAACACGGGGTTTGCAGCCCCTAAAGTGTCTGTTTTTTGTTAGCCAACATTTTAGTAAGTTTAGTAACTGTTTGTCCTCAGCAGGGTTAAGGGACCCAGTGTCTTCTGAGAAACATGTGAAATCATCCCAACCTTACTTAAGTCTGTGCTTTGCAAAAAATTAAAGGTGAAATTAATTTCCACTATGAAATGGAATTTCACATTACAGTGCTTCCCTGTTTGTAGGCCATAGGCTAGTGAGCAAATTTGAGTTAAGACTTGGATTAACATGGACAAATGGTTCCTTTTGAAGGAGATTGGCAGGCAATGTGCTCAGGGATGGTTAAACAGGGCTTCATCTCTGTGTTGTGTTTCTGTGGTTGGGTGCACAGAAAATTGCTGTAAATTCTTTATTATTGACTATGTTTTTTTTTAAGTGGATAAAGAGAATTAGTAGGCATTATCCTAGAAATTTTTTAAGAAATTTAGAAAACTCCTAGAAGGGGCTTACTGGAATAATTTAAATAATCAGGTCTATAGGGATTTGAGACAATTCAGTTGCTCTGGAGAGACGTGTAGCAAGGCCCAACTGGATGGAGCAAGTTGTTAGTTTTTGGTCTCCCTTCTAAGCCTGACTTTGGAAGGATGAACCCTGTAATATTAAAAAAAAGTCCAACTTCCTTTTAGGAGTGCACACCAGTTCTTAGAGTTTATATAAATACTCTATTTTGTGCCAGGGGGTAGTCCCAAGTTCCATAAAATCCTCTGTCATAGTTTTCATGGAAAACAAATCAGTTCTAATTCAGTTCAACAATTACACATTGATCACCTAAAATGTGCCAAACGTAATACAGAACATGCGTTTTACAGGAAGACTGGACACACTAAGATATGCCTTAAATCATCTGCAGTTTTATGAAAAGGGAAGCCGGGCATGTTAATGGAATTTGTTTTTATAAACATGAAGTGTTTGGGCATGTCTGATTTTTCAGTCGGGCTGCTTAGCCAAGCTTTAGTTAACACCTTGTAAAAAGTGGGTCGCTTCTCATTTTCTTAATGGAAAGCAGGGAGAGGCATAGTTAAGATCCCCCTATCAGCTGGAGGCCTTGTGCAGCATTCTTTAAGCCTCTGAGGTTGGATCTAGGATGCAAATCCATCTGGATACTTGAGACTAGAAAGTGGGTTTCTCCAGAGAATTCAAATCCTCTCTCCATCAATCTTAGACAAGTAAACTACCTAAAAGCAGATCTTTGTTTCCATTTGCTAAATTGGGATAAAAGTTCTATTGATAAACTTTTACATCTTAATAATTTGTTGAAATATGTAGCTGGATTCTCATTCTTACAATCCATTTGGCCTTCAGTAGATGCCATATTTCTGCATCTGTGTGGCTATCACTTTTCTCAGTAATATAATGTTAAGAAGGTGATAAAACAGGAAGCATGCTGGAACTTTTCCTTGCCCTGTGGCCTTAACAAGCCACAGCTGTATCACCAGCTGGTCATTGAAGGAGTCTGGTCCTAGCTCTCCCAGAATCCTTTTGCAGCTAGATCAAAAGGAAATAGATGAGGCAGAAGGTTTTATCATCAAAGCCAACAGAAATCTGTGGGAACCAATATTTCCATTTAGATTGCTTTAGCCTCATCAGACTGAAAAGATTTTTCTTCAGTGGGAAGAGGTTCTTAAATCAGCCAATTTAAAAAGTGTTTTCATCCTCACAAATTTATCCTGAGTTTGTCAAAGAAAAGGATATGGCTGTCAAAAAGTTTGTTGACCTCCCAACATGTTTTGCTAAGATGTCAGCTTATTCCCTTACCAATTATTTTAAAAGTTGTGTTAAATACCTCTGGTATTGGCATAGATGGCATTTTCACTGCAAGTAGCTTGCCACAGACTCAGTAAATGAACCCAAAATGTCTATTCCAGGTAAAGCCAAGGGAATAATTACTATGAGGGAATGAATATTGTCAGTTTCTATGAAGAAATCAAATCAACATTGTTTCATTTGAGCTGTTAAAAATGAATAGTTATCTTAATTCTCTCATAATGACACTTTCCCAATGAATTGTTTGCCTGTCTCCATAGGCTAAGTGCAACCTATCATTCAGTGAACTCATTGAATCCCTAGAAAATATTGGGAAACATCTGTGTTTGTTTTTGATCTTTTTTAAAAAGACGTTATTTTTTTAGGGCAGTTTTAGGTTCACAGCAAAATGGAGAGGAAGGTACAGAGATTTACCGTATACCTCCAGCCCCCACACATGGACAGCCTCCCCCATTACCAATACCCATGCCAAATGGTTCATTGATTACAACTGATGAACCTGCATTGGCACATCATTCTCATATAACATCTATAGTTTCATTACGGTTCACTCATGGTGATGTGCATTCTGTGGGTTTGGAGTTCTTGGTAAAGATCTGGGGAAATTGAACCCCTTGGGCACTGTTGATGGGAATGTAAAATGGTGCACCTGCTGTGAACAGGTATGGAGTTCCCTCAAAAAACCTAAACATAGAACCACCATATGATCTAGCAATCCCACTTCTTCGTATATAGCCCAAAGAATTGAAAGCAGAGTCTCAAGGAGATATTTGTACATGTATGTTCATACAGCTTTATTCACAATAGCCAAGGGCTGGAAACAACCCGAATGTCCATCAAGAGATAAATGGATACCCAGTATGTGGTACATACATATGATTGAGGGTTATTAAGCCTTTAAAAAGAAGAAAATATGACACATACTAAACATGGATGAACATAATGTCCTTGAGGACATTATGCTAAGTGAAACAAAGCAGTCACAAAAGGACAAATACTGCATGATTTCACTTCTGTGAGGTACATTGAATAGTCAGATTCCTAGAGTGGTGGTTGCCAGGGGTTAGGGTTAGGAGGTAATGAGAAGTTATTGTTTTATGGGTCCAGAATTTCATTTTTACACCGTAAAAAGAGCTCTGTAGGTGGAGGGCGGTGACGGTTGCACAGCCATGTTAATGCACTTGATGCCTATGAACCGTACCCGTAATAGTGGTCAAGATAGTAAATCTTACATTATGTATATAGTACTACAACTTTTAAAAGAAGGTAAAACAAAACACTTCAAATGAAATAAGGGATATAGCATCCAGTACCCAGATCTTGGCTTCTAAATATCATTTTTCAATAAAAGGTACCAAGGCTCTTTTGACCAATGGTTGTTTCTAGGGCTGGGACAGAGAAAGTACAAGGCTAAGCCTGGAGATTCTTATCAAAAAGTAAGGAAGTCCTCAAAGAAACAAAGGGGGCAAAATGAGGCAGAACAGCAGACAATGGTGCATGTCAAAGGGACACAGGGGCCAAAGGGAAGAACCTACTGGCCACAGATGGAACAATTTGAACAATAAATAATGATTAACATATTACTGGATTATAACCCAAAGTATAAATAAAAATCTATGAATCCATACTAGTATAAATCAGTGTTTCAATAAATCAGTAAATGGAGGTGATGAGATCAATCTTCCTTACAGAAGAATTCTAAATAATACATGTTGGTACTTTCTTCTCCAAGAAGTGAAGCTTAGTTCTTCTCTGTCCACCTGAGTGTTGGCTGGATTTCATGACTGACGTAGTAAATAGAATATGGAAAGGGAAGAAAAAAAGAAAAAGCAATTTTGCAGTGGAGAAACCCTGCCAACACTACCTTAATCAAGGTTAACGTCACCAGACAGAAGTGAGTTAATATCATGTACCCGCTTCAGTGATGTGGAAGGAAGGCCATTTCCCTGAGACATTCTTTCCTCAAGCCCTTGACCCCCATCTAACCATGGGAAAAACTGAGGAGCATTTTACAAAATACCTAACCAGTACTCTTCAAAGTTGTCAAGGTCATCAAAAACAAGGCCAGACTGAGAAACTCTCACAGATACAGGCAACTGAGGAGACATGAGGAGTGAGTGCCATATGGTACCCTGGAGTGATCCTGGAATAGAAAAAGGAAATTGGTGGGAAAACTGGAGAAATCTGAATTAAATCCAGAGTTTATTTAATAGTACGTCCCAGTGTGAATTTCTTAGTTTTGACAAATGCACCATGATAATGTAAGTTTTCAAATGAGGGTAAACTGGGTGAAGGGTACACAGGAATTCTTTACCAACTTTAGAACTTTTCTATAAACCTAAAAATTATTTAAAAAAAGGAATATGAGTTATTTGCTTTAGCATGATAAACTATACCTACTCTGAACCAACAGTCAATCAGATATTTAAGGATATTGGAGACATTTTTAAAAAAATCAGCAAAAAGTCTAGCAAATAATGAAATAATAATATATAATATGTATTAAACAATCATGACAGGGCCAAGTAATAGTAAGTGTTGAGTTGGTGAAAAGTATTAACACTTAACACTGTTTTGGAAGTACTTGAATGTGAAACAAAAATTATATTTTGGGGAAGGAAAGAAAGAAAATTCTATTATACATTATTTCTGTTATGTGTTATTTGTACATCCCTGAAAACAGCAAAGAATCAACTGAATAACTATCATTAGTAGAAACTACAATTATTGGAAAAGTTTTGTGAAGTGACTTGGTACAACATAAACACATATTTAATAACTTTCCTATGCACTAGCAATAACTGTCTGTATAAATACACTGGAAAAAGAAATCATTAGAATCAAACAGCATAATCTCTCTCAGAGTAATGTAAGTGCCCAACAATGGAGAAATGAGGGCAGTAATTTATGGTTTATGTTCATGATGGACTGTTGTATAGGCATTTGTAATTGTGTTTTCAGGGGAATTGGTGGCAATAAGTCAGGTGTCCACAACAAAGTTAAAATTCAAGATGCCAAATTACATAGTAAGCAGATTCACAAGTGAGAGGAAATTATGCAAATAAAAAGTCATAAAATTAATCCATTTGATTCTTAGGTCAAAGTGGTTCAAGAGTAAAACTTTTGGGTAGTGGTGGGGCAAGGAATGAATCCCCTTTATAAAAAATAAGGAATTTAGTTCTTTATACATTTGATGAGGGTTTTTTGATGTGAGCGGACATGAGCCAGTCTGGCCAATCATGACAGTCAGTGTGTTTTTGTGCATTTCAGGTGGTCCCATTGGGAAGAATAGGAAGGTTAAGTTGGAGCTTCACATTAAACATAAAAAAGAAAATGTCAAATAGTGTTGTGCTAAGAATAAACAAACATTTGCAAGGTAGTAAGAACCCTTCCAAAGAAAAAACTTTTGTGCTAGAGTAGAGGGTGCAATTGATTGAAAGGTTTTGTCCAGTGCATGCACAATCTTGACTCTTTGCAATTCTTTATAGCAGATGTTGAGCAGAAGTGGAAATCTGCTGTGGCATGTATTCCATAATGAAATTGTCCCTCACATGGACACTGCACTTGAAGCCATGCTGAAGACTCCTTCTAACACTGTCCCCAAAGATAGAGCTGAGCCTATGTCCTTGCATCAGCCCAAGTAAAATTTCTCCTTTCTTCCACCTTCTTGCACGCTCTTCACTTCTGTTAAACTTCTTTGTAAATATATGCTCTGTAAAGCTAAGACTGAGGGAATGCAAGCGCTTCCTGGAAAGAATGAAGAGTTCGTGCAAACTTAAAACAGAAGGGGAATTACTAAACCATTAAGTTCAATTAACAAGTGAAAAATGAACTAAGTCGTTCCAGAGTGATTTTTAATTCTGTCAAATAAAGAGGAACCAGACTGCAGGGTAAACTCTTATTTATTAGTTTTGGTTAATGAGTTTTTCCATAAGCAGAATTTCTTAAATTTTATTGAATCAATAAAGTCACCATTTGGAAATCTGGTTTTTCCCACCAGACTAGGATTTTAATTAAGCATACAGCAAACACCCAAGTGCTGTAAAGTGACTCTACAGAGATGAATGGGTCTACAGGTTGTATTATTGGCCTGGCAGACTGGGTTGAAGAAATGTTTCATTTGAATGTAATCTCTACCATGTACCTTTTGGGCATTAGTTTTTATTTTCAGGATGATGTTATTTGTCTTGTATTTATTACCAAAATATCATTGTAAGACTAATAAGGGGCTTCCCCTAGAAGGAGGAGTACTGTATCCTTCCTCTAGCCTCTGGCCAGACAGAGCATTATTCGTCACTAAGTGTGGTGTCTTGAGCCTCTCTTGACAATGCCTTGCCTGAGGTGTGACCACCCCTTTGTAGTACAGATGTCTTTGCTGTGTTGCATGGCCACAGGACATATCCTGCCTTAATCAGTAGTTTTCTGAGCACCTACCTTTGTTTATAAGAGCCCAGGGAGGAAAGGGCCTTGCTGGGGGAGTGTAAATCTGTCTCCACAACTTGAAAGCTGCATGAACAGTGTGCTTGCAGATAATCTTTTGGTCAATACTTCCTTCTTTCGGTGGAAAAGAAAATTCCTACAGTGCGGCTCCAAGTTCTCACATTTCTGTTTGCATTGTATGTTTTTAAAGACCAGAAAAAAAAAAGAAGTAATGGGTACTTGGAGATTGTTGATATACTCTTAGGAAAATGCCTAGATTAGGTAAAAGGCTTATCCACTGGTCCTTTGTGAAATGAAAGTTGTATGATGTAATGTAACAGTCGTATAGTAGGGATCAGAAGAACTGGATTTCAGTCCTATTCTCCACACCATGTATTTTATTTAGCTACCACATGGATGGTTTTGCCTGAATTCTATAGGGCCTCAAGCCAGATATATCAAGAAAGCAAATGTATACTTCCCTTCCCTCCCCAGAAACTTTTTCTATAGTTCTACCTCATAAATGGTAATCCCAGGGGTAGATTCATGTTTTATGGGGTCTGGAGCTTATAAAAGTTGGAGCCCTTCTTTAAGAGATTTATTTCTAATTATTGTCTACTGTACCATACTAACTGCAGAGTAACTGTAGAGATGGTATCAATGTGAGATTCATTCCACTGCTTTAAAGAGCTGGGCTTTTCTGGTGTGTTCTGCAACCTGGTAAGCTTGAGGGCCACGTCTTCAGAAGATGTATTGATGTGTGAGCGGACAGTCAGGCACGGCTGCAGAGAGGTAACACTGGCTGGAGGGGACAATGGCCTCATCCTTACTGCCCTGCTTTTTCCACCTTGAGCGTGTTTGTCACGGAAGCTCCTGCATCCTGCGTTAGGCTTCTGCCTTAGTCACAGAACTTTGGCTGGCTCTGTTTGTAGCCTGCAAGCATTTTTCCATCTTCTGGTAACGCCTGAGAAGAAGCCAGGTGGCCTAGGTATCCTCTTGGGCACATGAAAGGCCTTTTGCTACTCAACCCCCTCTATTAGTATTTCAGGGTCTAAGCCAGGAAGTAAGTTGAGAGCTCTGTGGTGGCCTCTGCAATGCACTCGGACGTCCCACTGAGGTGTGTTCCCAGTGAAATGGAAGTTTCCTGAGAACGCTATTCTGTTACATGTAATTTTTTCTGGAAAGAATTACCTCCAATTTTACTTTATAACATACAGTCATTTAAGTGTTATCACAATAACCTCTGCCCTCAGATTCTTCCACAGACGTTTCCCACTGTCATTTCTTTTTTTCAATAGAGAACAGAAGACTGAAAAACAAATCATCCTTTTTATTGGAAAGGAAGCAGCAAATATCCAAAACCGGATATTAGTTTCTTATGGGTCTGTCCTTCTTTCCACAAATAACAGTTTTATGTTTTTTGCTCAGCCTAAGTTAGAAATTTCTCTGCAGGCCCCTTTTCCCCCCAACTCTTAATATGATGCTTGTGTCATGATCATTTTTCAAATTTGCTTTACAAACTGGCTGTTTATTCCTGAGGTTCCTTTCTAAGACTCAGAGCATAGGAATAATGAAAGTTTTGGAGGGGAGAAGATAAGGGGAAGAGCAAAATACAAGTAGCCCACTTTTGAAAATGGCCTTAAGCCGTGGAAAATAAGACATGTACATATCATCAGTAGCACTTCTCGAACCAACTTACTGGAATAATAATAATAAAAATCAGCTGCCTTTTAAATTCATGCTGCATCGAGAGTTTCTATACCGGTTGTTTGGAGTGATCTCCCTGCCGGCTCTGGAGCGGCAGCTCTTCACACCCGCAGCGTGAGCACCCCTGAGGACTGCGGACAGCCACTGTCTCCAGCTTTGCCCGCGGGATATTCCGTTAAAGGTCAAGTCCATAAAATGGAAACACGGCTGGTATGAAAATAAACTTCTGAAAATAATTTCTGTCACTCTAAAAAAGAAACCATTAATTCCCAGCTTAGAACTTTGCTAATTCTGTTGGCAGCAGCAACTTGAATTCCCTCCCTCAGGTGACACGCTTCTGCCCTCACATCCTATTGATTTTGTTCCTCCAAGAAAACACTTTCTCCAGCCTGTCTTGTGATGATGTAATATTAAATAATCAGGCTTGACTTCACTGTGGGATTCCATGATTTCTCGAACACACCTAGAACACAAAATGGACAGATCTGCTGTAGTTACCAGTGCTTTGCTTTTTTAGTTATCTCATTGGATTGTTTTCTAATACTCTCAAAAAGTCCTTTTCACCATGTTTCCCTACATTAGGAAGACATGTAAAACTGAGAATATTGGACTTAATTTTTTTTTGTTATCAGGCACTATAGGCTTCTGCTGAGTTTTCTCAGTTGAATTCCTCTTTGATTTGTGAGCAAAAGTTGAAAAGGCTAAACAGGGGGAAATTGGTTCAGTATTTCAGGCACAATGAAACATTTCTTTTGTCACTTTATTTCCCAGCTCTATTAATTTGTGGTTACTCACCTTCTCCTCAGAGATCCCCAGGGAACCCCAAATCTGACTCTATGATCGGGCACATGAACCCAAACATTTCTCCCAATAAATTAACATCTCATGCATAATAAAATGAAACTGGCTTCTTTGGAGTCTGGGGGAAAGCTGCAGGCACAGATGGCCACGGTCAGGCTTGTTGCTCCTGTGCATCCTGGCGATGAGGATCTCTGTGGTCTGTGCTGGTCTGGGAAGAGGAGCATTGGGTTCACCACTGGACAGAACAATGCTGGAATGGTTTTGCCTGTCTAGTCACTTAGACAATGTGCCATTCTGTACCTTAGGAGCACTTAATTTATTCCAACTCTTTGGCCTGACCTGTAATCCCCCTCTCCTTGCCTGTCTGACCCATCTGTGCTTCATTTCCCACTCACCGGCATCCAGAGAGCCAGGCGCAGACCCTGTTTGGAACCATTAGACAGAGATTGGCACTCTCCCTTCTAACTGCACCACATCCTCCCCTGGAAAAAAATGACCATCAGATCAGAGAACAGAGCCTGCTTTGTCCCCTGCAACGGGGATCTGGAAGCATTTTCAATCATTTGCACTCTATACCCACTCAAACGCATTAATGTGATCAACATTGGGCCTGTTGTGGGCATTTTTTCTAGCAAATAGCTTGCTAACATTCCAGGCATGTACTCCCCTGAAAACAACACTGAGACAGGGCCCTGAATATTCAACTGGAAAATCACCAAGAGCAAAAGCTTAGCTTGGCACGGCTGGTGTTGATTCTTAATAAGTGACTTCCTAAAGCTGAGGCATGGGGCTTACAGCGTCAATGACTTGTTTGAAAAATATTTTGTAGGTGCCTCATACCACTCTGTTTCCTGTGGTATGCGTCATGTTGTGAGCTATTCCAAGCCAGCCTGGTTAAGCATGCTAACTTTTCTCCCCCCCCCACCCCCCAAGATTGTGGTGTTTAACTAAAAATGTCTTTATACAAGATGAGCTCATAGTTATTAGTGCTGATGTAGTTTTAACTGCTTGGATACCAATTGCAGTTGGTTGAAAATGTGCTGAAAAAGGGTAAACCTGAGCAAAAATATCTCTCACCCTGTCTAAAATGGCGGGATGGCAGGAAAAAGTTCCAGATTTAAGTACAATGCATACCTTTCACTTTCATTAAAAAGACTTACTGTTCTTAGTATATTCCTAAAGTCAAGGTGCTGAAGACATCTGGAACACTGGAGTAAAATTAACCCTTTTTATTGCTTCAGGGACTTTGTAAAACTTGCCAAAGAAGAGAGGTAAGGTAATTGGAGAAAACAAGTGTATCTTTTCAATGGAATTTCCTAAAAGGAAAAGAAAAGACAACCAAATGCCTAAAATTCTGCCTTTGAGATTAAAAGATTTACGAGGAGGATTTGTGTAAGGATCCAATACACTGATGTACATAAGATATCTTGGCAAGCATTTAGAATTCTAAAGAAATGGGGAAGGAAACTTATATTGATGAGTGCCTACTATGTGCCATATACAGATTTTGGCACTTCTATGTACTCGATAAAGTGTTCTTCACAGCACTTACGTAGATATTATTATTATTTTCATTCTGCGACCAGAAAAAGAAAATCCCAGAGAGATTCAGTAAACTCCGCAAGGTTACACAATTGATTCATTATAGAGGCAGGATTCAGAGCTGGGTGGGTGTGAATAGTAAGCTTGTGTTCTGTCCCTTACCTTGCTATACACACAGATCAAAATAGTCTCATCTCCATTACGGTTGTAATTGTTCAGAGGATGTGCATTTGCCACAGTGTGAACGGCTAGAACAGGAGATGAATATAAATCTGTGTTATGTTCTCCCCTGACTTCCTCCAGTGATTAGGTTATACACAGTGTCTAGTCTAGGGACCATCCCTAGTGGGTGCCCAGTAGCTATTAAGTGATTAGACGTTGGACATGCCATCTCTAAGTGATTTGTGTTTCTACAATAGGGCCTTTGATAACATAGAAGAGAGGGATTGATACTCTGGACTGCTCAGTCTGTGTTTGCCTCTCAGGGCCAATAATTTTCCTTGGTGCCAGGAACAGCTCTGACGTGGCTGCTCTGCCCTGGTGTGACCTGGGGCTTTGAGCTCTTGGGCAAGGGCCTGGAATGAAGCAGGACGCAGCAAGGTGGAGCCAGGGAGGCCAAATTGTTTGTCAGGAGAACAGGCGACCACGGATGTTCCTATCTCCAGGTCACTGAGAGGGCTGGAGAATGTCTGTAGGAAATGACCAAGACCTCTTCTGGGACAAGAGCCGGTGGATGAATGCAGTACACAGTAGTGTTAAGGCAAGGAAGACCTCCTACCCCCTCTGCATTCAGGAAGCCACATGTTGAGGCCCTACTCATGAAGTGGAAAGGGGGCGTTTGTGTTGGGTACTCTCTGTAAGTGCTTTGATTTTGTCAAACTTACAGGCTATAGAATTATGGACTGGGTCTTTAAATTGCTAGTGGATCCTTTATGATGGCCTGATATTTAGTGTGTTATCTAAAGGAAATAACTTGTTTCTTGGTTGAGCTTTACAGGCTGGACAAGTTTCCTTTCACAGTATGGCTATAAAAGAAAAATGTTCTTTAAATTCTGTGACTTTTACCCCCAGTGTTCACAATTTAATAAGTTTGCAAAGCTATCAGTTCAAAATGTCTAGCTGAATGACAACTAGGAGATTGGTTTCTGTTTTCAAGTTATAAGTAGTTTATAATTTCTACCTGAGGCATTAGAAGAAAGCTTCCTTCAAGTGAGTGAAAAGCATTCCCTTCTTATTTGGAAACAATTATAGCTTCAGACTTTTATGAGCACTACATAGTGACAATTGGGGATAAGTCACATACATACGCTGCTAAACTAATAAAATTTGGACCATTTTTAGAAATATTTAAATTTCTTTTACTCTTGCAACTTAGTCTGCATCAAAACTATTCAATGAAAAGGCAACATTAGGAAAGGAAAATATATTTTTCTAATGAAACCAACTGAAATGGGTACCAGTCAGAAATCAGTCCAATTGAAGTCTTTTGCAACTTCATCAAAAGTCAAAATTGTTTTACACTGAATGTTCCGTATTATTTTATTTCCTGCAAGCTCATTTGCTGTCTTTTGTTAGAAAGAAACTTTCGTGCTTAGCAAAGTAATGGAAAGGGACCATGTAAGAAAATGTCAAAAGACTAAGACAGCATGATCCATCGTGGTGTTTAAATGTAAATTTGGAAATATTGGCTTGGAACAGCTGAAGTCCTCAAGTCATGATGTTTAGCTGATCTGAGTTTTCATTAAGCCAACTCCATAATGGGCTTTCATGTTTGCCATGGACATAAATTTCACTATGGCTCTTAAGGACTTCATCTGAAAGAAGTGAATAGAATGTAGGGATTTTCTCCTAAGATTACACGCACCCCTTCAAGTAAAGTTCCATGCAACTTCCCTTCCCAGAGCTGTGTGCACAAAATTTCAGGAAACAGCAGTTCTTAATTAGGCCTCCAGTTTATAGTTTCACCTGAAAAAATACATTAAAAAAAATCATATATGTTTGGCTGTCGAGATTTTTCAAGTCAATAAATTCTTGCTAATTAATCACATTAACGGTGCTCCTTAAAAGTTGAAACAGAATCAGAAAACAAACCAAATTCCCCATAAATATCCAACATAAAGGCCTATTCACTGACGCATTTTGGTTTCTAAGAATTTTACAAGTGTTTTTTTTCTCCGACAGGACACACACACACACACACACTATGTCACTATCTGTAGCTGTATTACATTATCCATACAGGAAAACCATTATGGCGACAAATTTTAATACTTCAGAATGATGTCATTGTGTATGGGTACTTTGCTGCTTAGTGCACATGGGTGTGACTGTTTTAAGAGATTATAACCCCAAAACCCTCAGCCTCAATGTGTCACCTCATCTCCGAGCTCCCCCAAAAGGAGAAAAAACAATGTAGTAGTGAAGAGAAGGTGGTGAATTGGGAAAGCAGCAGCTCAGGGACAAATGAACTTCCTCCCCCTTGTACACATCGCATTCTTCAGGAGGACCCTAATCCTTGGTATAAACGTGTGCCACTAATATCCTGGGCCATGCTTTGGTCTGCCGCTGTGCAAAAGCAGATTGCTTAACTCCCCTTCGGAAACATAAACAAATAGACCTAAAATCCCGCCTCCCTCTGTGGTATGCTTCCCAAGAATAGTGCTACTGTTGTGCATTAAGAAAATAACCTTTCAAACTTGTAAACCTAAGGCTCCCCAGATTTGGTGTGTTTTTGTCAAGATGCTGTATGTAAGTGTAAGTGTGCTACAATTTAAAATCTTGCTACTACTCGCTGGGTTGTAGTTGGTCATTTCTCCAATAGAATCTCTTGAATGTGGTCCATATTTTAAGGGGAGCAAGGGTCAATTACCATTTTCAACAAGTAATGAATTTAAAATAAGCAAAATGGGGGAATTCCACCTTCAGGGGAATAGATTTTGATTTTTTTGAAACCTTTCATATAGTATTATTAGGAGAGGACAGTACTAATTTTATATACACTGGTAGCAGAAAATGGCTATAAGAATTTCTGCTGTAATCCCTCCCCAACCACAAATCGTTGGTCATGGCAGAAACACAACGTTTGATAAGATTCCCTACTCAGAGATTTTAGGAATACAGATTTGAGCTGATATGTTGTATATACAAAGAGGAAAATAACAATACAACAGTCCCCCTTTATCAATATGGGATACTTTCCAAGACCCTTAGAGGAGACCTGAAACCATAGTTAGTACCAAACCCTATGTATGCTGTTTTTTCCCATATGTTCATACCAACATAACATTTAATTTATAAATTAGGTATGGTAAGGGAATAACAGCAATAATTAATAATAAAAATTATAACAATATGTGTAATAAAAGTTATATGAATGTGGTATCTCTCAAAATATCTTATTGAACTGTTCTCACTCTTCTTGTGATAATGTGAGATGACAAAATGCTTAGAATGCTTCAAATGATGAAGTGAAGTGAGGTGAATGAAGCAGGCATTGTGACACAGTGTTAGGCCACTACAACCTTCTGGTGATGTGTCAGAAGGAGGGTCGTCTGCTTCCAGACTAAGGTTGACAATGGGTAACAGAAACCTTGAAAGCAAAAGTGTGAATAAAGGGGGCCTCCTGTATTGTAATTTCACATACTTGCCTTTGGATTTCTTTGGTGAAGCTCAGGTCTTCTCTGATGCGAGAAATTTTGATTTATTATTCCTTTATGCCTCCTTTATTTATATTTACATCTTATATTTGAGGCTCTGTATTGCCAGTTATTAAGGAAGACTAGGTTAAAAGCAGTATGTTATGTTGAAAAGGGTACTCGACCTCATCCTAGCTAAGCCTCTAACTTACTGTTTAGCTTGGACAAAATATTTCACCTCAGTTTCTTTACCCATAAATTAAGGAGATACAATCATTGATTCACTCAACAAACTTTCAGTGAGTATTAATTCTAGGCAAAGCGATGGGCTATATGCAGTTGATGCTAAAATACATAACATTCTCTGGCTCTTGAGGGTCTTACTATTTAGGCAAGCATGTAAAAGTCAGGATGGTGTAATACCTACAGATATATTTCCCTTTTTGACCAGCAGGTTTCCTACTCTACTACTTACCACATGGAAAGAAGTAGGAAAGAAAGAAAGTATCTTGTAAAGAACCTCAAGACAGTTCCAGGAAGGGAGGCAAGAGTTGAGAGAGAGAGAGAGAGAGAGAGAGAGAGAGAGAGAGAGAGACATCAAGGGTCCTTCGTTTTTCTCCCATATTCTCACTGAAACTAAAAGTGGGGAATGGAGGTAGTATAAAAGAATAGCTTAATTGTAAACCAAAACCAGAATTGGCTTGTGTGTCCCACTTCTGGTTTGGGACTCTGGATGGAGATAGCCTGGAAAATTGTTCTTTGCCAATGAGGAACAGCCACAGCCAGTATAGAAATGGTGGCGTGGCATTCCCTCCTTTTGTTCCTTAGCACCTGTTAGTACACACATCCAGGATTTCCCACATCTCTCTAGTGAAGCTAAAGGTTGAGAGCCAGCGGTGGGGCTGCAGCAGAGGGCAGAGGGGAACCCCTAGCAGGCAGGGGCTAGAAAGAGGACAACCTCTCCCAGGGTCAGGTGGAGTCCAAAGCTCAGACTCAGAGGATCTGAAAGGCAAAGAGAAATGAGGCCAGGCTGAGGCACAGGATCTGAATTGCTGGGCTATGACTAGGTAGAAGAAGAAACAGCATAGTGTTAGCTATAGAACTTCATGAGCAGATGCAGGGAGGATGGAGACCAATATGGAGAGAAGTAAAATGAATTCACCTCATCAAAGACAGGAGCCAGAAGAGAAGCACAGGACTGGACTGCCACCAGGGGCCTTGCCATAAGGATATAAGGATATGTACGCTTCCCCTTGTGCTCACTTGTTATCTGGGGACTGAGCAGGAGAATCTGTAACTCAGGAGAGGTAGTCCTGATGGGGAGTTTCAGCTTTACTTTAACTCTTTGTCAAAAATGGACTGAATGATCCTAAAAGAGGATTGTTTTAAACTGAAAGAGATTGAGTCACTCTGAATTGTCAGGGTTAGGTCTTCTCTCACCCTAAGACCATTACTGTGGGGCCTTGGGAGAACAAGATGGAGATCCAATATGGGAAATAGATACATTTTTTGCACATTTGTATTGTATACAGCATAGATGTGTCCTCTTTTATGATAATATAGTAACAGCCTACATTTTATGGTGTTTTCTAGTTTTCCAGGCGCACTCCCACCTATCATTTTATTCGTTCCTCTCAATAAGCTGGAGAGGTTGGCAGGGTGAAGATGATTTACTCCCTTTTACAGATGAGAAATCTAAAACTCAGTGAGGCTGACTCATCTTTTCATCTATAACGTGGAGATAATAATAGTTACTTGGCTGAAGGCTCATGCGTTTTGTGAGGTTCAAATAGGAATAGAGAACTCATAGGGAGATATGATTTACTGTAGCCCTAAGAACATCTAAATGTAGATGAAGCAGGATGATACTTGATCATAATGACTAGGGTGCAAATAATGCTGTCAGACTAAAGAGACGTTTGACCTACTGAGAGAATTCCTATGAAGGTTTCAGTAAATCCATTCATGCATGAAATGCTCTGGTGAAATTCATATTAACTGAGACAGGCACTGGAATACTACAGTTGGATTCAAGGAATAGGTCTCTTGTATGTGTCAGAAAAAGAGCATGATTTTGAACACCCAATTCAAGTTTTAGCTTCAGCACTTAAAGGAGTGAATATGTGTTCAGGATATTAAATACATTTTTTCTAAAGTTCATTTTTTTCATTTCCCTTAAATCTATGAAAGATGTGATAATTATATGCTTTCTAAAGAATGCAATTTAATTTACAGTCATAATTTCTGTAGAGTAATAGACACATGATGCTCTATTAACCTACCATCTGGATCACTAGCAGGTCAAGGTCACACCAGGCATTTTCGCTTTCATAGGCTAAGCTTCTGGTGGCACAAGGAAGGAAGCAGCCACCTCTCCCTGGCCAGATGGCCCTGCTGTGTGGTGTGGTTCCTGCTGATGTCTTCAACCTGATTTCACTTCCCTTCCTTCCTTCTGCTTACTGCCTGCTAGTCACAGGGCCCTTCAGTCAGCTCCTCACCTTCCTAAGTGGGTGTGAGGATATGATCTTCCCTCTGCAAAGAAGCTCTTTGCTTCCCTAGGGGCTCCTTCTCATGCATTCGACTCCTCTATCAATGCCTCCTCGGTGAAGCCATCTTCAGTTATTCCATTTAAATACAGCCCCCCACTGTTCTTCATTTTAGCACACTCTTATTGCATTTCATATTTTGTAAATATCTGTCCACTTGGTTATTTACTGTCTATCATCTTACCAACTTCTAGGAGGGCAGGCTTGCGTTTCACTCACCACTGCATAGCTAGCCACCACCTGAGACATAGTAAATAAATCACTGTTGAATAAAAAAGTAAATAAATGAGTAAATGGCATAGAAAGTCATTAACCAAATGTATATAACACATGACAAAAGTTCAATAAAAACTAGCTATCATAATATTGATGACCTCAACATCATTATTGCTAAATTTGCATATAAATATAGGGGTGAAATATAAAGAACAGGAATAGGTTTTGGCATTTTCTAAATGATTATCTTTCATATATTCTTAGGGTGATTCAGTTATTCATAATTTAAATTACAGATCCCAAAATAGAAACACAAATGAACAATAAACTTACCAATAGAGAGTCAAACTAACTGAACATTAAATAAACAGAAATGGAAATCACAACAGGGGACCATTTTTCTATAAGATTGGCAAAGAAAGAAAAAGATAATACTACTTTGTGTTGGCAAGTATATGGCAAATGGAACCTCCCACAGATTCTTTTCAAGGGCAATGGGGCAATATGTAAAAAAGTTTAAAATGTACATTTTTGCTGTTCCATAATTCCAACCCCAGAAAATTATACTACAAAAAAAAATTAGAAAAGATAAAAATTATTGATAAGAATGTTTAAGTTTTTTTCAAAATGAAAAGCTTGGAACTTGCACTATTATCAAAACTTCTTTATGGTGCAGAAAATTTCAGAATAAGTTTATTATAAGTAATACACTATAGCTGCTGACAGGAATGTAAATTGATATAACAAGCTTCAAAAAACAATCTGACATTATCTTTGAAGTTGAACATGAACATGTCCTATATCCTAGAAATTCTAGTCTTTAGGTATGAACCTTAGAAGAACTTGCACATCAGCCCAAAGAAGGGTGTACAAGAATGTTCTGAAACATTGTTTTTAATAGCTAAACAGTTTGATATACAGTATTTTCAGCATTGTTTAAAATACTTTATAATTTCTGTTTTTTTCCTAGGTCTGTTTTTGTTATCAGGGTTAAACAGTTTTCTTTTTATTTTTTTCAGCTTTATGGAGATATAATTAACATTAGCATTATATCAGTTTAAGGTGTACTGCACGATGACTTCATAAGATATGCATGGTAAAATTATTCCCAAAAGGTTAGTTAAAACATTCATCACCTCATATAATTACTATTATTTTGTGATGAGAACATTTAAGATTTACTCTCCTAGCAACTTTCCAGTCTGTAATACAATATTGTTAACTACAGTCAACATGCCGTGTACTAGATCCCTGGGACTTAGTGTGGGGACTGGCACTGATCCCCACGGCTATTTCTGGTTCCACAGCCAAGACTGAAGTCTATAAACCTGGGTCTCAGGGCATGGATGGGTATGCCTCCTGCCAGTTTCTGGGTTGGCTAGACTGGTCCCTCACCATGGCTGGAGGAGGGGCAAGAGACAAGGATAGGGCACTTTCAGGATGTCCTGCATCACAGACCTGAGTGGCTCCCACCTGGCCCCTGGCCCGGCAGGACTGCTTGCAGACTGTGGCTCGGAGATGCATACAGAGCCTGGGCCAGGAGAACAGCCCATGGACTGTTGGCTGGTAAGGGCTAGGGCCACATGTAGAGCAGTTCCAGTATCTTTAGGATCTCAGGATTGCAGACAGGAGTGTCTCCTACTTGGTATCGAGTTGGCAGATCTGCTGGCAGTCTTGGACTACGAGGAGGTTGGAACCCCTTCCAGATCTCTAGGTGCCTCTGGAAGCATGTTCTGCTGTGTCCCTGTACCAGTAGGACTGATCACAGACTGTGGTTGGGAGGGGCTGGAACTCAGTATAGGGCCTTCTCAGGAAATCCATGTATTACTATTAGAGAACACAATCTGTATGATACCTACTCTTAGATGATGGCTGAAATTGGCTTTATGGCCTGTCGCATGATCAGTTTTCATAAACAATCTATATGTCCTTGGTAAGGATGTTTATTCTTCGCTTGTTGGGTACAGAGGTCTATATACATCTACTTTATCAAGCTTTTTACATTTCTCCAATATATTAAATATGTGTCACTCAGAAATTCACTTAGCTCTGAGTAAATTTTTCCTTTTCCCAACAAAGTTCTTTTTCTCTAATTCTAATTCTCACTCTCTTATACTGTAACTGATAATATCTAATGTCCTAATAAGAGAGGGTCTAATTCTGTTTTTGGTGGCTTTTGCCAACTCTCCCTCTCAGTCTGGCTTGATGGGGCAAGTGATTTTATAATTGTGAATCATAAGCTCATTTTTCTCTGGCCTCTGTATCTAGGTGAGGCCTAAAAGAAGATCATACGTCTTCCTTTAAAGAGTTTCATCTTTTCTTTTGCTAGACAACCACAAATTGGGTACATTATTAAGTTTATTTTTCAGTCTGAAATTTCCTAGACCATGTGAATGGTGTAAATTTGAACCCCAAGCCTGTGTGAGAGCAGATCGGTTACAAGTTCTCAAAGGAGAGTTTTCCCACCCATTTGTTAGCTGGAACCAAGATGTTACTTTACAGTTCTCTTTGATTTAAGATGGGCTTTTCTAATCCACCCTTTTACTGACAGTGTAAATTTCTTCAGATGTTGAATTTACGCAGAGGGAATCTTGGTTCCAACTTCTGTATTTCACAGGCCAAGGCCATGCCGTCACTATATCACTTTACCTTAAAACTTAAGCTTCCAGAGCTGAGGGATTTATAAGAACCTTAATGTCCACTGTATCAGTCTCAGTTTGCCTCCTTCATGCCTATCTGTTTCCTAGCCTCGATTCTACGGGTATTCTGTGTACTGTTTTGTTTAGTTTTGTCATGAATTTTAACGATACGTGCTAACACAACAGATTCATAGCTGGTGTGAAACTAAATGAGAATCTGTATACAGCATTTAGCTCACTGCTTTAAATATGCAGATCTAGGGGCTTGAGTTTTAAAAAATACTGCGCTGAAGGAAGAAAAAGCTTTTGATGTATGCTATTAGTGACAAGAAATTGCTTAAGGTTTCTATTCTATTTTCCTAAAAAGAAAAATCTTACACTCTACTGCAGATTGAGCACACAGTACAAATTTGATTTTGCTAATGATTTAGATGAAAAGACTATCTCCCTGATTTTTCTGTAAGGGCAAGGGAGGAGTAGCTAGAAATTGGTATATAGAAATACAAGGTTAAAGGTTTCATTTCCGGATAGCCCGTGGACTAAGGGAACCTAGAGAGGAAGAGACGTTCACAGACAATAGGAATCTTTCTTTGCCACTTTTCTTTTCAATCTATTTTTCTTTCCATTGAAAGCAGCTGTGCTTTTTTTCATTCTAACAATTCAGAAATCAGTGTAACTCATTCTTCATAAATGCTTGAGAATGTACTGGCAGCCGCTGCTTCTGACAGTAGGCTGCTGAAATGTTCAATGGTGCTTGATTAAATGGAAGGTTAAAAGACCATTGTGATTATTTCCTTCTTTGTAAAACTGTCTTTGTCTTATTACAAAACTGCTAATTCTTCCAGAAACCAGAGATGATCTAAATAAGCTAAAGCAGAAGCAGTATTATGTAAGGAAGGCAGATTCTTTTCTTTTTTCCCTCGGGGGGTGGGTAGCTTTTTTTAAGCAGCTTTATTGAGATAGAATCCCCCAACCATGCAAGGCACACATTTAAAGTCTTAGTAATACAGTGGTTTGTAGTACATTCAATTCAGTACATATTTAGTTTTAGATGCCATCACCAACACCAGCCAATTTTAAAAAATATTTTCATCACCTCCAAAGAAACCCTGTACCTTTCATATCTATGTGGATGGTAACCATAAGCCATCACCTCCAAAGAAACCCTGAGATCATTTCTTACCTCCAGCCTTCCTCCTCCCAGCCCTAAACAATCATTAATCTACTTTCTATCTCTATAATTTTCTCTCTTCTGGCTTTTCATTTGAGTGGAATCATGTAATATATAGTTCTTAGGACTGGCTTCTCTCAGCATGTTTTACTCACATTGTAATACATATTAGTGTTCATTCTTGTTTATGGCCAAATGATACTCCATTATATAGATATACCACATTTTGTTCACTCATTCATCAGTTGATGGGCATGTGGGCTGCTTCCACATTTTGGCTATTAGGAATGGTGTTGCTATAAACATTCATCCATGGTTTTTGTGTGGACATGTTTTCATTTTTCTTGAGTATATGCTTAGGAGTGGAATTGCTGGATTTTATTGTAATTCTATATTTAATCATTTAAGAAACTGGCAAATAATTTTCCAAAGTGGCTGCACAATTTTACATTCTCATCGGTAGTACATAAGAGTTCCTATTTCTCCATATCCTTGCCGATTCTTGTTACTCCATCAGACTGTTTTATTCCAACCATCCTACTGGTTGTGAAGTAGTGTCTCATTGTAGTTTTGATCTGTATTTCCCTGATGATTAATGATGTCGAGTATTTTTTCATGTGTTTAATTGACCATTCATGTATCTTACTTGAAGAAACATCTATTCAGATCATTTGCCTACTTCTTTCTTGGGTTAAGGACAGATTTCTTTTAATGATTTTCAATTTATAAATTTTAAAAATAAGACCCAACAACTTAATATGTATTTATCACATTTAGCATGTTTATTGTATTTAAAATATCCTTAAGAAACTTGATTAAGACTTCCGGGAAGATGGCGGTGTGAGCAGGGCGGCAGAAATCTCCTCCCAACACTATATTTATCTACGAAAACACCGAAAATACATCTATTCCTAAAAGAGAGACGAGAATACACAGGAAAGCGCACAGCGTGCAGCTACACCAGAGAGGACTCGGCACCCCAAGAGGCGGGTAAGATACGGAGCCGCGACCCGGCGGGACCCGAGCC